>JAOXNO010000078.1:9768125-9799816 GCA_028565335.1 Limnodromus scolopaceus | reverse complement strand
CAAGGCCAGGCTGGATGGGGCTTTGAGCAACCTGCTCTAGTGGAGGTGTCCCTGCCCATGGCAGGGGGGTTAGAACTAGATGATCTTTAAGGTCCCTTCCAATCCAAACCATTCTATGATTAGGATTACATTTCTTGTGATTTTAACAAGAAAATTTGCTATAATGGAGTAGTGAATTCAAAAGGCTTTTTCTGGCATTGTCTTCCCCTTTTCTTATTGCTCCTTAGAGTTTTTTCTCTCTTATATCTCCATCATTAATCCTATGTCTCACACATTGGTGTTAAAGTGTCTTTTATGCTATGTGTAGGCAGGGGAATGTAGCTCTGTATAAAGATACTCAAGGTAGCTCTGAATGAGCTAGCTCAAACAATGGGCCCACAGCATTACACTTACTGGGTGTCATCTGTTGTATTCTGCTTCTCATTAGGACTCTTGCAGAGCTGGCTCTAGTGTTTTTGATTGATGCAGTACTGAGGCAAGTAGAAATCCTCTTAACAGTATTGTGCAAGTAAGATGCATCTATTTGGGGATGTGTAAATGCATAGAAAGACATATCTCTAAAACATCCCAAACCTTTTTGTTTTCTCATTTTAGAACCATATTATTTAACAAGGACTGCCAGCAGCAATGAAAAAGGATAAGGGTACAAGTAATCTGACCGAGTTTACAAAGTGGATAAAGCTATATTTAAAATCATATTGAAATGCTGTCATGGACATAAAAAAAACATATCAGACTGAAGCTAGAAAAGATATTTAATGAAGAAGAGAACATATCTTTAAATAAATGTGAAGTGGGTGTAAATGTGAGGTTGTATGACATAAATTGGAGCAGGTTGAACTAAGTAACAGAACTGAGTTGCTAACAGCAGAGGAAAATGACTTGCTGAGCAAGCACATGCAGGGGTGTCACAATGAGGACAGGAGCTGGGAGAAGAAGAGGGGAAGAGCTTTCATAAGTCCTTTTGAAAATGTGGATCAGCTGTGAAGATTTAAACTGGGATAAATTTTGAAAGAAAAAGAGATCTTCTAGATTTAAGATAGATACTGCAGTATTACAGTCTTATTTAGCATGGTGTAATCCATGAGTTTCAGCTTGAGTCTATTGGTCAAGCAACATGTGATTTTTGTCACTGAATATGGAGTAGAGGAAGATGCTCACCGTTTGGCTGTACTATGCCAGCCAGTATCAATTGACTTTTACATGGTTTCTTAGCTGTGGATGAGTTCAGTTATACACCACCTGAGGAGGACAGTGCTTGACTAACCCCGATTTTTCTGCTCTTGGTGGCTGGTGGTGCTGTAGCATCCCCCTCCTCGGGAGCCAGGTACCAGCTGTGCCGCTGTGTGGCCCTCTCTCTCCATCTGTGTCAGGGCTGTAGCTAAGCAGCAGCCGGGTAAGGTGTTTCCTGGTGGATCTGCACCTGAGGTTTGCTGCTCCCCAGTTGCTGTCGCAGACACCACCTCCACTCTCAGACCTCACCCATTGGGATTTCGGTTACTGGCTGTGGCACACACAAACTTTTCCCTTTCATGGTAGCCTACTTTTGAGGGCAGATGTTTGTGTATTCTCTCCCTTGCCACAAAATTCATGGGCTTTGCTCCCACAGATGCTGGATGAGGAAAAAGCAGGGCAATTTCATCACCTGTTCTGTTTATAGAGTTATCTCCTGTAGCATGTCCTGACTCCTCTCCATTCACCCTGTCTGATTTACCTGATGAGATTTCTGTAAGGCTGGTGTCACTATGCAGTGGCACAGCAAATCATTTCTCCTGTGAGCACTGAAAGATCATGATTTCCACCAGATACTCCCAGTAGGTGATGTCTGAGTGAACCAGGGCCCGCTTTTCCTGTGCGTGGCCACCCTCATTTGCCAGCTGATGCAGGAAAGCACTCTGCATGTGATGGGACTGCTGCGGTGTTTGTCCTCCTTATTACATCTGAGTGTCAAGGCACAAAGTTATCACCATCATTTAAATTGGATTACTACAGTCAGTGCATTTTATCATATCACTTTTAAGGCCCAGCAATGTGGAACACATTAATTGGCACTTGTTGGGATGCACAGGGCTTCTCAAGTGTATGAAGGCTTTAAGAGTCATTCATGAAAGTAATGCCATGACCTAAAACCTCTTTCAAAGTATCAGTGGGCTTTAAAAGAGGCCGTTCCATGCACAAAGAAATACTGGGAAAGGAGGAAAAAAGATGTTAAAAAAAAAAGTAAGGTGAAAATTGTTCTTCTGTTCATTGCACAGTTACCAAAATCAATGTGTCTGCAAATGTAACTTGTCTCATAAATCATTAGGTCACAAACCTGCACAATGTCAATGTGTTGTCACTATCCTATTAAATTAAATTACTAACCAAGGTAATACTTAACAGCACATTTCACAGGGAACAATGTTTTAATGTATTGAGGACGCCTAATAAATATAGCAGTCAGCTAATATGATTTGAAGGCTTTAGGCAGAAGAAATCCTAGAGAGAGATAAAGATAAAGGAGGGTGAAAAAAAAAGACACCTAGTCAGTAGGGATATAACGTACTGAAATACTGGATTGGCATAATGAGAAATCTCCTGCTAAATCCCTGCCCAGTAATTATCAAAGATGAGTTGAATGGGTTTATATTGGGATTTGGCATCTTCAAACACAAGGGTGTAGGTAGACCTGCAGATAACTGACACTCTCAGTCGAGCTATGGGAAAAACTAAATGGTGAACTCTGAACCTTATTTTCACTGAACGTTCCCTGCAAATATATGTATCAAAGGCAGGGACAAACTGTCGGCTCCTGAAGAAAACAGTGAAATACTCTGATTTACACCAATTCTGACCTCCAGATATTTTAAGATTAAATCGTATTTCAGTTCTAAAACCTTATAAAGTGCTCCGCCTTGAAAGGCAGTGCCATCCCTGCTCTTCTCTTTATCCAATATGGGAGTAGCTCACCTTTTTGTTTTACTGTTTTGCAAAAGCCAAAGTTTAAACACATTTCTCACAGTCCCAGTCCTCCTGCCCAGTGCTTTAGAAGAAGGATGAGAGCTCGAAGAACTCCTACAATTATGAAAGTAAGTGGAGAATAAATAATAACCAAGTTCAGGCTTCTGCACGGACAGGTCAGTGGGTGCACAGTCCAAGGTGCAGTCCAGGGCAGAGTAACCATGTATAATATTGAATATTCTACTGATTAAAATCTTGAACCTTAGAGCACTTGCATATTAGTCCAGTATGTTAGAGTGCTTAAAGATGGCACTTGCAGTCCAACATCAGTTTGACATAATAAAATGAAAGCCCAATGCTTCTGGCCAAAATTCAACCAAATAATGACGCTGTAAAAAGAGTTGTGCTGGGTACATCAGACATGATCATTGTCACATTTTTTGCTGTTGAGCACAGAGGAACTTCTGCAGCTGTGTCTTATATTAACTATGCTACATTCAGTTCTTGGCTTCTGTGCTCTCCCCCAAGGAGAACATGCAAGTCAAATGTCAAAATTTGATCCCTCTCAAGCTCTCAAGGAAAAGAGGAATGCAGGAGGCAAAAGTGATGAAGGTAAATGTTATTTTTAAGTAATAGGAGCTCATGGGCTATCACTTTCTGTTGTTTGGCAAGAGGAAAGGCACCATGAGAAAAATGAGTTGCTGTATGGTTATGGTCTGAGATCCTATGGAGAATGTTAGCTGTAACACAGATATGCCAATGAATGTAATATGCTTTGTAGATATGAAATTTAACTTTTTATTTATTGATGTAATGCATAGTGCATAATGTTATCTAGCAATGGGATAGAACTCCCATTGTTGTTAGCTCAATTTTATTTTTGTCTTTTGAAAATAATATGGTGTGTGCACATTTTTTAAGTGTGTGGATATCTTCTGTTTTTACAGGCAGCTATAATATTCTCTAATGCTGTTATATTGTTATGTAATTGTAATGACCGCAATTAGGCTCTGAATCTTATGTCTTGAGTTCATCTTTATTTTTATGAATTATTTTATTGTCATTTTAACTTATGGCATAAAACACTTATTGTTTTGTAAAGAAAAAAGAAGTGTCTATCTGAAAGATATGCCATTATATTGAAGTTCAAAACACCTCTTGTTAGGACGTATTTTACAATTTGTTCTGCTAAGCACAATGGTGATGGAGCATTTTCTTCCAGCACCATCACCAGGCAAAACTGTGCTCTGCGACTACTCCTTTCTTCAGGTAGGAAGGGGCCAAGAGCCCTTTATGAAATAGCAAGCATGGTGAGGTTTTGATAGGTGTGTTTGAGTCTGCATAGTCAGGTAAAATGCTGGTCCTAGTGAGGTATACAGGAATTTTGTGGTTGACTTAAAAAACCTGGAATATTGTTCCATTCTACAAAATTTTCTCCACTAAAATTCACATGTTGAGAAATCCTGGACTCCTTTCAAATGCAGGGTCCATCTTGGTGTCCCCATACACAACGCAGCAATTCTAACCTGTGATTTCAAATGGAGCTATTCGCAGGGGTGTGGGACCGATGGACTTGGCAGGCAGCACAGCACTCATCTAAGCTTCCTCTGCTGCCCTGACAGTCACAATCCCAGAAGGAAAACTACCATGTCTGTATTTGCTCCTAAAAGTGTCTGCATTTGTCTTTTAATGCTTACAGGATGGAGTAGTTGCTTAGCTGACAGAAAATGGTTTAACTCAGCTATCAAACAAATCGTATCATAAGCTAATTTTATTTATTCTGTTGGTCCCTATAGAAATTAATTAGTGATTGCTTGCTTCTTCATTTTTACAGTGAAGATGCTTTGCTCAATCCATCTGTTTTGGAGCTCTATTTCACATTTCCCTTCATTGCTACTTTAAAGGTGATTGCATTTTTTCACATTTTCTGTCGCTGTTTGCCAACTGCATTGATTTTCATAGTCATGCCATATTTCCTGCTTTCTAATAGATTCCTGTCCACTGCTCCTACTTCTAAATCAATGTTTTTAATACTTCAAGAACTCATCAGTAAGAATGGCTGTAAAATTTAGTCACTTCATTGACAGTTATCTCTTGCTTGATGCTGAAAGCTATTTGCACTTACAATTTCCATCAGATATTGTAGAGATTTTTTTTAGGACTGAAATTCCCTGGTATCAGTCTAAGGCAAACAATTTTTTCATTTCTGTAATTTCACTGGAAATAAGACTTGTAAAACTGCTTTAGTAAAACTAACTTTACGGGCATTTGAAAGACTCATTTGAAAGGTCATGTATATTTAGTTCATTGTTACAAAATGCATTCACAGAATTCAAGGAATTAGGCGTTTGGATGTCTTTAAGCAGTCTCAGGCACAGCCTTTCTGTCTAGAAAAGAGAGAGGGTCAACAGTAATTGTACCAGGGAGGAGATCTGGTCTATTGGCTGCCAAGCTGGTAACACTGGATTGCAAGCAAAAAATACTCTGTACCTACTTTATTCTTTGAACAGCAGGCTCAGATCTTTCATTAAGAGTCTTCTTTAGCTGATATATTGCCTGAACAGTCTGGGTGGAACCATTGCCACGCTGAGGTCAGTAGAAACCTGAATTGAACGTTTACAGTAGTTTATTGTAAATCTTTCCATGTAGGACTTGCGTTATTTATAGGTATATATCAATTTAGTCTGGGTGGTTTAAATTTTTTTTGTAGGAGGAGGAGGACAGGAAGAATTTCAATGTCATTCAGACAGCTGAATATATCACAGTTTTCATTCGCATCCTAAGTAAACATTGATTACCATCTCTGGCATGTTATACTTTACTGTAATCATAATAATAAAAGAGTGTAACATTATAATATGCTTACATTATAACTTAATATACTTTCATTATGATGTAATTGCATATTCCTATATGTAATTTATTTATTCTTGTCAAAATTATATTACAGTTATTTGTCCTAATCTGTATACATGGGGGAAGCACTGAGAGGGTTGAAATGAGACTGGAAAACTGTTGCCCTGATCAGGAACAGCAGTAGGAAATTAGTCCTGGATCTACACTTCTGACTGGGGAACAGGAAAATGGAGTCTGGTCTGTTGGTTTTTGCAGTTGACTTCTGAGATGGCAGGAAAACCTGTGTCTCTCTTCACTGGAGACAAAATTGAATAGCTCTATACCTACTTTTGGCGTGCAACACGTGAAAAATCTCAGCTTTGGACTGGTGGTTATTTCCAGAAGAGAGCCTCAGATCTCCCTCTCAGGGAGAACTGTGTTGATTTGCATGGGCAATCTGTGCCTGTTAATGGAGTTGTTTGAGGTTGACCATAGCTTGGATGCTACTGCCCCTTCGGCTGAATCTTTGGAACTGACCTTAGGAGCACTTTTTTTTTTTGGTAAAGTAAAATACATTAGTTTTAATCAGAAACCAAAGGGCCACCCCTGGTGACCTTGAGCTTTTTTGTTGATGAGGATGACTGTCATAGCTTGTTTTGAGAGACCGTTATTAACAGAGGTGTTTGGAGTGATTTCTAGGATGTTTTCCCACTCTACACCTAGGGGATACGTTGCAAGTCCGTAAGAGGAAACAGCTTCTGCCTTACTGGTGCAAATAGACAGGATAAGGTGTTAACAGAGATCTCACTTTCACAGAGACAGCTGAGGCAACAAATCTTGCCATCTAGCCATACAGGAAATCTGTGTCAGAGACTTGACATGAAACACTGCTGCTTTCTTCATAAGGTGTCCTATTGCAGAGCCATCCAGGAAATTAGCTGATAAAGATTTTGAAAATATAGAGGAGCAGAAGGTTTTATGGTAAGATCATTTCAAGGACTGTTTATTTGCCTAAAGAAAAGCAGATTGTTAGTGTGGTACAATGGAATGGTCATCCTTTTGTTCAGCACTGAACGAAGCTTTCTTTTAATATGAAGTATAGTCTTTTCCAGGAACTATTCTATCTCATTGGCACATTCCACTCATAGATAGTGTTAGACTGTGCATATGAACTAATCTTTGTTCTAGACTTCGTTTGCAGGCCATGGCTTCTATTATATTTAAGTACTTCTCCTTGAAGCTCTAAATCAAGGGCGGCTTCAAAAGCGGGCAGCTTCTATTAAATGTAATTACTTTAATCCAAAGCTTATGCTAAAGGTGAGGCTGCTAAACAAGGCTAGCCACTAAATTAGAGTAGCTGCAGTTAAGAACATGAATAGTAAAAGTATCTCTATTAAATAAAGGATAGTAACTATCAAGGATGGATTATAAATGAAGGTATGCGGGGTTTGTTTCAGATTGTGTAATTATGCCATTCCCAAAAGCAGAAACCATCTCTCCATGTTACCTCTCTTGTAAATGACCAATAAGATATATAACATCTATATCCTCTTGCACCTACAGGTTCATAGCCTAATGAAGCTTAATGCAATACTTTTACTTGTTTATAAGCTCCTATTTTTCATTCAGCACGAAATGCTTTTAAAAGAGAATGCTTAGGATTTTCAAGGGCAACGGTCAGACTCATGAACACAAAACCAAGAATTACTTTTGTGCTATAGAACCAATTATTTCTCTTTCTAACCACACTTTTTGACTTTTTCCTTTTGTGGTCAGTCTTATTAGCATGTCTTCCCAATATTCATGGGGCAACTTATCATTCAGATCTTCCATGTGACCTTTTCTTCTTGGACCTTGTCTATGATGTCAGATTTCTTAACTTGGTCTATGCTGTCATGCTTTACCAGAACTCTGATGATTCACTGGCTTTCAGTTCCTCCAAATGCTTCCAGGGAGTTATTTTGCCTATTAAATCCCAATCTTTGTATTCCTGATTTACAGGGAGGGATACAGTATTTCTTGGCTACCTTCTATGGGATAACAAAAGTTTCCACCCAGTCTTGCAATCGTTATACAGGCAACAGTCCCCCCAGATTCCAGAGATGAACTGGACACACAGAAACTGAATGATGTGGTGCCTTGTCTAGTGCATCATTGAAGGAAAATTTATCTGAAGGGGTTCATAACTAAACTACCTGTTTTAATGGAATGCTCACATTTTCATTAGTAGGCATAAGGGGAAAATATAATGTGTTCTTAATGGGATAGAATGGCACCAGAAGACAGAGAATCCAACTCTGTTACTCTGTTTCCTAGGTTGACAGTTAAGAACAACATCAGGTAAAAAAAATAATAGTTGAAATAGGCTGGGTTTTCTTTGTGTGGTTCAAGGAAGCAGACAAGAGGGTTTTCATGCAGGGAACAAATCAGGTAAATAACATCTTTACAGCATTTATGCTTTTTGAGTAACTGGAGCAATTTCCCTTTCAGCTTTTAGGGAATCATACTCAGACCTACTACTGAGTCACCTCTGTGAAATATTTTCCAGCATTTGGAAGTCATCTAAAGTGGCTTATTTTCTTCAGTGTTGTTTTCCTCATCTCGCACATCTGTTCCTTTCTGTCGCAGCTTTTCAAAGTCAGCCTGTTGGCACACAGACCACTGTATCAGAGGCCTGATTTCTGTAACTAGCAAAGCTGAGCAAAATGAAGAGAGCTTTTCGGACTCATTCTCAGTATTAGAGTTCAACTCAAGAATTTTGCTTCAAAGCCCAGCATGACATAGACAATTTCTGAACAATTCCTTACTCTCTCATTTTCTTTATATGTAAAACATCCTGTGTAGTAGAGGTGCCATAAAAGTAAACAAAACCAGTCCTAATAGCCAGTTTTAAATTCAGCTTAAAATACAATGACATAATCTGTAGTGATGCTTATCCACACTATTAATTTTTAATGCCTTGGAAGTTATAAGGACCATAATCTCTGTGTGTCAAGTCTAAGTACACTGTTAAAACCAAAGGCAAGTATTAAAAATAGAATTAACAATATTAACTTTACTATAAAGTTATTATTTTAAATTTTCCATGGTAGCAGGGACCCAGCTCTTCAAGATTTTTTCTTTTTTCTGATGCATTGCTTTTTCTTATGGATGGAGTAAAAACAATCAGCTAACCAATCAACTACTTTCCTCTTTTATTCAGTAATTGTATGGTTTATCAATCTATTATTTGGGCTTGTAGATGGAACTAAACACCTTTACATGATGTCCTACTTTCTGTACAGTACTAACTTTTGCAATGATCATTCAGAGGATGTTGTAAAGGTTAAAGCCAGCAATTTATTCTTGCGTGTCAGTTCGGGGAAGCAAAATTTGCCTATTATGCTAGAGTACACTTATTTGTTGACTGGTTCTTTTTCTTTGGCAGGAAGCTAATATCTCATATTCCAGCAGTTGTTCTTTCCAAGATTTATGAATCTTCCCTGGTTTTCAAATGGTTTTGATTTGCATTAAATAACAAAATAACCACCAAGCCAGAAAAACAATGACATAGATATAACAGTAAGAATATATAAGGCACTAACAAAAGCTGGAAAAAGAAGAGTTAAAGTTGAAGTTGGCTTAGCAAATTTGGAGGTGAGGGAAATGTCCAGAAAAGCACCATTCCATTTAATGGAATTATGAATTTTAATCTGAGAAGGTGCTCCAAAAAATCTTTGTTCCAGCAGCTGTAAAAACCTATTAGAAACTTACATTTTGGGTAACAGTCTTTCTTAAATGCTTACATTTTGGTTGCTGTGCATGTTCACAAGCACTCTGACCTAAGCCTCTGGGAAGCTTGCTGCCATTTAAGATCTATTTCAGTTGGAGCAGAGCCTAATTTCAGCCTCTTGCTGAATGTGCAGTTGGTTTGAATCGGGAATGAAAATGGATTCATTTTAGATATGAACATTAATCAATTTAGTTTTAATGCTTTCCTTCAGGTACAATTAAAACTTCTAAAAGCAACGTTTTTGCTATTATATGCAATTTATTATATGATTATGACAATAGATAGTATCTCTTTGAAACACTGATCACAAAAATTAGTACTTTTACTGTGTTAGGGTTTTCTTACCACTTTGACACCTATCACAGAGCCTATGTGATTATATACGTAAAGATATACGCAGTATATGCACAAGTTTACAGTCATTGCACATCCAGAGTGCACATGAAGATCTGGAGCCTGTGTTGTGCACCTGGATGCACCACACTGACGTGCCGAGGCTCTTGGTCCAAAGCAGAAGCATTTGGCTGGAATATTGTGAACACCATCTACCTGAAATAACTTATGGTCTGCTTGAACTGGCCTAAGAACTTGAACAACAGTCTTATAAATTCTGAAATGCTGGTTTTAAGTTGTCTTGAGACCGTGTTGTTGAATCTCTCTTGTTAGATTTGTAGTGGAGAAGAGAAGCAGGTATCAAGAAAATTGGCTCTGTAATCTGGTAGTTTACCAGACCATCTGTTCAAATCTCACATCTTCTGTGGGGCAAATAAGGTTAATAAGCGGTGAGCAAGGTAGGGTTTAGAATGCTATTAAATGACAAGCTCCTTAATGGGGATGTTGTCTCACCACAAGATGAGCTGGAGCTCCTATGGCAGTTCCTGGGGTCTTGTCACTGGCTGTTAATGACTGATGCCCTTCAGCAGGATCTATGTTTGCACTCTTGTGTAAAACTTCATTTTGTCACAAACCAAGATCCACCAAAATCATAGAATCATATGGGGTTGAAAGGGACCTCTGGAAATCACCTAGTCCAATCCACCAAAGTGGGTCTACCTAGAGCAGGTTCCACTGGAACTTTTCCAGGTGGGTTTTGAACGTCTCCAAAGAAGGAGGCTCCACCACCTCTCTGGGCAGCTTGTTCCAATGCTCTACCACTCTCACAGTAAAGAAGTTCCTCCTCACGTTTAGGTGGAACTTCTTATACCCAAGTTTGTGCCCATTTCCTCTTGTCCTGTCACTGGGTACCACTGAGAAAAGACCAGCCCCATCCTCCTGACACCCTCCCTTTAAGTATTTGTAAGTATTTATTAGATCCCCCCTAAGTCTTATGAATGAGAGGGAAGGAATAGATTCCTTCTTTGCCTTTCAGCAGCTTTTCAAGTTCATAGCAATATAGGAGGTGCTTCAAATTGTGCCTTCTGCAGCCCTTCCAAACACAACTGGCATCTCTTTAATTCAAATGTTGCTAGCAGTTACATGACCCACATTAGAGGTGAATCATGAAATGTTCTCAAAACATGTCTCAGGGTTAAGATTATGGTTCCAAGGAAATAAGCCTGGAGCTGCACGTGAGCTTGCCTTCCTAGCTGTTCTGCTATTTTATCCGTAATCAGAACAATTCTGGCCGTGGGACTATTCAAGGATCAGAAATCCACAGCCATCAGTATAATTTATTAGAAGCAATTTTTTTAAATTGGAAACTACATATCTGGGTCTTGTTCCTTTGTGTTAGGGCTCTCCCGACTTCTCTTTGCCTTAGGTGCAGAGCTCCTTCTGAGCCCAGAGGCAGTGCTGGGACAGCCTACACAAGTGGTTGTCACTTGAAAACCCAGTGTGGGGTCTCGTCAGTTTTCTGCAACTCTGTGCAATGCCAGACGATAATCTTAGCACTGGAATGTAATGGAACAGATAGTCTCAAAGCAATACCTACTGCAGTGCATTTTTGTTGAGGAAAATAAAAAGTCTCTTGAAATTAGTAACAGGTTTTTCCTATTTACTCTTGTGCTTCCTTACCCCCCAAAATAAATTTGTTTGGCTTTTCTATATTTTTACTTATTAAAAGATAAAAAGACAGCCTGCACATTTTCCTGTGCTCTGTTTCATGTTTGTTAAGGACAAATATAATTAGTATTAAAAACAAAAATAAATAATTCCTCATGCTGCCATTAGCCAAAGTAATTTCATCCAAGTTCACTAGCTTAGCATCATCTAAGTACTTTGTAGGAATTTATGCTTCTGTTTAGTAAGATAAGGAAAATAGCAGTAAAACAACTAGTGCTAAAAAGAGGTGAGTAGAAGGATCCAGGTGATAACTGTCTGAATTAATTGAAATATTCCTCTGAGAACTATTTCAATGTAGGTCATTACAACGGAGTGAGACTGAGGTTTCCCTCTAAAGCCCTGATGGAAGGCCAGATGACACTAGCGATTAAATTCCTTTTTATTTTAAATAGGAGTTGACTTAAACCTGAGCTTCTGCTGCAGGATGTAAAGGCTGACATCCACAAAGGCACTTTGACTTGATAACACTCAGTGTTACAACACCCCAGCATTTGCAGGTGGCCAGACAAAGTTGGATCCACAAAGCTGGAGGCAACCGTTTTATGCATCTCTAACGAAGTCACTTTGGGTGTATTAGGCACAAAGAAGCACATCCAAAGACATTAGGAAGCCCCAGGGATTGTTTGGGTCCCTTGTGGTCTCCTGCGAATGCTGAGGTAATTGAAAAATATTCAGGTACCTTTGCAGAGTTTAAGCCTCCAGCCCTAACCTGCCAACTTTAATAGAACTAATATTTTACCAGCCACTAAAACAAGACAGAGACTTCCCTTATGGTGATGTGGGTTGTATTCTCCTGTTTGATCACTGGGATGAAACATCATCCACCAATTCCAGCTATGTTAACTGCCATTGGAGCCTGCAATGATCAAGCAACATATTTTGGGAGATTTCCATGAATATGAATCTAAAGGATATGACCTGCCAATTAGCAGTGAATTTGAATAGCCATTTATTTCAAGTCATGCTATTTCATCTTCTCCTCCCAATCTGGAGATGTGTAACAGTAGAAGTCCCATATCCAAATTTCACAGAAGTGCCTATGTTTGCGAGGCCTGAGATACTTGTAATTATTGAAATGTTTCACAGATTAGTGTCATATATTGATAATGTTTTAATGTTTGCATTTGGTGGATTCTGATTTTTTTGTAGTTTTGAGGCACTGACTTACCAGGGAAAAGCTGGGGTTTGATTGTTGAGTAGTACATGAAAGAAACCCCTTGTGCTGAGTTCCAAAATTGTCATGGCTTGATTAAAAAGCCCCCCACAACTATATTTCAAGGAAATTCTTACTGTGAGAAAGATATCTCTTATAAAGAAACTAGACCAAAAGATCTGTTGGAAAATGGATTCTGCTTCCCTTTCTGAAGTCTCACTGAGTTGCTACCAGGATCTGTGCCTGCCCTGCTGTACCTTGCACCACATCACATCAGTGCCATCTAGTCAGAGTTCTTGCTTCGTTATAAATCTAGTATTATCACCAAAACCTGCAAAGGCATTTCAGATGAAAGTTTCAGGATTAATCACTCACTGTAAAGCAAAGTCATAAAATCATAGTTTCTGAAAGATGCATTATGTCTGGAGAAGAGAAGGCTCTGTGGAGACTTTATTGAGATCTTTCAATATATAGAGAGAGTTTATGAGAAACATGGAGAAAGACTGTACCGGGGGCTGTAGCGATCGGACAAGAGGCAATGGTTTTAAACTTGGAAGAAAGATTTAGATTACATATAAGGAAGAAATTTTATACTATGGATATAGTGAGACAGGTTTCCTGGAGAAGCTGTAGATGCTCCATCATTGGAAGTGTTCAAAGTCAGGTTTGATGGGGCTTTGAGCAACCTGGTCTAGTGTAAGTCATCCCTGCCCATGGCACAGGGGTTGGACTATAAGGTCTTTGAAAGTCACTTCCAACCCAAAGCATTCTGTGATATGTGTTCATATCCTGATAAAGCTCCCCAGCTGAGGAGCACACAGGTTTAGGCTGTGGCCAGTGTCCCGGCTCCTCTAGGGAGAGCCATTTGTGTCAGACTTGGACCGACCTTAGTGTATTATCGGCAGTGGTTCTCGGGTTGAGTGCACTGAAAGCCAGAGCCAGAGACCATTTTCTCTTGTAGCTCTATCTATGAAGCAGGTTACTGGTGAAAGCAAAATGAGCTGCTCTTTATAGCTACCCTTTTTACTTAATAGTGCTCTTTCTGCTTCTCAGCGAAACAGCTTTTGAGGATGAACATTAAGAAAAGGTAAACAAAGATAATTTTCTTTTACATTTTTTTTTCTTTAAGACCTTTGGCTAAAAGAGCAACTTCTCAGTTGCAGAAGGTATGTTTGTTTTAACTATTTTAGCTGAGAATTTACTCGCTTTAGGTTTTAATGAGATTTTTCTTAAAGTAAATGAATGTTCCTTATGAGAAAGAGCATGGGAGTCTGGATCCCAATCAAAACTTTTCCGTCAGAGACAGACTCATTTCAGCATAGTAGTGTTTATATTACGGTTCTTTAATATGTTCAGGTTATTTAGGACTGTTCTGCCTCGTTAGGAAGGGCATTCCTACTTCAGCAGCTGCTTCTAAAAAAACAGTGACACCTTTAATTTTTCAAACTGCTTATTGCTGAGAGAAAGAAATTGTTGTGTATGAACATCAACCATATGAGTAAGTAAAGAATTTCACTGATATGTTTACTGCTCGTTATGGGTTTGTTGCTTTTAACTTCTTGTTAGGATGTCTTTCTTTTTTATTGCCAAGTATCTACTGTTTTGATATCAAAATTACAGAGATCACAGTTCTGTTCCTCTAATGATCATTCAAGGAATTCAACATACCCAAGGTAAAGCTTTGTGGAAAGGGTAGTAATTTTCTTTACCTCTTCTTTCCTACTGTTAGAGGTTACAGCCTATTAATCAGTTCAGTATATAAGTAGAAGTGGTGTGAATGCCTAAGAAAATCATTGCTTATTTTTATAATGTATTATTAAATGTTAATTGTTATTATTTATTTAAAAATCAGATTATGCGAGAGAGGATCTACAGCATAACTAATTTTCCACAGGATGTTTAAGTGGTCAAAACACCCACTAAATTTATTTTGTAGTGAAAGACTAGACATGCATATAGAGTCTCATTTTTGGCTAGCCAGCCAGTCCTGCCCCTCCACTCTTCTTTTCCCTTTTTGCAGCACCTTTTTATAGTTTTGGCACCTTACTCTCATTCTGGGACTTCTGACACAAAGCACACCTGGGCTTTGTGGGACTCATTGTATCGACAAGCTTTTCAT
This sequence comes from Limnodromus scolopaceus, assembly GCA_028565335.1. NCBI lineage: Eukaryota > Metazoa > Chordata > Aves > Charadriiformes > Scolopacidae > Limnodromus > Limnodromus scolopaceus. The sequence continues at coordinate 9,784,936 of JAOXNO010000078.1, read as the reverse complement.
GTTTTGCCAGTCAAATTAAAATTGTTGTGTAAGGCTTCATGTAGTTGGCTTTTTGCTTCTCTTTTGGACACAGTTATGCATTCTGCAATAAATAGGAAGCAATATATCATAAAAAAACTGCCTGCATTTAATGTCTCTAGTGTTGTTTTGCTAACTCCAGCTTGCTGAAAGAAACAGAACACCCACCTCTTGGCAAACAAGATTTTATAAATGAGGTTATGTTTCTTAGTCTCATTATTTCTTTACTGAAGCAAAATAAAGGCATAAATTAGGCTATTGGGCAAATAGTAAATTGATTTATTATGATTTATCTTGTGCTTTTGGGTCTCTTGTTTTTTTGGCGGAGGGACAGAAATGGATTGTGTAGCGGTTTGGGAAGAAAAACAGCCTTATTGAGGGAAAGGGCTGGAGTTCAACTTTGTGTTATCCTGCTTCTCTCTCCCAGCAGAAATCTCAATATCTGTCCAAAGATGCTTTACAGGTTTGGACAGCAAAAGTGCCTTCTGCAGTTGCTGGATTCGTTTCTTCATCCGAAGGTTGTTGGGAAGTGGCGAATACCAGTCAGAGGCACCACTGCTCCAATTGCCTAATCTGCAGAAAGTGAGTAGTTTGGGTCACCCCAGACAGACCTGCATGGTGAAATTATATGGGCTCCATTCAGCTCTGTTCTGTGCTCTTTCTAGTAGTACTTGACCCTTTCCCACATGAAGTGGCCTAAACCTGTGTGCCGTTCCCCCAGCTGCGCACTGTGCTAGCATACAGAGAGCTGCTGAGATTGAGGGCTTCAGGGCTCACGTATACGCCTGCTTTTTGGTTTTCTGAGACAGCTAGATAAGGACCCTGCTCAGACGCTGCTCTCTGGGTGGCAGGATGCAGATTTCTAAGAAACCCCAATCTGCAAAACAGCCACTAGCTCCACAGAGACTCCTCAGACACTATGTCCATCACTACCCATAGCAGTTAGTCCAAGTGTTAGTGAGTGAGCTATGTCTGCCTGCTGATCTGTGTCCTGTATCTCACTGCTGATTAGAGTGAATGCTGAAGTTTAAAATAATAGCCTTCATCAAAGGAAAAATTACTGGTTTTGATAAAAACCTTGTTTTTGAAAAAAGCTGTTTTAATATCCATCATTCTGAATATGAACTCCATGTTGCTGTAAGACACTCTTCCCAGGGTGCATGCCTGGGAAGAAGTTTGTCTGTGTGTGTAGTTGCTCATGCAGAGGCAGATGAGTGCAGGAGCGTGCGAGGGCACTGTCCCCAGGAGCTCCTGCAGCACTTGGGTTTGCTCTGAGCACAGGGAGATTGCTCGTTGCTGCAGGTTCCCGATGGCTGAGGACAGCAGCAGCTCCCTGTTTGTCAGCGTAGTTCCAGATTTAGATGTTCCTCCGTACCATGTGATACAAATGTGTTCTTTTTTTGCCTTCTATTGTTCACAGGAGATTTAACACTAAACTAACAAGACGGGGAAGCTGAGAGGAAGAATTTGATTTAACTGTTAGTGACTCACAGACTTCCTGTTCTCTTCATTTTGTTTAGATTTAGTCTGAAACATAAGACTTTACCATTAAGTTACATGAAATAAAAGGATAAAGTCAGCCGTAAAAGTTCTGCTTAACTCCTGCCTTTCTGAGATCTGCTGTGTCTTTATAATAAGGATGTATGGAAGAATGAGATGGAAGGTTAAAATCTGATCTTTTTGCTGGGGTCTCTGCTTTTTCCTGTGGAAATTATTCCGTCCACCTAACTCCACTCAGAAATAAAATAAAATAACAGCCTTCTTGATCTAGAGTGCCTTGTTAAAACACCTACTTTTCAAAATTACTTAAAAATCATTCGAATGCTGTATGAAATCATAAGGCTAATGCACCCATTTTGCTACGTTAGTTGAATTCTGCAGCTTAGACATGAAAGCTGCTCTTGCTTTGGTTTTATGCTATTCCTTGGTGGCTGCTTATGTTGCCTGCAGTCTTGCACTGGCTTTGCGTAATGCCAAGGGAACCAACTATTTCAAGAAAATATCACTGTCTGTTGCCCAAATCCCATTTGTTTTCCCTGGGTGCCTAAAGGCCAAAAGGCAAAGCAGCTGGGGTCATTTTGGTGTGGAAGGGGAAAAGCTCTGGCTATGAAATCTGAACCTCTTATGCAGCATGCTGAAATGAAGTCCTCAACATACAGAATTAGGAAAAAATTACTTTCTAAAAACAATCGGACCCCTTTTATGTTTTTAGATTGTTTGCATGCTTTCAGTTTTTTTCCCCAGACTATGGCAAGCGAACCTCTTGCTGTTTAAGAGCTGGGCAATGTTAGTTGTTATTTTGATCCTGCAAGCTTCCTAGCTTCAGGGATTTGTATGAATGCTGCTTCCTTTCAGCCTGTGATAACTAGCCGGCTAGCAAATGTGTAACTCGCCACCCTACTCCACAGAGAAGGCACGTCTGGACTCTCTTGGGTGTTGGTCCTGGACTCTGCAGTGCTGTGGTACACCTAACACTGAGGGGAGAGACGCTTTTGGTAGGAGATTACCTATTTTAAGCAATGTACTGTCCATTCTGTCAACACGTTTAATCCCAAATTACACTTATCTAGGGTGTAAAGCAACCCTGTGGGTTAATGAAGGCAGAGAAGCTGGAGAAAAAGAGAAAAAAATAAAAAAGCTGATAATTAGCAGAACCCTGGTGGTCATCTGGAAGTCCATAGACAGATGAGTAGGCTTTGCCGGAGATTTCACCCTGAAATTCATTATTAGCCTAGTGCAACTTGCCCAAATGGGAGTACTCACTTACACGAGAATCACATGTATCCATGCATGATGCAAGGAGAGAAACAGTTTTACTTTTGCAGATGGCAGCAGTCTTTCAGCAGGATCACGATTTTGCCCTAGTTTACTCCAATCCCCTGTATCACTGTCAAAAGCAGTATGAGACATGCCCTGTTTAATGTCTTCCCTTTTTGGAAGTCATTTTCCCCTTTGCATAAGAAATAATAATAATAATAATAAAAAGCTGGCTGCATTTTGAATCCATATCTTCTTTTTGGACAGTCCTATCTTCATCAATACATCACCACAGGCTCTCATTTGGATGATGCATTGTGCTAATCTGTACCGAGATACAATTACTGCAGTGACATATTGCTAAGGAAGCACTGCCAACTGGCAGGGATGGCTTTCGTGATTCTCACTAACTGTTGCACCATTATTTGAGGGCAACGAATTATTTTTTGAAAGCCTGAGTACTGGTTTTAGAAAGGGAAAAAGCATATGACTACATGAACAGCAAAGCTGCCGAAAGCTAACACAGCCTGTTATGTTTATAGTTTTAAATGACTGATGGAAAGTTTCTGTCTTTATTTTTGTAAATGAAAAAGCATCTGCCCTTGCAACTGCTGGTTAACAGGCTCTTTTCTGCATATGAAGTGGATCCAATTATATGCTCTAGGCCATCCCAAGAGAAGCACAGAAGTAGGTAGCTCAAAGCAGGACTATTTAATAAAGCAGAGACATAGCACTGTTGAGACAATGTAGTCTTGGCTGTACTTAAATAGGCTGTACTGAAAGGGAGTTTGCCTTTCCTTCTCAATTGTAACAGTAGAGAGGAAGTACACAATGATTTTAATTTTAGGACCAATAATTCTTTATTTTTCCTTCTCTTTTCTCTTATCGTTCTCTGTTATATTTTATTTATGCTATACAAAACTACATACAGGGCATATTTTTGTTTCATTCGCAGCCCCATGAAAAAAAGTGGTGCTCTTCCCACTGACTCTGGTGACCTTTGGATCAAACTGCTACTGCTGTTTCTATGACAGTTTTGGCAATAAATTCAAAGATCTTGTAGACAAAACTAAGTTTTCTTGACATTTATAAAAAGTGACAAATTATCTTTAAACATTTCTGGAGGAAAAGCTGCACACTACAAAGGTATTTCTCCGTGTTCCAATTTTTTTTTTATTACATTTTGGGGTTGTACTTTTGTCATCCTGGAAACCTGTGTTCTCTGCTTAAATTCAGTTTATAGTATTAAATAAAACTGTGTTCTTCAATAATTATTTCTCCCACTATCCTTGTCTCCTCCGTCATTGTCAGCCATTCCACTGTCTTCTACCCAACGCACTTTTTCCATCTCAAGGACAGAATGTCTGCCGATGGCAACTGGGAAAATGCAATAAAACAGTTGTTTATAACAGATTATAATTTGGTACCCAGTCATTTTTTAACTCCTTCTCCATTAGTGACTTGATTAAATTATTCTTCCCTATCTTCCCTACCACCAGTGAAATTTGCCCTTTTCTTGTCAGCCTTATAGCAAACAATTCTTAAACCAATAAGCTTTTGGTTGTATTCTGTAGTGTTGTTCCATCTAGTTTACTTAGTTGCACCTTTTCTGCCTTAATACTTACAAAGAAAATATTTTCTTATTCTCTACTACATGAGCAACAGCATCTCTTAATTGGCCTCATCCTTTTGATCTTGTTTCTTCCTCTTCAGTGATCCAGATGAAATCTTTTCCTCAGCACAGGGCAATGAGCATTTCAGCAGGATAAGCAGCTTGAGTGACTTCTGTGGGTCAAGGATTGAGCATTAAGCTCTCTTGCAGTCAGAGATCATACGTGGCTGCCTACTAATTGGGAAAAAAGAAAGTGCTGGGAATACTTATGTCGATAAATACTTGCATGGGTATTCCTGATGGAAGTGTCAAAAACATTCTCTGTAACATAGCTAGTGGTGGGTACCCACCTTTTCTGTCAAAACTTAGTGTGTTTTAATTCTGTTTCTGACTTTGGCAGAAGTCAGAAGCCTTCTAATAGGCTTTTCTGAATCTTGTCTCTCTGTAAGCTCCAGGACTTACTAACATAATCGCATTAGTCAGTGGGAAACTACTGGTCCCTGATTAGGGAGCCGTAACTTCAGCTGGACAGGAATACAAGTTGTTGAATACAAATTTTTGAGCATGGAGATTCCCAACGAGCGTATTCACATGAGTACTCGTGCATGTTTACGGCTTGAATGTTTATGTAAATATATTTTCATGAAGAACTCAATAATTTCTTGAGAATCTGAAATGTATGTTTGGTCTTATTTTTCATCAGCATTTCCTTTACTGTCCTAAATCTTACTGATAAGAGAGTAATCTGATGATCCATTTCAATTTTTCCTCAATTTTTCTTCTTTTCTTTTCACTGAGAGGGCTTTTTATTTTCATTCATGAAAATGATTCACTGTTCATTTATTCCAGTATGCTCTTGCTGAGACTCTGCAGGTCACTTTATAGCCTACTGTGCCAGCAGTTAACTGAGATTCTTTGGTCTCTTTTTCTCTTTCTAAAGCAACTATTTCCTCCAAATTGACAGTGTAATCCAGTGTAGTTTAAAGCCATGTTATTTCTGCTAGTAACACTTCATAGTTTACTGGTTTAACTTCATGCGCTCAATAGCATTGTGGTGTCCTTTATGTTGATGACCCATCTTTTGGCTTTCCACTCCTATGCTCTCTCTCCCCCTGTATGGGGTGGGGTGGCTCAGATTTCATTAAACAAGCAAACCTTAATGTTCATCTTAGTTTTCTGTGTGAAAGTAATGGAAAGTGTGGGTCCCAGTCCTTCACAGCATGCTTCACCAGGGCTATATTTAGAACTTCCCTCCAGTCCCATTCAGAAGTGATTAAATATCACTGTGGAAACAGGGTACATTGATCAACAGGTGAAAAAGCCCCAGGGTGCCTTTCTGGCAGATTATCAAAAGGTCTTTCTAGGAGTTAAAATCCATTGTCTCAGTGGGGCTTTTTTTTTTTTATCCTACACTCTAGTATGCAGCTACTTCACCTCCTCCCTTCTTCGCCATGGGTAACAAATGAAAAATTTTAAAGACTGCTGAATATTGTGCATTTTCACAGTAGGTCAGGAGTTTAGCACAGGTGTTTCTGAAATAGCATCACGTTGGTAAAGGGCACTGTGCTTGATGGCTTTACAACTTCCATTTCTATCCATGTGAAGTAGGAACCTTCCATCTGTAACACAGGCTGCAATTTAACTTTATAATAAAATGATGGTTAGCTTAAGAGTAGAAAGGGTGGATTTGGATCTTATTCACAAAGTGGAGCATCAGCTGGTGAAGCTGTCAAAGATCTGGCAGACCCAATAAAACTGTGGGTCTGAAAATTTAACCTGGTGAATTTAGCCCTTTTTGGCTCTGGAAATCAGTCATACTGAATGGCTGATTTCTTTCAATTCTAATTGTTATCCATAAACGTTGGTCGAATTATTTCAGTCAAGGATAGATTGACAAACTTTTATTTTTTTCTATTCTCTATTTACTAAACATGGTGGTACTGTATTACATTTTATTGTATTTCTATTCAAATTATCAAAATTTTTAAAGAAAAAAAGAATCTATGTTGTATAACAAATGCAGCAGTTATGGTACAAATGATTGCTTGTGCTAAAACTCATGAAACTTGCAAGTTAAATGAACATTTTTACATAGCTGTCAGGGAATTCACACAAGACTGAAATATAATTCAGTACAACATAGCAAACGATGAATAATACAGCTCCATAAATAATAGCAATCAGAACTCAATGCTTTAATATATGAATGTATTTGCACATTAATTTTGTATTTATGTAGTCAAGGTTAGATATTTTGTTTTTCTTCCATGTCTTCTTTTCTGTTGGCAATATTTTACTGTTATTTTCATTACTATTATTATTAGGTTTTGCTATTTTTTTCATGTTTTGTATTATCCTAGGACTGCAGAGCCAAATAATAAACAAGGCTTTCTTGTGTAAACTTCTTTTCTAACATATAAAAAGGAGATAGTAGTTATCCTGAATATGCTATAGGATGCAAAGAAAGGAGTATGGAGTAAGGCTGGGAAAACAAAAGACTAAAAGGAGTAAATTTTGCATAATGGTTACTATGGCAGATAATACAGAGCCAGACTGTACATTTGTGCTTAGAGTCTAAACCAAACTAGGCATACATACAACTTCATTTTTGCTTTGCCAGTGATGTGATAGGGCAGGATTTTTGATGTTTCACCAGTAGCTCTAGCTGCAAAGGAATTCAGATACAGTAGTATAGTCCCACATACATCCCTGAATGCATGGGGAAATCTAAGCCTATTACTCTTTCCTTCAGAGGGAAGGATCTCAGAAGACCCCATGACTCTAGGGTGCTACTAGGGTGCCCAGCACATCCTTGGTCAAGAGGTTCAAAGGGTAAGGGTAGAAGCAGAAGAAAACCATACATACACGTCTCTTACCTAGCAGGTAGGTAACAGTCTCTCAGATAAATCTTAGATGCTTTTTCTCCCAAACTATCCTTAGTTGTCCTCCTGGCAGAGCGTTGGACCCAATACATCAGTGATATGATTTGCCGGTATGTGTAGCAATCTGGTCAAGCAGGTGATATTACACCTTGGAGTGCAGATCATGCACATATTTACCTTATAGTCAAGAATTTCAAGTCTGCTTATTTTTGACAGAGATTCTAATGCAGAAGCTGCTGCTTTGATGCTTTTATTTTTTCATTCTTCGTGCACAAGACTGAATTTAAAAATGGTCTTTCTGTTTCGTATTCCATACTCGGTGACACCACCTGTAGCCCTCTTTTGATAATTTTAGATTTTCCTCTCCTTTAACATCTAGTCTAGCATTTGAGCCAAGACCTACTTTCTTTTTGTGACACAGTCACTCCACTGACCTTGTGCCCATCTCTTTTATGAAAAGCAAGAAATAATGAAGGTCTCATTCAGAATGAGATCCCAATGTAGGGATCTTCTGCTAAATGTTATCTCAAATTTCAGCAGCTTTGCTGGCTCCAGCACTTGGAAACATTTACATTCCCCACTGGCTGGGATGCATGCTTTTTTAAAGCGTTCTTCTGAGCTTGTCATTCAATATGTGCTTAACCAGTTCTTTCAGACTCAATTTCTGAGAATGCACTTGGCAGACAAGGTACAGGGAGCAGAGCGATGCTCCTATGAGTGGATACATGCTGTTCAGTTCCATTTTGAGGAAGTATCTTTACTTTCTCAAACACAATAAAGGTACCAAACGAGGAACGTTCTGAGGAATGCTGTGTGACTTTGTACAGAAACTACAGATATACAGAAAGTAAACAGCTTTTCGTAACTAATAAAAAAATGCTAATTTTTATGTTTTAATGTTAATTCAAAATCTGTGTCTTTTCCTTCCCTCCTACTCGATGAAACATATCCCTTGTTGCTGACAGTGCTCTAGACTTTACACAGTTAAGGTGAAAAAAAAGAAATACCTTACAGAATAAATGAAAGCAGGAAATAACAAATTCAGGTAGTCATGCACATTCAGAGAAAAACAGGACAACTATACTGTAGGTACTAACATTATTAAGGTCATTATTATTATGTAGGACAAGAGGATAGGTTTGATTCTCACACTGAGGTTATTAAGAGATAATGTTTATATTGATACTTTAATATTTATATTGATATTGTACAGATATGTATCTGTGGGGATGTTGAAGATACTATCTAAATTACAGTGTATCACAGTCTCTGGTCTGACCATGGAATTACTTTGTTTGCATGGGAATAACAAGTCTTAGAGCAAGGCACCCTGAGTGTTGACACAGGTTTATTGATAAAGGAGGGCTTTCTCAGCAATTGCGAAACCAGCCACAGTGGGGAGAGCACGGTTTCGGCAGTGTCGCTGGTCACCTGCGCAAGGAGAGCTCATTTAGGTGGAACTGTTGCACTGGAGAGGTAAGGGTCACAACTTCATTTTTGCAGGCAGAAGTTTCTAGGTTATGAATGGTCTGGGGAGTCTTAAAGTGAATGTAGGTGTAATTTAAGTATGTTTTAAGTCCTGTGTGTTGGTAGTGCAATGTAGGAAGCTTCAAGGGGAATAAGAATGATAGAATCATAGAATGGTTAGAGTTGGAAGGGACCTTAAAGATCACCTCCCCCTGCCATGGGCAAGGACACCTCCCACTAGACCAGATTGCTCAAAGCCCCATCCAACCTGGCCTTGAACGCTTCCAGGGATGTGGCATCCACAGCTTCTGAGGGAAACCTGGTCCAGTGTCTAACCACCCTGAGAGAAAAGAATTTCTTCCTCATATCTGATCTAAATCTACCCTTTTTCAGTTTAAAGCTGTTATCTGTCATGCAATCGCTACACTCCACCAAACCTCATATGGAAGTGCACCCTTCTTATTTGGACAAAATGTTTCCTGTTGCCATTTCTTTAGAAATACGAAGGGGGTGTACATAATCTATACCTCACTAAGATGTGTTTACCTTATTCCTGGCCCCGTGGGTATTCTCTTCTTTGTCACAGTATTTGGGTTGTAGGCTTGCAGGGAGCGTTCCCTGTGCAAATCACCTCTGGGTAGGTGGAGATTACTACTGTCCCTGGGAGGGGTTCCCACTGTGGAATATGTTCAAAGAAGAGCAGAAAATTAGCTTCAGTGAACTGTGAATACAAATAGCCTCTGAAATAATTTTTAATAATACAAGTAATGAAAAATCTTTTGCTTCTCATCTTCTCCTCCGCTGTCTTCCTTGATGAAATCAAAACCATCCATGGAGATGAGTAGTAGGCTGGACAACATGCACAGTGTTACACAAATGGTCAGTACCTGATGAAGAGAGAGGTGGCCAGGACACGAATTGACCCCTGACTGTGCCAGGACACTGCTGGTTCATTCAAAGTCATTGAAGCAGCCCATAAGCCTATTGGTGCAGCTCAGAAGCTCTTTAACCTTGTGCAACCGAGATCTTTTTTCAATGAACAATTTGTAGGGAATTTTTTAGTAATCACAAAACTATAAAAAAAGATAGTAAAAGGATATAAGGCGTTTATTTACACATAATGTTACTATCCACCTTCCAACTTCCACATCAGCTCAATCCTCTTTTCTCCCATTTCTGTATTGGTCCCAGGGGCAGCGTACATGCAAAAGTGCCCATTTCATAACTTAAGTTTTCATCTTGTGGGAATTCATTTCAGTCACATGACTGGGAACATCTCCAATGTTTTTCTGCTGGCAGAGCTCCAGGCAGGTTGTATCACACAGTGGAGGTGGCAAGCTAGCTGCTCGTTTTGCTGGCAGTGCAAGGTTCCTTGAGTTGAAATATGGATGAGCGCTTTTCAGGGAGCACAAGTTTACCTTTGGAAATTCAATGTGTCTTATCTGTCTCTCCAGTACCTATATTTATTCAGTGTTAATAAACTGAGTGTAGGGGTAGGAAGTCCTGATTCCCCTGAGAAATTTAAACCTTCTGTGAAAGTGAGGTTTTCAAAACATTGCCTTCATGTGCATGAACTGTCTCATGTTTTCCCTTCCTGCAGAAACTTTCCATGCAATTTGGTAAAATATTTTCTCATGAAGTCACTTTAAATAAAACTAAATTATGTGCAGTGAGGAAATCACAATAATACACTATAGTTCAATATTGATCTGTTTCAATGATTATTCTCAGTCCTACTTGGAAAAGGGAACTTGGGTTGAAAGATGTATTGCCTCTGACTCACTTGGTTATGTACCTTCCCTAGTGGGATGTTCCAGATCGAGGACTTGGCTGGAAGATACTGGTCATTGGGCTGGCTTCCTTTTCAGTGGAAATCAGAGCATGATGGCTGTTGTGTGCAAAAGTTTCTCTCCATGATGGAGTCAGTATGTTCAAGGGCAGAGACCTGTATTTAATACCTTGGAAGTGTTTCTAGGTCCATTGATTTAAACATAGCCACAATCCCCTTTCAGCCTCAACTGAAATTTGTGAAAATGTTACTGCTAGTGACTCGCTGGGATGACAGTGAATCTTGTGGTATTTAACTGTGTCTTATGATGTCCTTTATAAAGTTTGATTGCTCAAAATTTTTTCCTGGACCTCATGTGAAAGTCCACAAAACCCAGTGAGCTTTATGATCATACTCCAAAGTGCCAGAGTGTCATCCTCTATATTTCAATTGCTTCTTAGAAACACGAAAATGAGGGATGCCACAGTTCTGAACACAGCTTCACTTATAACTCTTTCTCAGAGTACTTTGCGTTCAATCCTTCAAATACAAAATATAATGTGCCTAAAACTTTTGTACTTCCTTTCTTGATATAAGACAAGTTTAACATTTCAATGGCTCACTTGTATTTTGGCATGTGTTACTGGATTTCTTCTGTGAGTTTATGACTACATGTGAATATAATGACCCAAGGCATCCTTTAAAACAAGAGCACGATATAACTGGATAGTAGGAACATTACAAAGTTAAAAAGAAGCTGCTTTTTAAAGAGAAGCTGGTTTTGCCTTCTTTATTTTTTAGAGCTGCTTTTGAATTTCCTGATTAGTTTTTCATAGCAACCCTTACCCAACTATATTCTTAAGCCATTTCTTCAACTCTGTCTCCCAGGCTCCTCTTTTATTTGATCATACACGTACATGGTATGGCCAATATCTGTAAGTTACTATGAGTAGGTAGGGCAGTCGTCTTTACAGTGACTAGAATCTCTGTCTCAATGAAGATATCAGCACGGGCTGAGAGATAAGGATACTCCACAAGGTTCTGGTGCAGCAGTGGTGGGATGGAGTCAAAAGCTCCTAAGTTGTCCAAAGTAAAACTTTTATAGCTCATCATAAATGGTTTATTGGATTGTGGTAACAGTTGGAGAGTCTTTGTCTTTACCTTTGGACAACATAGCCTAAAAACTAACCTGTGGAAAATTTATTTATGAGCTAGAGGGAAAACCAATATCAAAATACTACAGACTGTCTTTCCTCAGCCAGCCCTTGAACTCTATCAACAACCCTAATAGCTTCAATATTTCTAATATTAATACATCAATAACACTTTAATAACCTTTCTTATCAGAGAGTTTGTACCTGAGATGTGTTAGCTAGAATCACTCAACCTTTTTCAGGAACAGGTGTTTAAAGAGAAAAGCAAGTGGACTCTTGGCAAGGACCACAACGAGGGTGCTGCTTTTTCATTTTCATTTCCTGGTCATGGCTCTGTCATAGTGTAAAATGCTCAGGAACCAAACTTCACTCTCGTTTACCTTTACATTGCAGCAAATCCTGCACTGCATCATTTAAGTCTGAGAAACAATTTTTGGAGGAGTGTTCACAGCATTCCAAGCCAAAGGTATAGGGGGTTCCACCTGGGGCCTCAGAAACCCCCAAACCCCCTTATTTATTCTTCTCTTAGTGAGAGAGCAAATAAAGATTTAACTTTTCCCAGCCTAACAATGAATATTAGTGCAGCAACTAGCTGACAGCTAACATTTTCATTTGGCCAGGAGTCCTGTTTGCAGCTGCTAAGCACTCACACATCACTTCAGGCAGTTACTGCTCAGCAACTCAGGCATTGAATAGCAATATCTGGTTTCAGTTACCTGAAAAATGGTAGCTTAGCTGATGCCAGCCTGGACCCCTGTTTACATGACTAGATAAATATTTAAATGCCTACAATTAAATACTCAGGTTCAGTCATTCAGACTTTGGACCACGAATGTAATAGATGTTAATCCATTCGCTGTATGATTTTGTCAGGAGGGGTACTGCCTTTCTGTCCTATCTATTGCAGTTCTTTAAAAAGCAGTGGTGCAGAACAACTCACCCACAGCAATATTTGTAAGCCTGTTCAGAAATTGAGGGTTTAAAAATAAAAGGTATTTGATCAGCCTCTGAGTTTGGCTTCAGAAGCCAGTGGAATATTTCTTTGACTTTGGTGGGCTTTGAATCAAGCCCTGTAAGACACCATGCAAAAAAGGAGAGAGGTGACCTGTTATTTTGTAACAGTGCTGCTGACTTTTTTTCTCTCTTTTGGATCCTCTTTTAAGGCTTCACCTGTTCTGACTAAACCAGTTGGCACCTGACTTTTGGATAATGGCTCAGCTGAATCACATATATGCAGCAGGCTGAGTTTACCCTTTGACTCCCACCTCCCCTTTCTGCTATGATGCGTGACATTTGGGTTGCCTCACAGCACAGCTTCTGAGGCTGAAAGTTTCACTTACGTCTGCCGCTGAGAGATGCAGAGGTGATCACAGATCAGATGCACCCCTTCCTGTTGAACACTTGGCACTCTGGTTAATTACAGAGATGGAAAAGCACTTTAAAGGCTTGCTTTGATTTTGTCTCTCCCTCATCTTTATCTTGCCTCGTGTATTTTATCAGTTGCCTAAATGTGGGAACATCCTTTAGCTTTCGTCTACCCAGGATTGTCTTTAAAAGGCACAAAGTCTTTTGACACACAAAGATCATTCCCCCCCCCACTCTGTTCTCTAAAAGGGCAGTCGGATCACATGCTTTGTTTACTCTTTTGACATCTCTCCAGTGGTTATCACCTACCATGGTAATGCCTTGATTACCTTGACAAGACATCACTATATTACAGCAGCTGCTTTGCAGAGCAAAATGAGCAATAGCAGGGCAGAGATTGTACAGAGAAGTTGTTCAGCAGTTAAGTGGTTTAAGCCAAAAAAGTCTTTAACAAAAATATCTGAAGTGGTCCATAATGTGGTGATTAAAAAGCAAGTTGGATCAGTGTTCAAACTTCTCTGCTATGGCTTGCTCGTGGTACTCTAAATGGAAAAAATCCGTTGTCTCATGTCTGACCAGTTCTTGATTACCCCTAATGCCTCGTTGTAATAAATGTAGTGTTAATTTGCTGAGATGTTTCAAGTATTAATTCCTTCCTGTAGCTATTTAGACATGAAATGCTCTCTTTTCAGTGTAAAAGCTTGCCAAGTTCTTCCTACAAATAATTTTGAAAAGTAATTAAAGCAAAAACACTCAACCATTTTTTGCTGAAAGAGTCATGAAATGATAATCATATCTGTAATTTAATCTAATGTTTTTCCCTAGTGATTTTTTATGCTATTTTGCCTAAAGGAGTGTGTAGGCGAGTATATTGACTTATTTGAATCTGACCCACTCAATTACCTTATTGTTTACAGTGACCATCCACTGAAATTTAGACATACATGTTTCAAACTATGATGTCGCTATTTCAGCTAGATTTCCTTGTTCATCTACTCACAGTAACATTAAAGATTAAAAGGAATGTTGAATCTGTCAAATGTAGTTTCTCTGTTTTAGATATTTATTTTGCCTGATTTTTCAATACATTAATTATTCAATGATTACTTTGAAAACTAAAGCGCATCTGATATTTTGACCAGAGAGCCTGCTGGCCTGTCTAAATACTTACCTTTAAATAGAAATCATCAAGGGTTTTTTTGCCATTCTACAATGTGACAAATCATTGACAAATCATCCTCACTCTGTATTGTTCCATGTCATGTGGAGATAATGTAGTATTGTTGTATTTTCTTTGATCTTAATTTAAGAAAGAGTTTAGGGGAAAAAAAGAATAAAAAAAGAAGATATTATTAAATAGCCAAGTCATGCTGCATCTTTACATAATTGAGTGAAGTAATGTCATTAGGAAAAATGGGTTGAGATTACAAAATAATCTTGGGCTTCAGATGCATGATTTAGATACATATCTTGTATTAAACTTAATGAGAATGCCAATGAGTCCTCTACATCATTTTGAATATCTCAGCAAAAAGCTGCAACTTGAGGCTTTTTCGAAGTAAATTATTATTGATGTACGTTATCCTTCATACTGAAATTAATAGCCAGATAAGTGTGGTAACCAAATGTATTTCATATGAAGTATCATTTTACTTTACACTACACAAGCAGACAATACCAATACAGCAAGAGAGATAGGCTAAAAATACATCACAAGCCACGGGACCATTAATCTTGGGATTACCTCTTCAATAACAAAACCTGAATTTATTTTGACAAGAGGAAAAATAGACTCTCAAGATTAAATGTTCAATCACGTGTAGTCTCAGTGATGTTATTCATAGATTATTAAACATTTATATACATTATATGTAAAGACATAATTTTGTTAATTTTAAATGGCTTCTTTGTAACTTTGGGTATTGATACAATTAACCTTTCTTCAAGGGAAGAAAGAGACCCTGAGGTTCATGTGTGGTTTAGCAAGAGTTGCATCTATAAATTTAAAACTAAAGGTAAATGTCGCCTATTGTAAATAGTTGTGTGACTACTCTAAAGCACTCGGAAGGAAGATCAGAAAATAAACTGGGTGTCAATGATATAACTACATGTGCTGTTCAGCTTAGGCATAAAAACGTTACTGCTTTCTGCCTGTTGGTCCAACCAAGTTCCCTTTGAAGCCCATGCCTGTATTTCTGTTGTAAGTTCTTGTTACTGATGCAGAAAGCCATCATTCCAGTACATCCTTTCCAGCCCAAACTGACATATCTTGCTTTCAAAAAATAGAGTAGTGACTAGTAGGCATTAAAAGGTTACAGAGCCACGATATCCTCCCGTTTTTTGAGATCAAACTGGGAACAATAGTCCCTATCTATTCTGTGTAGTCGTGTAGCAAGCCCTGAGCTCTATTAGTTTTAAGCAAAGCTCACATTGTAGCTTTTTTTTCCCCACGGATAATGACTATGAATATAGATACATCCAACTTTGTCACGTGCTGTGCAAGGAAGTGGTCAGTCATGTATTGCATGCTCCAGGCTGAGCAATTAGATACAGCTTACCCCTAAAATTTCTTGGAGTGGTGTGTGCCAGGAGCTTAGACATTTGCTCTTAGCCTGTAAAAAGAAACTTTACCACGTACATGAGCTTGCTTCACCTCTTTCTAGTTAGGGAGCAAAAGCTTGATTCCTATGCCAGTGTGATACCAGTAGAAAACTTGATTTCAGTCCCGTTATACCACAGACACACATGAAGCAGAAATGAACTAAGCCTTAATTTTTGATAGGTGGGTTTCTTGTTCACATCAATGGCAGATGAATGAAAACTGATATTGTAGTGTTCTTTAAATATCTTGTTATTAACTGTATATAAAACAATGATATAACATCTAGGGTAAGGCTAAGAAGCACAATAGAGCTGACTTAACTTTTCATGTACTATATTGTAGAGGACTATTTTTATTCTCCACACAGGCTGTGAATGATTGAAAAAGCAACCAAAGAAGACATAGAAGCATCACAAAGATCGAAATGAAAGAACATAAGGAATATATATATACACCATTTGTTAAAATAAACCCATTCTAATAGCAACCTGTGAGCTTCCCAGCGATACACTGTATGATTTAGTTTAGGCATTTTAGAAGTGATAAAAAGCATTTCTACATAAAACTTTTACAGAAATGTGCCTCTACGAAAGTATAAAGGCTTCCCTGAGTGTCCTCTGTGGAGAAATTAAGGGTCGTATGGTGGACAACCCACTGGAGACTGCAAAAAGCAATTTTTAGTAACTATCAAAATGATATAATTATTTTGTGCATCTGGATGGACAAAATATTGGCTATGTCTTCTCAAAAGACTAGCACAATACCATCACACATTACCTTCTGTCTAGAAGTTGACACAGAGGAGCCTGACAGTACATGTTCCTCTTCTGGAGGATCAGATTTGTCACTTTACAGGGTTACAGTGCAAACCATAGACTGTTGAAAAATGCAGAAAAGGCCATTTTGAGTTTCTATTTGAAATAACCAATTTTTCATATTTTGTTTCCTATAGTCAGATAAAAAGTGAAAAAGTCATAATCACAATGGGACATTAAAATTCACTCAAAAAGCATTTTTTCCCTCTGCTGTTCACTTTTCAGTTTCCTCAAATGAAATGGTTCTTTTTTTTTTTTTCATTATGAAAAGGAGCACATGGTCCTCTGGATGGTTTCATTCTGGTGGATAATGATTCTGGTTCAGATCCTAAATTATTTACCCATTCATTATTAAGCATAGGAGAAAACAC
>JAOXNO010000078.1:9751517-9768025 GCA_028565335.1 Limnodromus scolopaceus | reverse complement strand
TTTAAATGAGGAACAAGAGACATTATTCTGAAAAATGAGATTGCTATTATTGGCAATTGATATCATGGTCTTAAGTATTATTATTTTTACTATACCTCTATTATGACAGTTTCAAAATACTTGTGCAGCTTTTAATAATGAAAATATGCACGTGTCAAGTTATTTGTAAATCATTCCACTTTACAATAGCTACAGTAGGTGACAAAAAAGAATATATTTAAATGAATATATTATTTGGGAGATGAAACACTTTCGGAAAAGCATAAAAATGAATTTCTAAACAGAGTTCAAGCTACTCCACATGATATAATTTCATATGGTTGTCTTTTCTGCTTTTATTGCTCAGTGAGTGGTGAGACATTGTGTGATTAGACAAGTTTTATCTTACTGGAGGATTTCTTAAGAAGGCTGTTATACAGAGTTTTATGAAATGCCAGTTATTTTTCAGTTAAATAGTTTCCAATGAGTTTCCTTAGGAAGCCTCCACCAGTTGCTTTCATTCCCTCAAAACTTCAAAGATAGGTTCAAATCTTACCTTGAATGCTCACTTATTTCTTCTCTACTTTTTCTTTGCTCTATGATGTTTATAGAAATACAAATTTGGAAACACAAGAACTGTAGTTAGAAGGACATGAGGGCTGAGGTACAATACATCATCAAAGGAGGCACAGAGTGGGACAGAACCCTGCTATATGCCCTCTGGTTCTCTAGCAGGGCACGTTAAGAAAGAATTTAAATAGGAATCCTGTTGTGCCTAAACCCTAGAAAAAGATATTATATAATATGTGTTTTTATGTATTCCTTTTATCACATTTCTCAGTTTGTGTCACAACATTAATGTTTTCTGAATGTTGTTTTTTAGCGTGAGTTAGAGTTTATTTTTTTTCCTCATAGTTAAGAGCTTGACAGAAGTCTTTAAGTTGTGTTTAGAGCGTGCCTGCTGAGTAAACTCTGTTTGCAGTATCTGGTTAATTTTCAGTTGTTATGAAAAATACTTCTATGTTTCTCCTAAGAGTTACCTTGTAGTTCTGTGCATTGACTGCCAAATCCAAATATGCCTCCATACAATAGAAGACATAATAATTATTTTATGGGAAAAAATTAACTCAGTTGATGGTTGTTTTTCTCTTTAGCATTATTTGTTTTGGGGGTGAACAGCCTCTTAGTTTAAAGACTGTCACTCACACACAGAGTAACGTTTGCATGTCATGTCTGTGAAACGTTCTGCACATCAACTTTTTAACTTTTCCTTTGTTGCAATGTTTTTTTAATTTAGAAATTGACTAACAAATTACATGGTTAAATCAAAATGTTTGAAAGAACATTAAGATAAAATGTCCACATAAAAAAATAGGACCGACAAATAATATTTTATTTTTAGTTTTATTTTGGTCTTGGCTATTAATGGCATTTTTGCAAAAGTTTTGAGTGTTTTCAGTGATGGAAAATCCTGTTATTTTCCAATTTATTTATTTTCACATCCACAGGAGGGTCTGAATCAAGAGAAGGCTGGTTAAGGTGCTGTATTGCACAAAGGAGATGGGGACAAAGGGCTGCATTTCTTTTGACCATGTCCCACATAATCCGATTGGCAGCATCTCTCTGGGACTTCAGGAACTTG
Organism: Limnodromus scolopaceus; assembly: GCA_028565335.1. Classification (NCBI taxonomy): domain Eukaryota; kingdom Metazoa; phylum Chordata; class Aves; order Charadriiformes; family Scolopacidae; genus Limnodromus; species Limnodromus scolopaceus. The sequence goes on along the minus strand of JAOXNO010000078.1, from coordinate 9,766,404 downwards.
AAAGAAGAATCAAGCTGTAAGCAGATAATGCTCAGCAAGAATTTAACTGGCTTTTAGATCCAGCCTGGTTTGTAAGGAGTTGTGGAATCAATCAGGCTGGAAGTCATTATGAATGTGCCTGTTTTCTACTCTCATAAATTATGTTACCCCATAGTCTCCTGAAATATGCAGATGCCACTGAGAATAATCAAGCATAGCATCTTCTCCTCATATTTTAATATAAACTAGCTTATCAGCTGATAAGAAAAAAGATGCATGTCATGTAATCAAGGAAAATGAGATAAATATTAGCATATTAAATCACCTCTACCCATAAACATTATTCTGAGCATTCAGGATTTCAAGGTGAGAATGTCCTTTCTGAAGAGAAGCAAACTTCTACGTATACAAAAGAAAATTAACTTAGCAAGTAATTTTCTATACTTCTTTTGCAATTATCTTTGATATTTGTGTTTGAGTAAGAATTCTCTCTTTCTGAATCTTTTTTCTCCCACTCTGTCCTTGGATTAAAACACACTTTATGGCATCCCATTTGTTGCCATGGAAATGAATGTAATAACAGATTCAACATTGTGGAATCTCTGGAAGTAACAGTATGGGGGAAAGAGTTGGGGTGAAAAAAGGCAAACATTGAATTTGAATAGGTTTCTTTTGGAATTAGCAACTGTGAGAAAAATAGATATTGACTGGAAGAATGGCTTAAAATCTAATGTGCACAAAAGGTTTTGAATCTGTAAGAAAAAAATACAATTTTTTTTTGGTAAGAAAGCTACATTTTGCAGCTTTGACCACTTAGGACTGTGATGTGTCACTCTGTCTTGGAAGGAGACTTTTGAAGAGTTGTGTCCTTGAGGAGAGCTGTGTCATCTCTGCTTATTCATCAGGAGTAGGACTGTGTCAGCCAGCTGTTTTCCTGCCCAGCTGCTCTGCAGAGATTCAGAGTGATGATGGACTTGCCTTTTGTTATATTTTGGGCACTTGGCTAGCAGCACGGGTGTCGCTACAGAATCATGCCAGTCTGCTGCATCTCCGCACATCTAGATTTTGGGAAGATGCCACAGGCTTACAGCTGTGTCGGATGCAATGGTTGCGCAGGTCTTGACAGCTTCTTTGCTGATGATTAGCTTTCACTGATTAGATGTTACTGAGTCATCAGGCAGGAAAGAAAAAGTTCATGCTTTGTTTTCTTTTTGCGATGAGTAATTGTTTATGCCATGGAGTCTACTGAAACTAGTCCCTCATGCTTGTGCAAAAACTACTTCAGGAGAAATATTAACTTGCTGCTCTGGAGATTGTTAGTGCCTCCAAGTCTAAGGAAACTTTCAGGTTTTCCTGGTCAGATGAGTGAAACTCAGGGTCTGTATATTTTTCCCCATTTTATGCGAATAGAGAATGCAGCTGTAATTGTTTTCTTGGGGTGCTTTAGGAACATATCACTTACCTAGTCATTAGGAAGGAAATTGGGCTTTTGTGTAGCTGTAAAGGCTGTCACTTTTTTCAACTACATAAAGATATTTCCCTTCAGTAGCAGATGATAATGGGAAACTAATAAGAAAGGGATATGGCAATTTCTTCTCTCTGACTAGCTATGCTCTTTGGGAATGTTAATAACTGTGGAAATGGTCTTGGCTCACATCTCAGGAATGAAATAAGATTGACTTTCTGATGCCTATTATATCTCTTGGGGCTCAGTATTATGATCAAGATCTGCGTCTTTCTTTTAGGAACTGCAAAGAAGGGAGATGTTAACAGATTGTTTGGGTTTGGAGACCTAAAGCAGTAGCATCTTGCTATGACACAATAAAATTCCCCATAACAGAGAAGTATTCTTAAACATTGTTCCTCTATGTGACTTTGTGATTATCTAAATTCAGTTTAGTGCTAAGTCTTTGGAGGAGCTCTAATCTTCCTGAATCGACAGGGATTCTGTGGAACTTCAGGGACACATGTTATCAATGATCTGTCAGCCCTAACAGTAAATGTGATGTCATATTTTGATGGCTACAGGCTTTGGATAATCCTGTAACTGACTTGTTCTATTCTTCAATATCCTCTACTAAGGTATAAGACATCACTTTTCTATTGATATTCTATTTTTAATAGAATCTTTATCAATCTCTCCTTGAAAAGGACAGCTTTTAGCTAGATTTTTTTTTGTCATAATAAAAAAACATAATCTTCTGTCATTCAGTCTTAGTTGTCATAATGTCATTATGATGATCTTTGATAGAAACATATTTAGTATATTTAGTCTTCAGCTGCAAAAATTTAGTTCAATTCAGTGTTACTAGATGGAAGTGCCACAGAGGGTAATCTCATGGAGGCAAGAGTCAATTCTCTATCGTTGTTTTCTCCATTTAATCAAAGGGACCTTCAAGTGTTCTTCCCTGCAGGTTTTTCCCAGCTGTGGTTGATATATCTATCCACAGATACCAGTCTAACTTTTTTTGTGAAGCTCGAGGATAGATGTTTGACAGTCCCCTTAATCTATATCAGTGATCATCTCCTGTTACTGTTTTACTCGCATCTTCCATGCTGCACTTTATTACACAGACTATTCATTTTCTCTTTATAGCATTTCTTTTTTTTTCCTTTTTTTTTTTTTTTTAAGGAATGTTGTACAGCCCACACTCAGCTGTCTTGTCTTTAGACTAACCAGTAACAGCTCTTTCAGTCTTCCCTCACAGATAATATTTTCAAGTCGTAGAATGATTTTTGTTATTCACCTCTGTATTCCCTCAAATCTGTGCATGTCTTGTGTGTTGCAGTGTCCCACATGGATCACAATACTTTAGCTAAGGTTTCACCCAAGTGGAGACAATTAACGGGTTCTTTCACTTGCCTTACAGGCCATATTTCCAGTAGAAAAATATCTATGTTTCAGCAAGACTGATTTTTTTTCCCCACAGTAATATTGTACTATTGATTCATTTTCAGCTTGTGACACACTGTCTTCTCCCAGATACTTCCAAACAGCAGCTTCTTTGATATCTGTTCCAGTCCTTATTTGAGTAACCTTGTTATGGGTCTGCATTGGGCAATATAGTCACCTACTCCAGCATAGTGTAATCATTCTGGGAGGAGTCCTGCTTGTGTGTGCATAACATAGCACTGCCTGATCAACAGGTAGCATCTCCTAAGCTGAAGCCTGTTGTGTGGAGTCCTCAGGAATGAGAAAAACAAGGTTGTTGAGAGCAGGGGATTTGATATTAACAATTTTACCTCGAACATCCCAGTCCCTAAAGTTTAGTTCCGTGGTTGTCAGGCCCATGCAGGATTTCAGTCCCACGCTCAAAAAGTAGCAATTAAGTATATCCAAAATGACACATGCTCCCTTTTTGTAAAGGTAGATGCCATCCATGAGATGTATACTCCACAAGATTTTTACAGTCTACAGTTTTATATCTATAAAAGTGTGTTTTGATCGTTAGTGATCTGTATTTTGGTGGATCAGAAAGCCCTAATTAATTATTGATGCTTTGTATTGAACATTTTATGACAAATCAGTAAAGCAAAAGCTTTGCATGTGGATATTAAAAACATTTTGATGGGGTTTTTTGGATCAGAGAATTGTATCAAATGGAATAAATTATCTTGAAGGTAGTATTCTAGTAAACTACAGATATAAATTATATTTGAAAACACTAACAGTAATTAAGCTTCAAAAATAATCTTTTTTAAGGATTATTTTTAGCACTTAAACTTATATTTTTAATACTACAACCTGTGGACTGCTTTTTTTTGTAAAACACAATACAATTTGGGAGACATAACTCCTAATCATATCCATCTGGTGTTTTGTCATGCATGTGTGATTTTCCATTTCTGCTGAAGTATTGTGTCAAAACCAGACATTCAGTAAGGAAAACTCAGAGGACATACACAACCAAAGAATGAGTAAAATGTTTTGCACTAGCTTCAGCCGTGGTGGAAACAAATTCTTCCCTTTTCTCACAAAGTAAAACTTCATGAGAAAATGGGAATTGACAGTTGAATGTGCTCACTGCTAACATGATTTCTATAGTCATGTGTAACTATCAATAAGGTCAAGAAAAGAGATTGTTTCCTTGCATTAAATATGCTGCACTGATCACCTTACATTTGATGAAATTAGATTCAATCCCAATGTGTGTGACATAATGTAATACCAAAATGTTCTGATTTTCTCACTTTCATTACCCATAATAATAAAACCAAGCTATTTTCATGTGTCTTTTTATTTATGAAAGGCATTTTTACAGTACTACTCAGAATGCTTCTCATGGCATCTTCACTTTAAGTATTTAATCGGGTTACAATGTGTGGCCTCTTATTAAGGAACAAAGAAATTAGTGGTTCCAATGTTAGTGGATGAAAGCAAACTACTGGGTATTTTCAAGATCAGTTTTTTAAGGATGGCAAAATGGTTGTGTGACATAGAAAGAATTACTGGATATCCAAATATCGCCTGGATGAGAGCTTATATCCTTTTACAAGAACAGGACAAGCTGTTGTAGAAAAGGGAGAAAAGAAAGTTTTGCTTCCCGTTATCTATGTAAGCTTGTGGTATAGACTTTGATATTGGTTGGGATTTGTTTCTAGAGGCTGAAATCAAGATTTGAAAGAGGACATCTGTTGAAGCCCTGGCTGAGACATTGCTGAGATGCATCCTTGCAGTTTTGTACTCTGGATTATACTATATGTGGACATTATGCTAGACAGATCGTTATGTCATCTGAAATCACTGCCTGATGATTAATGCATTTAGTGAAAAGAAGGGCTTTTGGGCTTCTTCTGCTGAAGCCGATGGTTATAGTGACAATGCTTTGATTGGCTTTGCTTTTTCTTCTTCTAGTAAGAGGCTAGTGCTGTCCAATTTATGCCATTGAGTAACCCTCAAAACCATTCCTAGAAATAGGTAGGAGATAACTAAATGCTGTTTCACTTTTATAATCACTCTTATGATTTTCTGTTCGATTGTTTATTTGTAGTTACTGAATAAAGCCTATGAAAATATCATCATTTATATGTCAATTAGAATCAACATATTTGTTTAGCTTTTAAAGGCACAAGAACAAAACATAGAGTTCTTCTTCTGACTTTTAGAAAGCAAAGGCAGAGCCCCTCTAATTTCTGTAGTCCTTTGACTAATTACCTCCTATAACTATAGTTAAGCTACAATTGATTCTGTAATAATTGGGTGTTACCAGGGATGATGCATAACAGAAAACGAATCTTTGGAGGGAAAAGATTGCCAAGTTAGGTACACTGTAATTATTCAAGGACAGGCAGTTTTGACAAACAAGCATATAAAAAGGTCAAGCTGAGCAATTATTTTGGTTTAGAATAACCCTTCCCTGGAATGTTATTACTTGCCGTATGTCGTACACAGCTCTGATCAGTGTCAGGAAACAGCCAACGAGCTTATGCTTATGACTCCTGTAGTCAACCGAAGACACGTGAAGTTGTTAAAATGGGGCAGATTTCTGACAGTAAATGGGAAGCTCTGAATATTTCTGTACCAGGTAATATTTTTCAAATGTGAATTAATAAGCATGTTTCACAAAGAGCTCAACATTTGGAATTTTCTGTGTTTTTAAAAGTCTGACTGTAAGTCTTGCAATGGGAACTCGGTTCTTTGAATAGCTGATGTGTAAAACAGGCTAGCTGGCAGTGGGGCATGAGATTGCCATTGTCAAAAAGTTTTGCTAAAGAGTCTGAGTCTTCAGTTTCTCAGGTCACGGTGGAGCTAGAGTGCATGGGAGTGCTGGTGACCAAAAGCTACAGAGATGCTGGCCTACAACTGAGTACATCTCACCTTCTGTATACTGTAGCATAAGAAACTGCATTAAGCATTTCCATATATATTTTCTTCTTCTTAAGATTTAAGGCTGGAATTTATGACCAAATTCTGGGAATGACTAATTTTACAAATCTTACTTCTATTTCTTTCTTGAAGTGGTAAAAGAAAATACATGTGTGTGTGCATATGTACACGTGTGTATACATCTTCACAAACAACAAGATAGCACAAATAACAAAGCACAGACAACTCTTTCAGTAATTTTTTTTTTGTTTGTTTTCCAATGCCAGGGTGGTACCTACGAGTGTTTTGGAAGTAACATATTGTTTTCTTCTCTCTCTGACTGGCAGTGGCACAATCACTCTAATATAGCAGGTTACTGTTGTACCTCTAGCAAATGGAAATGCATTGAAACTTGCTTCTGGAGGCACCCAACATAGAAACTGAACAGTCCATAAATATTTCTGGATGGTGCTTCTGGCCTTCCAGATATGTAAAAGCCCCAAAGATCATCTGAGGAAATAAGAACTGTTGCAATTGTAGCTGATATTTTCAGTAGCTTCATTAGCTTCCCTGTGGTTGGCCACCAGAAGGCGACATGAGATACCTGTTTACACAGAGGCAGAAAATTGCAAAACATATCTTGGCTTTACTGAATATATATAAATAAAATCCTCTGATCATGTCCCATCATGCTCTGTGCTCAGATTGAAATGCAGTGAAGCCTGGACTTACATTCTTCAGGGGCAAAGATTCCCACATTGCAAAAACATCTATCTAGTCAGGTGTCCAGAGGGATTGTCTCCAAAATACAGCAGTATCTGTTTCAAAATATGACTGACACATCTAATTGGCTGTTGATAGAAATGCTGCTTTTTCCTAAAGTGGAAATAAACTGAAACTAAGTATAATGCCTGAGGATGAAAAAGCGGGTAGTGAAAATCAAGGGAAGATTGTTTATTTCAGATAATGTTTGGTTGATTTTCTCTACAGTACCTGGAAAATGTGATATCATGGGTAGACCCTTGTAGCAGCCAGAAAGAAATGTCAAGGGTGTTCCAGCCACAAAGATTTAAATCTGAGTTGAATATCTATGTACTACCCGGCAACTATTGATACATAATCAGCGAAGGAATAAGAGTATTTGTTTAGAATCTCTGTACATGCATAAAGGAGAAGACTGCTGTATGTGTTAGCATTCACTTAGAACATGAGTGCATATGCATGAGTGAATGGTGTTTGAGTGCACTTTTTGGTAATATTTTCTTTTTTAGATACAGAAATGAATAATGCAGAATGATTCTTAAATAATCCAGCAAATTACTGTGTAGCCACAGCACCGCAATAAAAAAATTCCTGCTACTGGGGGAAAAACTTAATCTAATCCTAACTCCTTTGCTACTGCAAGTAAAAAAAAAACAGAATTAAAAAAGGCTTGTTGCAAGCGCAAAGATGCCAGTAGAATGGGGAGTAGGCTCTAAGAGCATCACAGAATGCAGGAGACAGGATGTAGGGATAAATCTAGGGATAGAAAAAGAGAGGTAGCAGGCTGGATAGATATGCTTACAAAGATACTGCCTCCCAAGCAGAAATGGGTCATATGGGTCACAATTCCACATTGGGTGGAAACAGAGAAACCCCAGGACAACAGAAGAGCGACCTGATAAAATGCAATATACTGAAAAGGAAGGAAAAGGGGGCGGGGGAGGGGGGATGCTCTCCGTGGCGAACACTGAAGCTGACAAATGAAGGGCAGAGTACAGCCAAACAAGGGGACAAACCTGCAAGTGATTAAATAGACAATTCAAAAGACATTAAGTTCCTGTGGAAGACAGATGGAGTTGACATTAGGAGAAGAAAGCTGCAAATAGAAATGGGAGGAGTAACTGAACTTTGGTTTTCTCTCCAGGGAAGAATTTTATGTAGGCTTTTTTTTAAAGCAGAATTGGCCAATCAGATGACAAACTCATAGAGGAATGACGGTTTCTCTTTTATTCACTTCCAATAGATCTTTTCTGTGTGCAGATCTGACCTCCACCCTCCAATGAATCACAAGTATCTGGTATGCCAGCTGCTCAGACTGATTAATTTGTATTAACACTGGTAATATATGTGATAGCTTATGCTGAATATCACGGATAACTGTTTGGTGCAGGTTTACCTGGGTTTACTGTGAAAAAAGATCAGTATGATTTGTGTAGTTAATTGGTATAGATAATTGTAAGTTATGGCTGTGTGTACATGATGAGCATTAGAAAGAGGCCTCTGCTACACAACTCAGATGTGAGTCCAGAGTTTGATACTCCCCTCTAATTTGGACATATTCAGTTTTGACTTGGCTCATTATGAATGGAGAGACCAGCTGCAAAATTCAGATGCTGTTCTAAATTTGGAATCTGAAACTTGCCAGAGGTCAGGGACTTTCAGAGATAAAAGCGAGGTTTAGAGCTATCTCTAATAGGAAGATAATATATATTTTAGAAGGAGTGACTCCAGATTTCCTCTCATCTGTGATTTACTAGGTACATCACATTGGAGGTTTTTTTATGAAAACTCTGTTTGTATGACCCTCAATGACAGTTCTGTGTGTTGCTTGGATCAAATTCTGATCTTTTACTGCCCTAAATCAGTTGTAAATCTGTCAGGTATGAGAATGGGGTAGCACATGGGAATAGTATGTATGACATGTATGAGCATACAGGTGACATATGATTATAACATATAGCATTTATGATTCTAGATTACTCTTTGCAAGTTCTTAGGCTGAGATCAGGAAAACAGTTCTGTACCTAAGGTAGGATTTAGGCAAAATTTAGATACTAAATTCCAATACTGTTAGCCAAAATGCCTGGTTCAGTTCTGTGCTGTTTCCTGAACCTGGGTGCCTATGTCTTCGACCTGATGGTTTTTGTAGGTGCCTGAGCAGTTGATGCTGTTTCTTAATTCTCATAGGGATCCCAGCTGGCCGGCATGCCCAAAACCACCTTACAGCTAGGCAGAATTATACTCATCAGGAAATGCAGAATTTTATTATTCACCTTTTTATGACTGTAGTCCGGGTCTTTCCATGTCAAACCTAAATGTCAGGCAATACTGTTGGGATCCAGTGGGAGTAACAGTGGGATACCAGGAAACCTACACAGCTCCACAGAGATTAACAAATACTGCCTGCTGGTCTTCGCTGACGTGCTGATTCATAGTACTGAAATTTTGTATTGTGCTAGTAAGCATTTCATGCTAGTGTGCTTCTGGGAAGGAGAGATACAGGGAACAGTACCCTAAAGAGGCTTTGCGAGGAGGTGATGGAGAGGAGTTCTACGCAGCATGGAGGCTGCAGTCAAGCACCACTGATCAGTTAAAACCCACACAGGGGAGGGAGCAGAACTCGGCTAGCATCCTCTCCTCTGAGAGATGACTGAAGAGCACAGCGTGAACTGCATGTCAGGCTCACCACGTGACACTGTGAAATATCTAACACAAAGCTGAAACCTGAATCATTCAGGTGTCACCCTGCATATATTTTTCAGGTGCTCCCAATGGGCATGATGTAGATTTTTGTTTCCTACATCTTGCCCATGATATACGGCCTATATCAAGGTTTCATGCATTTAAAATGCTTCTTTTTCTTTCTTTTTGATTTTTTCTTTTTTTTTTCTTTTTTGGCTTTATAATAACCCTGTGAGTTTTAAATAGAGCCCATCTAGCTGTATTTTAACAAGAATACTTGGATCTTTATGTAGTTCTGTGGAAACACTGACTTTGCTCAATATGTTTCCTCCCTTTTCAGAGAAGTGTTGCCCTCCCTGCTATCCAGTAGTGGCCGCCTTTGCCCCTAATTTTCATTACATCCAGAGACTGTAAATTCTGGATACTGATTCTGCATACTCAAACAGTGCAATTTTAATAAAAATTAAATTGCTTTCACTATAAAATACTTAATTGTTTAAAATCGTTCATGAGATTACTATCTTGCAGAGGGCAGGCTTGTTGCTTTGATGTGGAAGAGGTTGGTGCTATGGTAAATGCTTTCTGTAAGAGAGCAGACACAGGGAGGTGTAGCAGCTGATTCTAAGCGGAAAGGTTTGAAATCAATGAAAAAAACTCAGAAAACATCTGAAAACAAAATTGTAATTGATGAAAGAGTCTCAAGATGTGACAAACTATAGATCTGAACCACTGCAAAATAAAACTGATATGACAAACGGAAATGAAAAGGTGATGGGAGGACTGCCTGCCTCAAGGGGCTTGTAATTAGTATAGAAACTTATGTGCCTGGTTCAGTGGTTTGAATTTACACAGACTTACACCTCTCTACTGTTCAAAAATCATTAAAATGTTCTTTCCTTTATTTCCTTGGGTTGACGCCATGAGAATCTTTATGATACTCTATGTTACTTTAGACAGCTTATACCCAAGACTTGAAGCAAGATTCACAAAGATGTTTAAATGCTTAGTGTACATCAAGCATGTTCATGGTACAGTTAATCACATGCTTAAAATACATGTATAACCTTAAATTTCAGTTGTGCCTGAATGAACCTTGCATTATACTTTACAGTTAAGCAGGACTATCAACAGTGTGTGGGGTCCTAGTGAGTATGGTTGGTCTGTGCTCCAGTGATTATTCTAGTCCAGCCATAAATGTAACTGTCCATATTTATTGGTGTAAATCAGGAATATACTGAAAACAATAGAGTTCTTAATTACTTTACTATCTTTCCTAAATGCACAGTTATTTTTATGATTTGTTTTCTAACAGTTCTCTTTGTGAACAATATCGAGTTGAAATTTTTAGATCGGCTTGAATTTGAAAGGGAGTTCATACCCGACTGAGACATGCACTGTAGAAATGCTTTTTGTTTTTATTTGCAGTTGGGAAGTGAGAGTATTCACTTGTTTTCCACATCATTTGTTTGCTTTTGCTTGCTTTCTTGTGTGAGTGCATTAGGATTTCTTTAAGTGTTTACCGATTCTGCCAGATCTATGATTCTATGATCTGTTAAGAGCGTGATCAGTCCAGGCAGGAAGAGCACACAACAGGCTTCTTAGACCTTCACTGCATACACAGAACAACTCAAGAGGCAAAAACTCCCCATCATTAAGGCTCATTTCAGAGCCTGGACTAGATTGACTCTGACAGCAGTGTCAGCACAGTGTCAGGAACCTGATAGACAGAACCACTCTCTCCCAAGAAGGTTGAAAGCAGAGTGCGCGTTTTGATGGCAATACTCTCAAAGCTTGTTTTCTCTGGTTGCCCCTGTTCAGTGAGCATCACAAACCTCCAGGCAAAGCGTAGCTTCAGGGTACACATTTTGGCACAGCAGTGCTGCCTTCACATAGAAGCGTCCTGCCACTACGCCCTCTCCTTGCCATAATCTTTGGAGCAAATATGGCATTGTTTTATGTATACTATTAGATAGAGGACCTATGAAAAGCTCTAGCATCAAAAATGAAGTTGATGGTTTGGGGCTGTTCATCGGTTCACCAGGTGCATGGCCTTTCCTGTGAGCCAAGCATACTTGCTTGCTGGCTTCATGCTGCTGTCCATGGAGAATCGAGGTACAATTAAGCCTGGATTACACTGTCTCAGTAGTGAAGAGGGGCTTTGCTGCACTGAAGAATTTTCTGTGATGTCTGTGTTTAAACTGCACAGTTTACCTGTAATTTTACTTGCTTTTAAACTAGGTGTAAGGCAGAATTGACTGAACAGCTTTTGTGTATAGGGGAAGGTGACAAGAATGTTATGCCAATTAGTGCAGCACTAATTTGCTTGATAACTTTGAGCTCAAGTAAAGACAGCTGTAAATCTCAGAGCAGCTGTCATGCCCACCCAGTGAGAAGTTCAGCATCTGAAATGCTTGTCTAGAGACATGGCTGAGGAGATTAAGCCTTGTAGGCATTATGTATGATCTGAAAAGAGGCCCTGGATGAAGTCTTATGGAAGGGCTGATCCATGTATGTTAAATCAGGTGAGATGATATGAAATTAGCAACTACTTGTTAGGTGAAACATTATACAAAAACCCTTAGTTTGTCTCCCAACAAACACAATCCCCTGGGAATAAGAAAAGTGATGACTGCCACTAGGCTTGATAAAGAAATGAGGAGTAAATTTTACCTGTTAAAACAGCAGGATTTTTTGTATTCTCCTCAGTTGCAACCAGCTCAGGGTGGAGATGCAACATCTAGATAGCTGGCTCACTGACTTGTTCGCTATGTAATATGAGCAGAATTCACAGAATTTTGTCATTTTAGTTATATAAATCCAGACTTGAGACCTGTCTAAATCTTGAGAGAGGGTGGAGGAGAAAAAAAGGCACTCTGGATTACTGTTATCTTGGTGAGTTGAACTCTGCACTAAGAGTGCCTGTTCCAGTTTCCTCCAAAAAGAAATTGGAGGAGTAGCTCATGTAAATATACAGTGCACAATCACCTAGGTATTTAATCGTGTAGGATAGAAAATAGGTTGTATAATGGGGTCATACCCATTATATCACTGCTGAGTATCCCTTCTGTTATGCAGTTTTCAGAAGGTGTGCATCTGGGAATAATTTGTTTCCAGTGCTTCTCGGTCTACTCTTCTAATTGCCTACTATGACAGCCTTTTCATTTGTATAACGCGTAGTCATCTCCAACCAGCACAGGTCAGTGTGACATGGATTAAAGCTCAAAATGAAGAAACAAGTGTTATGAAAGAAGTATGGTTTTGTGCTCAAAATAAGTACTTAACTGGACTAGCGTGTGCTGTGTTACCCATTCTGCTTCATTTCAGAGTTTCCTGAATCATAATCAAGGTGACTAATGGCCCCACAGTATTCACAGGAAAGTGTTTACAGGGCAGGTTGAAAGGAAGTTAATATTAGACAATTTCAAAGATAAAGACAAATTCAAGTTATGACTTCTGTCACCATCTCTTTCCCTGAGATTAGAGCAGTCTCACAATGAAATATATTTATTTTATACATGGGACTTCAACATACCACAATCTGTCTTGCACAAGTGACAGGAGCCATCTATGGTTCACATAAAGTTCTTATTTAAACCCAAAAACGTGTGATGAAAAGAGGAAATTCAGATGAACTGATGGCTTTCTGTTTTACCTCTTTCCTTGTACTTGCTTTGTATATTTGCATATGTTATTAGTTGGATAGTTATGTTTGTAAATGGGAGGCAAACTTGCACAGCTGGGAATACGTTGTTTTTCTTCAAAGTTTGCTTCTAATATTTGAACACTTTTACTCATTAGGAAAGGCTCACGTGGGATGAACTCTATAATTACAATTCCAAATAGGATCTCGTGGAGCAGTGCCTTAGTTTTATGGTTGGGGTAACTGACTGCCCTACTCCCAGGCTGCAGAAATCCATGCATCGTGGTTTAACACCAGCCGGCATCCAGGACCACGCAGCCATTTGCTCACTCCCCCGCTACCCCCAGTAGAAAAGAGGAAGGGAGAAAAAGAAGGGGAAAATTCATGGGCTGAGACAAAGACTGTTTGATAGAAGAATAAGAGAAGAGAAAAATAATAGCAACATTAATGGTAAAAGAATATACAAAAGAAAACGATGCAATACAATTCGTCTCACTACCCAATGATCGGTTGCCCAGCCTCACCCAAGCAGTGATTGCGGATCCTTGCCCCCCTGCCAACCCCCATTTATATACTGAGCATGATGTCTATTGTATAGAATGTTTCTTTGTCCAGCTTGTCTTGTCTGTACTCCCTCTCAGCTTCTATGGGAAGCTGAAAAAGTTCTTGACTTAATATAAACATTATTTAGCATAATGTAAAACAATTTATAATATCAACTTTATTGTCATACTAAATCCAAAACACAGCAGCTACTAGGAAGAAAGTTAGCTCTATTCTGACTGAAACCAGGAAACCAGGCTAAAGGAAATTTCAAGGGGCTCACTTAGGTCATCTTCCAGCTCCAAGACAGGACTCATTTGTGTACCTGATTCATTTGTGACAGAACGTAAATCTCCAGCCATGAAGACTGGCTACGGAGCTTGTAGACTTTGTGTCGGGGTTTCACAGTAGAAAAAGATGTAGGTTAGACATTCAGAGAAACTTCTAGAGCACTCTCTTATTCCATTTTAAAACTATTACTACTTCTCTTTGACACAAATAGATTACTCCCATATTGCAGAAAACTTTTATGTGTTTGACCACAGCCATTGTGTGCCTCTTCAGTTTCCCCTAGCCAAAATAAATGGCATTCTAGCAACTTTTTTCTTATATTTGCTAACATTTCCTGGGAAGCTGATTATTGTCATTCACCTTCTCTGGAATATGTCCAGCAAGTCTAGCTCGGTCTGCCTTCAACTGCAGCATAGTGCCTTATGCCGCAAACAGTAATTTTTCAAGGCTGTCCTACTGAGTAGCAGAACATTGCTGTACTTCACACATCTCTCATGTGACACTCTTGTTCATACATCTTGGTGTACCTTTTGCCTTTCTCCCAGTAGCTTCTGGGAGCTGTACTGTGTTATTTTCTAGCTGATTCTCTGTTGATGTCCTCCTTTGCCTCTAGTCCTTCACCTGAAGTTTGCACAGCTGATTATTTGTCTCTGTGTAAAATGCGGCACTTGCCTTTATGCAATTGCATCTTATTTCTCTTTTTTCCCCTGATTATCCCTCCAATTAGTCAGGCTTGTTTTGAATTTCAGACCTCTCCTCTTCAGTTTGAGGATGTCTGTGAATTTAAAAGCTTGCTCGCTACTCCATCGTCAAGGTCACTAATGAAAAATATTGAATAGTACTGGGTTTTAGACATAACCCAGAGAATACCGCTCACTACACCTTCCATTTTGGCACTAATAAACTGTTTCTCTGACTATAGGTTTCCAGCCAGTTGGATACTTGCTTGCTAGGCATTGTTCCCCAGTTAATTTGTGAAATATTGGCACAAATATTTGGTGACCACATTTCTGTCTCTTTCATAAACAATGAAGGGAACAGACATCAATTCATGGTAAAACTTTGAATGAAAATGTGTTCTTCTACAAACTAAGTTTGTTCTTATTTCTAAAAGAGAAAGCTATCTCAAACCCTGCTTGTGTAGTGCAGCCAGTGTGATCTCTCAGCCACAACCATTAGCAAAT
>JAOXNO010000078.1:9740150-9751417 GCA_028565335.1 Limnodromus scolopaceus | reverse complement strand
CTAAAAGAGAAAGCTATCTCAAACCCTGCTTGTGTAGTGCAGCCAGTGTGATCTCTCAGCCACAACCATTAGCAAATCTGTGGATCTGTTCTGTTCCAGGGATGCTGGATTAAATCTTGGCCAAAGATGCTTATCTCTGATGTTCTGCAGACTTTTGGACTACTTTGAATTATCCATCTACTGTATGAACAGATACATAATTTTGGTGTCCAATGGTCAGACCTCCAAATATAAATACCACACAGACATCCTCTGTGGTTTGTAGGGAATGGAGATATATGGGTTTGCTGTAATTTTCTGGCCCTTCTTTTCTCCCTCCTGGGGAAAACCAAACAACTCAAGCAATTCTATCCAGTTCTCAGAAGGGATTTCTACTTAAAAATTCCCTGACACCTACTGAGTGCTACTATTTCTTGTTTTCTAGCTAAGCAAAAGCTACTTCTAATTTTATTTCTGAGACCTATTTAAAAAAAAAAACCCTATTTAAAAAAAAATGATTACAGTATATCAGCATGTTGGCAGGGAGAGATTGTTTCAAGTAACTAATTTTATTCTTTTTAGTTTTTCTCTCCAACACATTCATTAATAAGGGATAGGATAATGGAGCAGAGTCTTCCAAACAGTTATAAGAACACATTGCTGGGCAAAGTCAGTTTGCAGGACAGGGTTGATTATCATTTTGAAAATGGCAATGAATATAAGTTGTAAGTAGAGTTAATGAGACTGTGGTTTATTGTTTAAACATTCACCTTTCTTAAACTGTCTGCAGGCAGTAACCTAATCATCACATGGATTTGAGTTTGGAATATGCAGGCTAGTTGAATCAGAAAAAGTATTGTGAGAGTATATTACTTTCATTCTGTTACTTATAAAGGATTCAAATGAGCAGATTTTCTGCTTTATCCTACTCTGTTTATTTCATTGGCTGAATACAGTTGCAAGCTAAGATTTCACTTATCACTTACATTTTCTCACATACAATACATTTATTTGAAATCAGTGTTCATGACCTGGAAGCCACTCTATAGTAGGGGCAGATCTGAAAATATGACAATGAGAACCAATTTTTGATGCAGGAGTGTTTGCTAGTAAATTGCCTGAAAGCTTCAGAAGTGACTAGTGAGTTTTTTTGATTAATTAATACTATGAGCAACATCCTCTTTAAAATAATGGAAGTCTTGAGTATATTGTGTAATGGATATTTTAAAAGAGGTAGTGTATCCATATGTTTACTGGGTATTATCATTTATTATGAGGAACCATTTTCATACACAATATAGACATTACACAGTAGTAATCAGTAGCTTCTAGATTTTTTTTTATTTGGACCCAGGTGGCAATTAAAGTTAAGCCAAATGTCCACTTGCTGTTGTCCAAGGTACAATCTTAATTACTGGTGATCCTGGAAAGAAGAAGAATTTAGAGAAGTGGTCCTTCAAATCGTATTTCAAAGAACTAAGGAATGAGATCAGTGCTTGAGGGCAATATGCAGATTTTCTGAGAGAGAGAGAGAATCTTATCAAGAGTAGAGTGACAAATATAATTAGCAGTTTAAACAGACTGGGTAAGAAAATCTAACAATTAAGACAAACTTACAGATCTTAAAATAGAAATGTTTGAGTTGAACGTGTTTGTTAAAGCCTTCAAATGTGCAACTGACAAAAAGCTTCCAAGCACAACTGAAAAAATAGCAGTTTAAATGACTTTAAAATGAAAACAGAGCATAGCAACTTCTTCTGTCTAAAGGTACCTAGACAAGAAAATGGAAACATTTGTTTCTTTGAGAAAGCCAGAACAACAGAGTCATAGTGCTAGGCTGAGGAAATTGCAAGACAGATCACATGGGAAGATTCTTGCCCTAAGAATGACTCCAAGCTAAGAAAACAGACTCCCAAACCTGAAATCCTTCCTGGTGCTCAGCCCCAGTAAGTGTCCCACAGAGAGCCTTGATGGTCCTGGTCCTAGGGTGCCAGGTGATGTGTGGCCATTTCAGCTTGCAAGGGGGAGGGAGGGTTAGGCCCCCACCAGAAAAGTTAGCCGGGAAAATTTTCTGTTTCCGTTTCTTGGAAATCCTTGGAGGAGTTACTTATAGGGGAATGTTGTCCTCTTAAAACCTTCAGTAGATTTATTTGTGCATTTCTCTTGTACCAGCTCTAAGAAATTTTGAAATTTCAATGTAATTTATAAACTCATAGTAGTTATTCTTAGATCTTCTATAGATCTTCTATATAATTTGTCCTTGGGATAACTAAGACAGGGAAATGAAAATCATAGCTTTAAAGCTTCCACTGACTTCCGTAGGATTAGATTCATCCTTTAATCCCATTGACAAAATTGAATCTGCAATAGCAGTCATTAGTAATTGTGCAAAAATGACTGGATTATTATTTTCAACAGATTAAGACTGCAGATGAAATAGATTTATGGTACAATTTGCTCTTTATAATCATTGAAAATTTTCTAGAAAATAGCCACACTAGTTCTGCAGATTTACAGAAGCTGGCAGTGATTAACCTAAAAAAAAATGCTACCTAATCTGAACACTTGGGGAAAAAGTGTTTTCCTTGTATTCAAAAACTGGTGAGAAGTAAACTAGCTAATTTTCTGAAACTAAGATCTCCACCACAATTTTATTTCCTACAAATGGTTTAGATGACAAATGACAAAATTTATAGTCTATAGAAAGAAATAGCTAAGAAATAGCTGCCTTGTAATGGCAAACATAAAAGCAAAATTGAGCTGAGTAATCATTTTCCTTTTAGAGCTGGCCACAAATATAAAGAAACTTAGTTCGCTGCTATTTATGTTGCTAATGTTTGAATGCATACTAACATGGCACTATGATGATAAGGACCACAAATACAAAGGAGATTACTCAGGGCATGTTAGGAATTTGTTTTTCCTTTCCTAGTTTTAGCCACAAAGACTGATTTCTTAACTCTAGTTTCCTTTACTCTGCAGCATTTATATTAGTAAAAATCCCGTGGAGCTTGTTCCAGTGTGCTATTGTGACCTTCATTCAAACACTGGTTGTTGTCAGGATTTATAAGCTTTTCTGAGGAGCGGGGACCCATGGGATCCCACAGCAACAAGCCCCTTGGTTAGTGATGTATATTATAAGAAAATGCAGAATTACCGTGTTATGGATGGGGAAAGGAAAGAGCTTGTGCTTCAGGGCATAGCGCACTCTTCAACCTGTGAAAGCCAGAGAGAAAGTTTACTTGTAGCTCTTTCCAGTCTTGCAAGAAACCCCTTGAAAGAAAAATTTCTATGATAATGGTTGGTATTGACAAGGGCCTAACGCAATAGAGAGAGGAAACTGAGAGACTGCTTTTTGAGTGAGTGCTCACACATTTCTTCAAACTATTCTAAGTCACTTCTAAATCATGCTAGACAAATTAAAATTTTTCTGTGGAATTGAAATGGATGGATGTCCAAAGTAGAAACTCAAAAATTTCAAGGAACTTGAGCATATTTGAAACACTCTGTCTTACGTGTTTAATTGACTTAAAAAACTAACATAACAAAAAGTCGGTAGCACTTGGAGTTCCCAGCACACTTGCATGTAAGGAACTAACTGATTTATTATAAATCAGAGTCCTAAAATATTCCTGATAGAGAGGACAGCGTATCTGCCATCAATAGTATCATCAGGCACTGACACAGCATGACCTGTGCTTCTGCCAGCTCTGTTGAATACTGAAAACTTTCTAGGGACGGAAGAGAAATCCTCTACTGTGGCATATCTCTACACAGTTTAGGGATTTTGATGAAATGAAGTAGATCTTCAGTTTTTCAGATTACTCCATTATCACACATGATATCCAACCACTATTCAGTTACCTACCAAAGTATGTGTACCATGTTACAGGGTATTGACTCCAGATTTCATTTCAACTTCCTACTAGAAATAATCAATAATAGAATGTTGGAGTTTATTCTGCTACATTTGGTCTTGCCAAAAAAGAAAATTAAAAAAAACCTGTGAACTTTTAAAAATTTAAATCATCATGCTTTTTCTATCTAAAATTTATCTAAAAGGAAGGTTTGTTGTTAAAACTTCCTTGAGCAACTATCTGTGCCAGTACTGCTTGCTTTCTACCTACGCAAGGTCCTTCAGGTCACCAGACTGTCAGACTCCCATTTAAACTCTACTCACAGAGAAGTTTATGAAAATGTCATCAGACGGTTTCAGTATGCAGCTAAGTAATTCATAAATGTTCCCTTTCTTAACCTTCCTTAACTTTCTGTTAATGTCTCTCAGGTGAACATGCAGCACAGATTAGTTGTGTGCAAAGCTGGTGGTGTCCCGGTATGTTGCTGCAGGGAGCTGCTGTGAGGGCTGAGGTGCGAAATCAGGTGGAATTTGAAATCCAGCTTTTCTGAAGGACTGTCTCCAATCCAGCTAATGCAGAGGCATCCTAAATAATGTGCCTTAGGCTGCATGAATGGAGTGGGAATTGCAGAGATGGAGGTTGATGGTCTTTTGGACTGCAGTTGCAGCGTTTTTTATTTAAACAGGACCTTAAAACTGAAGTAGTATTTACAACAGGCTACATATTCTCACCTATAACTGAAAAGGGATGTGCAAAGTAATATCAAATCACAGAAAAACCTTGACTGCTGTAAAATTTTTGTAGAGGTTCTGCTACGACTTCATTTTCCCCACAAGGAAGACGTAAACTTGAAAGTATCAGTCTTCCTTATCTGGCTTCCACACCATATAGACCAGAAATCTGCAGGTTTTAGGCTTTTGCTAAACACACACTTAAAAAAAAAAAAATTAATTTACTGAATTGATAGTTAAGCAGACACTTTGGCTATCCCCAGTCAGCAAATGAAAGGCATACTTAATACCCGCAGCAGCTCTTGAACTAGAAGTTTCCCACATAGGTAAACTACCAGACCTCCTTTGGATTTAAAAAAAAAATATTCTATCACAAATGAAAAACTACGCTATATTTGTTCAGTTTAAGACATGTTTTCAGGTGTGCAGTATGAGTTTGTTCGGAAGTGGATTGAATGACAGTGGCAGGGTGCTCTGTGCTGATCTGATCCAGCACCCTCTGAAGCCAGAGAAACAAATTAGACCTTGCTGAAATGAACCTGTTTTGTCCTTGGTGCTTCAAAAGGATTCAGTTTCTTTGAGTATTTCTGCCAGAGCAACCTTCATATGAACAGAGCTGTTCTGTAAAAAGTAGCTTTCACAGAAATGGCAAATAAACATAAAATCAGGATATATATAAATTGAAATAATTGTTAAACCTTCTGTCCCAGGCTTTAGTGAGCTCTCAAAAAGATATTTTCCTACTTGATTATCATTAGCATTTCCAGTACTGTGACCTCACCCCAGTTAACTCTTAGTTAACTAACGGTTATGGATTTCAAGGGAAGAAAACAGAGGCAAAGAAAGTCTTGGAAACCAAGCTTTTTACCTTCTTAAATAATTGAAGCTGACAGCATTCAAGATCCCGTCAGACACAAGTCTGAGTCTTTGTGGGTCTTCTCATCATAGTTTATTCTTTGAAACTTTGTTTTGTTGTTCAGTACATAATAGTCTCAGGTATGACCACTGCAGCGATCAGAGAGGAAAAGTGGGAGTTAAAGTTTCAGGGTTTTTTTTTTTTGCACCTGTAAAAACTCAGAGCTTTTCTGTGCCTCTCTTCAGTGAAAAAGGAATAGAAAAATGCATGGCTCTTGAAAGGACTTGGAGACTTATGCGTAGCAAGCAGAAAAAAGTAAGTTAATGTGTTTATTTGTTGGTATAAAGAACAGTGTAATCAAAGTACATACTTCAAAAGTGCATACACATAACTATTTGGCTTTAATCAACTATAATGATTATATTGCTATGCTAAATTGAGTTTTATATTGGCACAAGTAAACACTAGTTTTATTCATAGTGCGTTTTAGTAACAGATCCCCTAAAATGTAGTGCCTTGAATTATACACAGCTCATGTTTGCATCTGTTTCTGCAGTATATTTGTCAAAAAATCTCTTGGAAACTCTACAGATAAGATTTGTGGAAAAGATCTGGAGGGATATTATTTATGAGTTCCCTTCCCCTTTAGGTTTTCCAAAATATAGAGGAAATATTGAAGACCTACTGGATATTACTGTTTCTTCAACTAGTGAGCAAATATTGGTTGGCTCTTCCAAGGATCTGTAGTCTGTGTTTCCATTAGCATTCATCTCAAAAAGAATGAACTGCATTTTCAGACAAATTCAAGGGGTCATGTTGTTTTCTGCACTGTATAAGTTTAAGCAGAGAGCCAATTTCTTTCTCCAACTCTCTTTCATTCACAGCTTCCAGAAACATTTACAGCAAAAGTTCAAAGTAATTTCTGCTTCCTTAGCTGTCTGTTTCTTGTGCGCAAGTAGTAAGCATCTACACTTATCAAATATATTTCCTCTTCCAAGTTGGATCTTGTAAGGTATAATATTGAGATATTGTAGCAAGTGTCCAATGCAAGATCCTGGAAGAAGAAAGATGGTTTTATTTAAAGACAAATATAATCTCCCTCACATTCACTCTCTCACATCCATATACTTTTAAGCACCAAGATGTGTGTGACCAAGACATCTATCCAGGTGGTCTGAACAGAACTTTTGCAGTGAAAAAAAGGACAAGAGATACTGCTCAGAAAATCTGTGTTGTGTCTCCCAGGTTCTTAGCTTGATGACCATGTGTTTGTTTTGGATGTCTTTCTCCACCCATTAGGAGCCTCTTTGAGTCATCAGGATTTACTCCTTGTAAATTAGGAGTCCTTTGTGTCTTGGTTCACATGCCTCACGAAACTGCACATCCTCCTGAGTATTGTGTTCTGGATGACCTGTTAATCCAGAAATCATCAACCCCTGCCCCTCCTATAGCTTTTCTTCTGTTGCTCCCATTTCTTCTCCTTTCGTATCAATCTTCATATTTCTGTTAAGATTCTGCAACTGTCAGCGTCTCTGGTGCTATGTTACCATGTGCAGAGGTGGTTCCAGGCCAGCTGACCTACCCAGGGTATGTGACCTTTCACTGCTTAAGTGTTCACAGCCTGTTTCAACCCAAAGTGGAGGATCCAGATGCTGTTTTAACATTTCTTCCACAAATAAAGTCTACCTTAGAAAGTTTTGCATATTGTCATTGGATAGAGTTGGGATAGAGTTAACTATTTTACTAGCAGCTGGTACAGTGCTGTGCTTTGGATTTCGGATGAGAAATATCTTCGATAGCACACTGGTATTTTTAGTTGTTGTTAGGCAGTCAAGACCTTTTCTGCTCCTCACACCACCCTGCCAGTGAGCAGCCTGGAAGTGCACAAGAAGTTGGAAGGGGACACAACCAGGACAGCTGACCCAACCGACCAAAGGAATATTCCATACCATGTGACATCATGCGCAGCGTATAAAGCTGGGGGAAGAAGGAAGTGGGGGTGGGTCGTTTGGAGTTCTGGCATTTCGTCTCCCCTAGTAACCGTTACATGTGATGGAGCCCGGCTTCCCCGGAGATGGCTGAACACCTGCCTGCTGATGGCAAGCAGTGAATGAATTCATTTGCTTTGATTGTGTTGCACGGCTTTTGCTTTTCTTATTAAACAGTCTTTATCTCAGCCCACGAGTTTTCTCAGTTTCACTTTTCCGATTCTCTCCCAATCTGAACTGGGGGAAGTGAGCGAGTGGCTGTGTGGTCCAATCTGTGAAACCACAGCACAGATAGAGGGAAACTTTTAGATTAATGATAATAAAACCAAATCTCCCAAGTTTTTAAAATGTTCTACCTGTCTTTCTGTCTAAAAAGTAGGTTAAAGGACAGTTTTGATTTACCACAAGGTGTTGCCTGAAAGTATTCACTCAACCTGGGTGAAAATACATGCATTTTGATGTGGACTAAAATTAGAAAAATTAAATTCTATGAAGTGATAATAAAAATGTTGAATGGGATCTTGGCAAAATCGGCAAGTTTTCCAGAATAAACAGTTTCTCTCTAGGTATTTTAGGTTCTATAATAAGCAGTACTGTTACGTAACTGTAAATAACTTAATTAGCTGCAAGAGCTGATTAAAAACTGTTTTTATAAATGAACTTTAAAAAAACCTCTCTCCCTTGCTCCTCCGCTAAACTGATAATACAGAAGTGATTCCTTTATTGAACTGAGTTCTAGTGTTTCACTGGTAAAAAATCTAATTTTGTGCTAAGAATGTGGGGACATAACATTCCTGGAAATTAGACATGCAGCTCTTCCATAGCTGCCCAAGGATATAATATGTTACCTATGCTTCTTGTTCTGGGCAAGATTGTTGCCCGTCTGCTGGAAGAGCAGGAGAGCATCCATGGTTCTGGAGGTCCAATGCACCATCTTGCTGTTGCTTTGTCTGCTTGCATTGTACTAGCGCCTTAAAGCTGTTCTGTTGTTGTTACGATAGAGCTTAAGGGGGACAAAAAACCCAACCCTGTTGCATTATGTTTTGGTCAAGGAAGGTTTTGCGCTTTTTCTCCCACCCCTTTCCAGCTCCTGGGTGTTGTGCTATTTGAGGAAACGGAGTACAAATAGGTCAGTTAGACATAGTTAGGTACAGGGCAGCCTGCAATCAGTACTATTTGTTATCTTTCCTATGCGTCTGGTAGCTAGCTCAGCTTCTGTAGAGTAGGGATGCCCAGCTTCTGTGTGTCGTGTTGCTTTGTGAGTTACTTGTATATTTAGTCTTCTGTGGGTAAAGTGAAGGCATTTTGTATCCTCACCTTGTTTACTCTCATTTATGTATTATCATCATTTATTCACATCTCACGATTACCCTTCCACTTAAATGTTTTTAAGCACTGATATCATATAAACGTATGAAAAAATACAAGC
Source organism: Limnodromus scolopaceus (assembly GCA_028565335.1). NCBI lineage: Eukaryota > Metazoa > Chordata > Aves > Charadriiformes > Scolopacidae > Limnodromus > Limnodromus scolopaceus. The sequence goes on along the minus strand of JAOXNO010000078.1, from coordinate 9,742,577 downwards.
ATAATTCATGCAAGCTTATTATTGGGGCACTAAGGCACAATAATTCCCAATCCTGCTGCAAACAGACAGGTGAAAAGAGATGCAGTTTATCAGTAAGCCCTTGGACTGCTACTGTAATCAAGAGGCAATTGGTAAGTCTGAGGATTTATCTTCCAATCTGGTCTGTTAGCCTTCAAAATAGCTAGTACAAAAATGTTACTATCCTGATTTTTTTCCCCTGCATGCAGTGGCAGCATCCTAATCTAGTCGATCAATTATTCTCAGGGAAAAGAGGGAAAGTATTAGAGTTTTCATATCTGTAACTGGTTTAAAGAAAGGAAGCCAAGTCTGTAACACAGTGGAAGTCTCCCCGTTTACCAGGCTCCTAGCTAGGTTTCTTCAGAAATGCCACAGGATGAATTCTGGTGCTGCCAGTCCTTTCCCTCTGACAGAAAAGAAACAGGAATAGAGTTCATTCTGTCAAACGACACACTATACAATTGATTACTGTCAAAGGTAGATTTTGATAACTAATAATAGAAAGGTTAGAGTCAAAAATGCAATAGCTAATACATCATTTTCCCAGAAACTGAGCAGCTGCTATAGGTTATCATGGACATCTGTAATAGTTTCAGTCTAGAAATTGTGGGTAGTTTAAGGGCAAACTCTTGTCATTTAGGTCTTTCTGTGATCTATATACTCATCCCTCTGGTAGAGTAATAAAAATTCTTCTTCTCTAGAAGTCATATAAAAAATAACAAATATGAGAGTAATGATGTGACATTCTGTCATAGCTTGTGATTTGTTAGATAGCCTTTCTGTGGACCATTTTTGGAAGATGGTATTATATAAACATATTTGCAAAAGGAAGCTTTATTCTTCTTAAGCAGTTTTCCAGTAAATCATATGTAATCTTTGGACTTTGTCTACTGAATGTTTTCGTGGAACAGTGATGTTCTATGTCGTTTACAACTATCCTAAAAAGCTATTACAGAAATTGGAGTTACCTGCTAACTCAACTCTGAATAGTAGTGATGAAAATACCTGGAATATGTATCTTGGTTATCGATAATAAATCATGAACCATGGTGGGGGGCAACTAGATGAACTTTAAGGTCCCTTCCAACCCAAACCATTCTATGATTCTAAAGGTGATCACTTAACAGTACATCACGTCTAGTGAGGCTCTGGATGAGTAACTCTCACTCCTTTGTGACAAAAACTTTACAGGGGCTGACTATAGGCTTAAGCAGGGCTTGGCCCAAAGGGTATGGAGAAAGTTCATGCCTAAATTCTCAAGAAGGGGTTTCTGAGAGGACTTTGACAACAAAATGACTCTCCTTAGGAGAGAAAACTTGACTTTGGCATGACTGAAATAGCACTGTTGTTTGGACTACTGTTTCGACTACAGGAGGACAGAGCTGCTTTTCTTTTGTCTGCATTTGAAGAAGTCAGGATGTGACAAGGTCCTTAAAGTGCCTTTAGATTCCTTCTGTTACAAGACAAAGAGCTAAGGCTAGTCTGCACTTATTTATGAGGTATCTTTAAACCATAGCTTCTTCATACTGCAATGTGCAGGTATTTGATTGGCATTTCATGTCAGTTTAAATAATTTTTCCAGTCAAATATACAGTCGGGTTTTTATTTTTTTTATATTCATAATCAAGAGATGGGATGCTGATGGGACCATGTCATGGTCGTATGTTCCTCTGTCTTCCTTGCTGCACAAAATTTGAGACAATGAAACCTAACAAAACTGAAACCTTTTGTAGTGTAATGCCTCCTGAATCACCAGCTTAGCCTTATGTAAAAAGCTTTGTCTTGGGATGAGTTACAGCTTGTCATTGTAACGATGTCATAAAATCATAAAACAATAAGGGTACTAAAGTTTTACTTCTACTTCTCCCAAAACATGTTTGATTGCAAAAGAGGTGATCTGAGGAGGCAGAGGCTGACATTCAGCACCTTTAAAGTACCTTAGTTCCAGAGACTGGGAGTTCAGCATTTTCCAAAGAAGAAATTTGTCAAGTTGGCAACCGGAAACACAGGTGTCTAAAGTCACCCCGATTTTGTCACTAATCTGATCTTGTGAACTTTAATTAAAATTTAATCTTTCTTTAAATTGCTACCAAATACTTCTCTTATTATTTTTTAGCCCGCTGAATTCTTTCAGTTTGCTGTAGTTCTGATTGTTTTATTTGTCTGAAATATGCAACCATGGTTTCAATTTTATTACAGATAGCAATGGGCATGGAATTGGGGTTAGATTTGATGGCAACAGTATTTGAAAGGAACCCTGAAATTTCTGATATCTGGGAACACCCCTCATATGCACTTTAGAATGTAAAACATTGTACCAGACTTTTATCAAATGTAGAACTGATTAGAAAAAATAGAGTTCTTATCCCATGGGAAACTTCTTAGAACAGGTGTGTAGAATTGTGAAAT
>JAOXNO010000078.1:9682516-9740050 GCA_028565335.1 Limnodromus scolopaceus | reverse complement strand
ATGTAGAACTGATTAGAAAAAATAGAGTTCTTATCCCATGGGAAACTTCTTAGAACAGGTGTGTAGAATTGTGAAATGTAAGGATTTAGCCCGTCTGCCCCTTCCTTAACAGCATACTTACTCCGTGTGGTTTGGGCAAAAAGGGAGAATAATAGCATGAGGGATATTCATGTGCGAAGCTCTCCCTTGACAGGGCCTCTGCAGGAAATTTCACATTAGTGTGCATTGGCAAGTTCATGAACACCACCAGGGAAATGACTCACCTCCAGGAGTCTATATCTGTCACTGAGGAAGATGGAAGAGTTGAACTCTTCTGACTGAAGAGATAACAAACTGCTGAATGGCTGGTGGCCAGCTGCCAGCAGCTACCCAGTAGCACAGCTGTGGTGGAAAAATCTGTAAGAGGTTAGATCTACCACCTGGGCATCTTGGAAAGCTAAATGTACATCCAAGGCATTAAATTCTGTTTTCTTTTAAATGTTTTGGTGTTAAATGAATGTTCTTTGATTTTTAAGGCTGCCTCGTCATTAGTCATCATTGCCTTCTGTCCCAGGAGAGGAGAATCACAGACACAGAATAAGTCAGGACACCTGAGCTCACTGTGGCTGTTCACAGCAGAGGGTTGCTCAGAGCCCTGGAGATGAGATGGAAAATTATGTCAGTTAGTCTCAGGAAAATTAAGTGCAAGGCTCAAGGCCTGCCAGAGATGATCTCAAGGAGAACAGAAAGGAAGAGAAGTGTCATTAGCCTAGAGATGGTGGCATGGGTTTTCTGGTATGCAACGTCATCACACACAGGGGCAAAAACAGGCATGGTTGCTTTATAGATGTTCTCCTCATCACCTCCAAAGGCTGAAACACTTCAGATTGCCCAAACCATTCACTCCAGCTGTGTGGCTGTTTTACGTGATTCCTTCCCCTTTAAGTCAGACTTCCCTGACAAAAAAGAAGTTTAACTGGGGCATATTGGTATACCTCTCTGCACCTGGGAAGGTGTACCTGTGAGCCCAGGCCATGCAGAGAAAATGCTGTGATACATCTGGATTAGCAAATAAATTTACCTAGAAGAACTGCAAAATACTCATGTTTTTACATATGCTGTCCTTATTATGTTTAAATTGCTTAATATCCTCCAGTGTAAGTCTGCCTTGCTACTGCAAACAAGTTTATTCTGTAAACATCCATTCTACATGCACAGAGACAGTATATACAGATATCTCCGATTTTCCAGCAGGGCTCCTTCAGAGGAACTCCAGAAAGCCAAAACTTAACAGTGCTTTTTTCATATCCTTCAGCAGACAATAATAAAGACAAGAGTCTGTAATTTCCTGTTCTAGTATGCACATTTTCAGATTTTACATTTCTGGAGGAATATAGTTTCAAAAAATGCCAATTTTTTACCCTACATTTTTATTTCCATTGTTTCTGTAGTACATCTGATGTCTTAAGAGAGGAATAAACCAAATAATAAGGATACTTCTTACATTCACATTTTTGGAACCATATTTAATATTTGGTTTTGGATTAAAAAGTATTTAATATTTTAATGTGCCACATATTTGATATTAATGTATTAAAGCCATTCTTGGTTTTATAAAGAATAATTTTTATTTCATTTTTTAACATAAGATGTGTATATATCCTTGGAAAACTCTGATAATTTCTAGCTGTACAAGGATTGCTGAAGGTTTATTGATTTTTAATTGACATGAAATGACTTTGGAATATTCACATGTTGATATTCCCTCTCCTTATGAACAATACTTTATGTGAATTGTGTAGGGGTATAAAAAATGCTTTACTATTTCATACCCCATCTTCTTGCAAAATACAAGCCAGCATTTGGATAGGTCTGTCCAAACTTAACTTTTAAGTACAAAAGTAAAGAATTGCATAGCTAATGACTTCATGTGGTGATTTGTGCAATATTACAACAGGATATTTTGAAAAACAATACTTTGTGCTGCCTACTCTTGCGTTCTCTAGGGACTGAGACAAGATGTCAGTTCCCATTAGCAGGATCTTGACCTTGGATGCTTCCAAGTAGGTATACTACTGCTGCTAATTGCCTGTATCCTAAACACAGTAATCCTATAATATAAACAAAAGGATACAGCAATTTTAGAAAACCCTTCATTGTTTGGTGAAATTTTTCTCTCGTGTAGTCAAGATACGTCAAGCCAAAGCAAAGATCTTGTCAAAGAAGAATTTGGGATTGTACCTTGTCCAAATTTTGCCTACAGTGACCAAAAACGTGTCACTCTTGTAGACGCATTCTCTACTGGCTGACACAGCAAAGGCTTCAGAATTTTTACTGGAATCTTGTAAATACATGCCTTGTGATGCATTTTTTTTGTTTACTGGTTCACATAATCTCATAAGAATTGATGTAATAAGGTGCTGGGGTCCAGAACTCATAAACAGGTGGAAAGATGCTGCAACCACAAAGAGCTGTGAATAAAATTTATATTTAGCAAATAATAGATATATAGAAATGCCGAATGTAATGTAAACAACTTTGAATGAATTAGTACAACTTTAAAGAGAATGCATTGAAAAATCACAGTGTTGAAGAGCTTAAAAAGAAAGTGACAGATTTCTGAAATATGAAGAGCTTTTCAAAGAGAGTTAAAAAGAAAGATCTTGCAAAGATTGTTTCCTTTTTCCCAATGGCTAGAACAGTGGATTTGACCCAAGGTTAAGGCAATTAATGGGAATTATTTTCAGCATCTATAATGAGGTGTCTCACAGAAGGCAAATTGGCAAGTGCTCAGCCTGGTACTCGGGTGCTCTATAAAAATTGTGCAACTATTAATGGAAAAGACACCAGTAGATGGTGCTCAAGAATACGCAGACTTCTTTCTGGTTCTGTAGGACCAGCTAATCTATGCACAGTTGTGTGTGGGCAGCTTTCTGCATAACTTGTGGAGCACCTTAAAAAAAGGCCAGATCTCATGAGTAATCCTATACATCCTGTGTATCCTGTACACGCTAAATAAAGCCTGGAACCCTCAGGGTTATGATCTCTCTAAAGGAAGGGTCAGTGCAATTCTTTTTTCTTTTGTCAGGTCTAAGATGAATCAGTAGCGAGACGTGATTGGTGTTGTCAAGCAATACTGACAAATTTGACAGTGAGGGCACTGCTGATTGCCCCAAAACCATATTTTTATCTAAAAAATTGTATTGCTTGGCTTATTCATAACATTCCTTTCCTGGAGAACTGTCAGTGTCAGAAAAGGCCTCTAGGTTTTGTGGGAGATGTTGCCTGTGCTGAAATGGAACTGCTTTCTCGTTTCATTGTGACAGTAGATTTGATATCAGCAATCTGTCTGTAAAAGTCTCCTCATTGTTACAGACAGGTTTAAAAATATGTAGGAAAAGATAGTTAAATCTCATGCATTTTTAAGGTATTTTCTGTGTTCTGCTATAGTTTGCATCAGACTATAGAGAGAGGTTCAATCGCCACCAAGCAAATATTTCTATTTGGGGACTGTCTATGGAACAGCACTACCGCAAGCAATTAAAAAATATTTGGTTTTTTTTTTTTCTTTTGTTTTTAGAATCTGGGGCTTTTTTGCACTATTTGTATTGTAGCATGACATGGCACTGCTTGCACAGAATTGTATCCAGGATTTTTATTTCATAAATCACTTAGGATTTACCGAAGTGCTTCCATGTACTGGGGACATACACCCATCTTTAACACGAAGTGGACTTCTGATGTGGGTTCTTTTCTTACATATCTTCTTTATGACTGTCTAAACCTCTTGGACATTTTGGGTTTGTACAAGATTATAAAAAAATAACTATTCAGCTGCAACATTAACATTTCAGTGTGCACGCTGCTTTTGTGTTATCTTAGAGTCTCATCTGCTCAGTGTCTTTCAGTGTTTGATTTAAACTTCGTTAAGCACACTAAAAAAGGGAATAGCACAGATGAAATCATCCAGCCTCTGAGAGTCTCACAGCTACTGTCCCACAGCCCTGAGAGATCTTTTTCTTGGTTCAAAGTTGAGCTGTATTGATATTATTTGAGTCAATGGCAAAGGTGGTGGAATTTAGTTAGGCCTTGCTAAAGTGCCTTTTCCAGCCTGGTGATCCATGTAACTCCTCTGCAATTCACAGAGTGAAACGCAGCCAAGGCCTGGCCACCTTCTCCTTTTCGGACGGGTAGACTGGTTGAAAATCAAGAACAAGTGAAAGAGTGAAAAGGTGCTGGAATGGGCAACTGGTGCAGGGTGGAATTGTTGTTGCACTTGAATGGTGCAACTGTTGTTGTCCGTGTCCCTGCAGATGCTGCAGAGGCTCTCCCAGGAGAAGTGGGTTGGGCAGTTCCTTTCCCTCTTTGGTAGCTGGATATTTTCAGGTTACTGTTACTTTTAGACAGGAAATTGGTGTTGTTTTTGGCTTGAGATTTTCAAGCCAGTGATCTGATTTCAGATCTCAGACATCAGCCCAGGATTGCCTCTACTTATGAGAGTGATAGTTGCATCTTCCAGTTAAAAAAATAAATCCAATAATCAGAATTGCTCAGACATGGAGGGTAACTATGGAAATCAGTGATTTGTGGAGAGAAGATATTCTTACAAAGTCCCAGTCAAACATCTAGTACCTCTAACTCCTAAAATCATCAGGTAGGGCAATTATTAGTTTGAAAATAGCATTTGCATTCCTTTACTTTGACTTGCAGTAATGAGGACGCAAACTGGGTGGGAAAGTTGATCTAATATCCTAGTTATTGTGTTCCATGTGTTTCACCAGAAATAGAAGGCACCACAGGTGTATTTTGGGGCCACAGGGGGACAGAAAATGTTGCAGCATTGTGTAGAGACTACAGGAGCATAGTTTGGGTCATCATGAATAAAACCAACTGGCAAACTCACTGGAGAAGTGAGTTTATCTGACTCTGGTTTTCTACCATTATTACTAGTATGGTGCTGGGTTTTTGGAAGCTATTGGAGAGATTATGTTTTCTCTTTTAATACCAAGCACTTTGTTGACAAGTCACAGAAACATTTGTGGGTTTTCAGAAGCCTTAATGGCTTGCCATTTAAAAATATGTATTTTCAGACATTCTCTGTCTGAACATCTAATCTGAAAGTTACTGCCTGTAATTCTTGCATAAAGTGTTTTTACAAGAAAATTTATCACATCTCTTGCTGCTACAGCATGTACAATAGATTGCCTGAAACACATCCCTAGGCTTGCCATCAAGATACCTTTTTGCTTGTTTCACTATGAAGAGTTCTCTTTGAATGTCTGTGAATCTAAATATGGATGATAGAAATGTATCATATATATTACAAATAGAAATATGTAATATATATATAATGTTTGGATGCCTTCTGAATGATAATAGGAAAAAATAATTTGAAAATGGAAATGATCCATAGAAATAGCTATTGAGTGTGAGACTGGAAAAAAAACCCTCTACCATCAAGTTGAGTCTTCCACAATCTTGGGTAGTCCTCTAAAAGTATATTAGAGGTGGGTCCACAGCAAATCAATTTTTCTTATTCCATGAAACAAAAATCACGTTTAGGCCACGAAACGCTTCTTCATTTCCCTGTAACAGGTTACAGTCAATGGTTACAATCCCATTATACTAATTACTAACAACAGGGTATTCATCTTTCTGACAGCTGAATTTTCTGCATCAGTTTTCTAGGAAAATCTCTCATCTATTTCATGTGCTTTCTTAGAGGAACAATAGCTTCTTTCTTGGTCCTCCTTAATTGTCTAATGGAGTACTACTCATACTCTATGGCATATTCTGGCTGGGTACTTGTGAAAAAACATGTGAAAAATGTATTGCTATGTAATACAGTTTGCCTTTTAAAATGTTTTATTAACTACTGGAATAATTAGTGTCTTTCACTGTAGATTTGCAAAATGCTCAATCAAGCATGTTTTTGTGCAAACTGACATCTAGAAGACACAGTTCTATGCATCAGTTTAATTTCACAGTCTTGTTTAGTTTTGAAAAGATGGTAAGTCTCATCTGTGAAAGATAATTCATATTAGATGCTGCATATTTAATATTATACTCAGAGATACAGACTGGATCTCATTTTTAAGGGTACGTATGTAGTAACAACTCTTCAGCACTGAAGGTGTGGACAGCGGGCATTCAGCTGGATCCAAAGGCTGATCTTTCTAACAACTCATTAAGCATATATGACAATTTTGATTTGCATAGATGCTAATAAATACAAGACCACTAAATCAAACACTGACCAGGGAAAGGCTTAACAGAGGCTAAGCGTGCAGGGCTTTAAGCTGTTGGCCTGTCAGCTTGATACATCTGCTTTGTAACTGTTGTTTTCTCTTTTCCTATTGAAAAGATGGGTTGGTTTGTCTGAACCCTCTCATTGTTTGAGCACTTGACTCAGTGCAACATATTTGACATTCATTTTATTCTTGTGAGAATCAAAGATCATGAGGACTAAATGGCTTACTACAGGTCTTGGGGTTTCTTGTATTTGAGATCAGTAAAAAAATCTTTAAGACCATAAGCAGTTCTACAAACTAGTGCATCCCAGTCTCAGTCTTTTTAGTTTATGTTTCTTTCTACACTTCATTCCATATCTCTGATTATTTTTCAAATTTACAGGTAAGGCATGTCTCTCACAACAATTCAGCATTATACCATTGTCTTTGCCCAGAGAGCTTCCCTTTCAGAAACAAAACAGGAGAATTTTTCAGGTATCCATAAAACAGCAAGTTTGCTATTTAATTCATATTTTCACCAGACCAATCAAGTACATACCATCAGGTTCATAAACCTCTGGAAATTCATGTCTTACCACCGACAAGGGCTATCCTGAATTCTCCTCCCAAGTTTTAAAGCTTTGGTTCAGATGGACGTTTAATTGACAATCTTGTAGTTTTTCAAAATATAATTTCTTTTTCTTTTTCTTTTTCTTTTTTTTTTTCTGTTAGTTAAGGTAGGAAATACAGCAGGACTTTATTAGACTCAAGGGGTTTGTTTCCTTTTGCATAATTTATGTTATACCCTTTGTAATGCTTTTTTAAGCTGGATCAGGATATTAACTATTCAAGCTAACCCTCTAGTCCCACAGAAACTGGAAGCAAAAAAAAAAAAAAAAAAAGTAGTGGAGATGAAAAAGAAGAAGAATAAGCTGAAAAAATTCTCTTTATTTTAAAGAGAACCTGAAATTTTGGATGAAAGTTTTATCTGATTTCTTTTGATTATAACATCCTGGTCTGCTATGGTAAGGAGCTTGTTTAAAATTCTCCTTGTTTGAAAAGCAAACTTGACTCACACCTTGCACTCTAAAAATAACAGATCAGAACAAGGTTGACTAGTAGATGAGCTTGAGAGAACAGGTAGGCTTCAGAGAGTCCTTCCAGGGGAAGAAAGATTAATCACCTGCTCTTAGTCTAAAAGCAATAACAATGCTCAAGCACTGGAGCCAAAGGCTGTGCTTCCTCATTACCATCCTGAAAGTATCTCTCTTCTGCTTACCATGAGGTAGAAGTGCAGATGAAGACAAATCATATCGGTAAAACTCCTTCCCTAAATGGAAACCAGGTGCAACTCAAAGTCATTGGAATAAAATATGTTGAACTTGAACCACCGAAAATCTGACCTAAGGCACATGTTACAGGTTGGTAGGAACCTTTCAGCAAATGTTATTAGATTTTGTACTGGGAGCTTGCAGCTACTTGGTTGATATTGCAGACAGCAAAGGTAACCATAGGAGAGCAACCAGGGACCAATTCTTCTTTTTTCTCTTTTCTAAAGTAGGAAAATTGCCTAATTCTAACTGTTGGAACCAAAGTTTGTTGAAATTAATAGTAGTCTGTCTAAGTGAGAGCTAGTGAACAGCATAACAACGACAAACAGCAGCTGCGTTATGTACCTTGCTTCGGGTCCTGCTGGAATGAAAGCCACTAAAAATAGAAACAGCACCATGCTAAAAGTTAGCCCAGTGAGTGTACCCCAGTTTTATCATTGTAAAATTGCTTTCTTACCAGTGGGGGAATTTGATTCCTTGTCTGTGCCAGAGGGATGAAAACAAACATTTTTGTAATTTCTGGACTGTCTTGTATTTTTGTACTTGAGCCAAGGAACAGTTAGAAACCGAGTAGTTTTTGTATTTCTTCTACAAAAATCTGATGCAGCAGAAAAATTACAATATCCAGCAAAAAATTGGAGAAAGAAAAGTAAAATAGCAAGATAGCTGCCCTCTTTTTCCCCCCTCTTATTTAAACCCCAAACGCCATCTGACACCAACAGGTATCTGAAAGACATCACAAAGCCTCAACAACTTGAACAAAACCTAGACTGTGCAGGGGAAGTCATAGATCATTTGACTCCATTAAGTTGACTCCACCAAGTTTGGCTCCACTAAACAAAGCTGACAGAAACAAACAGAAAGAAACCCTTCGATACTGCAAAATATACAGCAGAGATTTATCAAATATGTCTTCTAGCAATACAGCCACTTTAAAAACACTGCTGTTGATTCTTATGCAGATGAGGCAATTTTATAAAACATGTGTTTCAGCAATTTATGGTTCTCAGAGTTAATAAAATGATTTTATTAAAGGAAAAAATTTCTGCTTGCTGGACTTCAGAACATATTGATTTTATTTGGGTAGCACAGTGGCAGATTGCTAAAGGTATGAGTTTAGGAGAGCTGATGCAGCACAAAGAAAGATAGTGTCTCTTTCAAAAATTTAATTATCTTGACACTAAAACTGCATCTTATTTTAAAAATTAATCTCCATTAAAAAAAAAAAAGGTAATGTCTAAAAGTGAAATGCCTGTCATGTGTTATTGGCAAATCTGAAATGAAACTTGCAGGCAAGAGTGATTGATTATACCTAAAGCAAAGAGCCATGATATGATAATAAAAGTGGTTTGACAGAAAAATATATGACTGAGAAAGAAACTGAAGTTGGGACTCAGAAGTGAATGTTCTCATCAAAATACAGGTAGAAGTGTGATGCTCCCATAAAACCTGAAAATATTTGGTGCTCTATCTTCTGCTGGATGGTAAAACCAAATTTCAGCAGAAGAAAGGTTAATGTAATCAACCTGGAAACCACCAGCACAATCATCAAGTGCTTTTTAACATCTTCATTTTTCCAGCATGGGAAGGGAGAGCCTTCAGCAAGCAGTCTCATCTCTCAGTCATGAGAAGGTGCTTTCAGTTGTTTTGGTTTTGTTTTTTCTTTTTCCCAGTGGGCTTTTTGGTTGAGTTGTACTGGAGTATAATCTTTACTCTTTACTACAGTTTGATACTGCTGTGTATAAAAGTGCAGTGTTGCAGTGCTTACAATCTGTTACCATAATATGCTATGACGTAGAGAGACTGAGTATGTGTTTGCATAGCATATATTGACTTGTGTATATATTATTGTATTGATCAATATATCATATATAAACACATACAGACTCACTACTCCAGATGTAGAAATACAGTTTGTATGCAAAAAGCTATATTAGTAGTGAAATATGCACAGTGTATTTGATATTATCCTTTCCCCTTGGTAGTTCAAGGCTATAGTGATGGTTTCTGCTTCTGCCGGAGCAGCAGACCTGTGTGCTGAAGCGATGCTTTGGCATGCCCTGTCCCTGCATTCCCAGTGTCTAGGAATCATCATTTCTCCCTCAGTATGCGTGTGTTTGGAAGTGCAGCCAGACCTAGAGATGCCATTCACACACAATTTGTACTTCTGCAGAAGATCTGCCTTGACTTGGAGATTTTAGAGGTGGGACTATGGGTGTTGTAGCAAAGCATGTGACTAGGAGACTTGGGTAGCAAGGTGAAAAGGGAAGAGACTCACCCAGAATCATGTGGCTGTCTTAAAATAACACCCTCTTATTAAAATATTTTCAGGAAACACGTATTTCTTCTAGCACCATGATAATATAAACTTTTTTGGTGCCAAGAGTATGTTGCTATTGGATTCCCACCAAAGTCAGAGCCTATTTAATCTTCTGTTTGGGAGGTGTTTAATCCTTTAGCTTTTTTCCAGTTCACGTGTGACTTTGAAAAGCTTCAAAAAAATCAAATGATAAAGTAAAACTGAATCTGATGAGTTTTGCTCATCAGTAAAGACAAGTAAGAAATGAAAACCAGAGCTTTTTCTAAATTAAGTCTTCACATATAGATCCATGTGACTGCAAGCATGCTGATGCTAACCTACCTACACCAATAGCAAAAGTAGAGACCTGAGCGTGCTATGGATAGAAGAAAACCAATGTATTAGTGCTATGGCCAAGTATGGGATGCAGAACCTGGATAGTCTCTGAACAATGATGATGAAAATCTTCTCCTTATCAACTTTAAGCTCACTGACATACTAATTTTCTCGAACAGCAACGAAAACAGGCATTCTTTGTGTGTACTGAGTATGTGCTCCCTTTTAACAGTAAAACACAAAAGAGTTTTGCTTCTTTGTAAGGTTTAGTACCGTGGCATGGCCAGGCTTACCTGTAACTAGCCCTTCCAACTGCAGCTTGGACTGGTGCTCTCCTGAATAAGCTCCGCCAGATGCAACCTGGTCAATCTAGTGCTTGGGCCAGAATGGCTCTGGCAGGGAAAGGGTAAAGCACATCATCTTCATGTGGCTAGTCGGTCTTTCTGGGCTGGGAGAAGAAAGGTTGAGTCTATTTGTGAGCTGCTTAATTTTTGCCTGCATTTTGGAAGCCTTTGTCAGAGTGAAGAAGTTTGGGGCTAGGTGTGCACATGCCCCTAGAGAGAGACTTTCCTACACTTTTCTTCAAGGAAAGACCTTAGCCTAGATCTTGAAGAAGCAAGGACTTTTTCCTGGGGCTGGCTAGGATAAGCCACTCAAAATATTTGATCTGGGGGTGCAGGGGAATGACCTTGGCTGTAAAAATCTCTGTGATGTTTCAGATTTCTCCTCCTCCTTGAGAATATGGACTAAATTGGCCTGAAACAAAGAGACTTGCTTGCTGTGTGCTGTCTTAGTGACATTGAAAAGGCAAACTCTGTTTTGTGTTTGCATTAATAAAACAAGTATAAATTAAATTGATTTCAACATTTTTTCCCTCTGTGCGTCACAGTAACAAGATACAGTGAGTGAACTGTTATTTGTGGTTACACGTATTTACAGACCCAGAGAAGGTAAAGAGATAGAGATACCTTATTAGAGATAGTGTGTCTTGTTTAAGAGAAAAGGAAAGCTTTCCGAGTATTTGCCAGGTGCTCATGTTTGGAGTGCAGTAGAAGGCAGAGTAGGAAATAAATCTTAGGCATGGCAGACCTAGATTCGGATGAAATCTGCAGATCACACCTTGATGTTGAAGTTCTTCGTTATGTACAGTTAGAATATGAAAGCAGGATTTTCTGGGCTATAATATTGCAATTAAAATTGATTTATGGAAAGAGAGCCTTCAGAGTGATATCCCACTGCAATTTCAGAGACAAAGGTCTTGCCACTAACAAACAGCTGAGTGCTTCCAATATGTTAATGACAGAGAAGTGTAAATCAACCCCAAAAGTATGATTGCAAATTTCACTGTTAGGTTTGAATGTATCACGTGGACCTCTACCCTTCAAATAAATACAAATTCCCTACAAATAAATCCCTGCAGACATCACTAACACAGAATCCAAAATATAATTATTAGGGGAAAGTGTATTTATTAGGGCATCTCTGATTTAAATTTATCACAATGTCTACTGTCCAAAAGGTTAAAAGAACCTTGCTTTTCACTATGGAGGTCATCCAAAGTTCGGTGCAACTTCTGTGTGTGATCAGGTAAGCATCATCACTCACACAAACATGCAAAGCACTGAGAATTTCTACAGGCCAGATCAAATTAATATACTCTTTTTGAAAAGAGAGACATTACAGCTAAAAAACTAAAACCACTTTTTAAAAACACATTAGAAGAATTATCCCTCTAAATTTGTATTTCAGTGCTGAAAAGCTGTTCCTATTTGATTTTATTCTAAATGAATACTTAATACCTGAAGTTTCCACTGAGAGTTGTATGTACTCAGCATGTTTTAAAATTGAGCAAGAATTATTTACACAATTTTTGAATTTAGGAAGTGTGGCACCTAAATGCTTTTTATAATCTGAGCCCAGGGATTCAACCTACCAAAGGACATTGATTCCTACTCTTCATGTGCTTATCCACCAAGGGGAATCCACCCCTGCCAAGATTCCAGGGAACATGTTCCCTGCAAGGAGACCCACTAAGCTCTGCAGTATGCAGTACCTGGATGAGAGTTCTAGCTCTTTCTTTTATCCAGAACTTCTATGGGTTGCAGAAACATATCCAAAAGATGGGATCAGAGGTCCCATCTCTGGCTTTTCACAAAAATGGCTGAATCACTGGTCTGCCAGAACTAGGGCTGTGTCAAATATTCCTCTGAACCTGTTCTAGTTAGGAGGTGTTGAATTAGTATTCCTCGAGATCTGCTGTGAAATGATGTAGTGGTTAAGGCATCCTCCAGAAACAGAAAAGAAGAAGGGGGAAAAAAGAAACCTTTCAGTTCGTGTTTGTTTGTCTGAATGTTTGATATTGTACAAGGAGAAATAGCCTACAGTCTTATAAGAGTCGGAAAATGACTAAGGCATTTGATGTGCCTGAATAATTTTGTTGTATTTTTGTATTCACATTACATTTAGAAAAAGACATCTTTTTATATTATATGTTTTGTCTACTTAGTGGCTTAGCATCTCTTTGGTAATGGTTTGGATGCTATTTTCTGTAATTTTTGTTTGCTTTTTTTCTGCATAACGTCATACAAGTTTCCTGTTCATGTATTCACAACATATATTTCATTGTAATTCTCTGACAAACTACTGAGAGGTGAAAGAAAAGTGTACGCTCTTTGTCATTACATCTCTCACCTTTTCCCTTCCTGATTTATTTTTTCTTCTTTCCCCTATGCAATAATGTACTGGAAGACAAGGAACAAATAGAATGGTTTCTCTCTTTTCATTATCTTTATTTATTCTGTGCTATAAAGTATTTTCTGAAATTTATAAAATAACAACTGAAGAAGGAGATATTTTTAAAGAACTGACTCAAGATTTCTATCATAACCTACCAGGGAAACACACTAGGCATTTTTCTGGCAAGAGTTTTGAGGAAATGTTCTCCACTGTGTGAAGGAAAGGAGGGGAGAGAAATGGCAGTAATATTGCTGCTTGCCTCAAGTAATTCTGTTGACAATAGGGGGTAATTAACAACATTAACCATGTGTTTTATGCATTTTTAAGTAAACACATACAATATTAGTTACACAGGAAATAGCTCTCTCATTTGTAAGCATGTAAGAAGGACCACGGGGGTTACATCAAAGATCCTTTTAGCCAAGTCCACTGTTTCTTCACTTGGCAGCGATAGGTGTTAAAGAAAAATCAGAAACAGAGACTGCATAGAGGGAGTTTTCCTCCCAGCATGCTGTCCCAGCTTGCAAAACAGTGTGTAAACTCAATGGAAAGGAAAGAGAAATTGGTTTGAACACCGGCCCATCCTTAACATTTCCATTTAATAGATTCCAGATCCCCAGTTACCAGACTCAGGATCAGCTTCTTGAACCCTAATTTGTTTTTTTTTCCACCCTTTTGGCTCCAAGCTCTTCTGAAGCATTATATTGTAAGCCGAAGCACCTAACTATGGGCTCATGTATCTGTTTTTAACTCCTTTACTGGATATAGCTCCTTAGCTGTAAATAATGGCTCACAAGTTTTGGGCCTGTGACAAGAGCAATACTTCTCTATTTTTCTTCTTTTCTATTTTTCTGTTGGTTGCTGTTAGAAGGAACCAGATTCTTCTCTGATACGTAATTTAAATTACATATGTAGATTTTCTTATCCTGCACTATTCCATCAAGCTTAGAATGGAACAGAATAAATGTACTTTACTATGGTCCCAAAAATCTAACTGTGAAAAGGATGAGGGGGGAGTTACGCCCTTCCACCATCTCTTATCCTATTGCCAGGGTGTAGGAGGAAAACATTTTAAGACGACAGTGAGTGCAGAACATCAGGAAATCATAAACATTTTGAAGTCTTGGTCCCGATTATTGCCTAAAGGTCTTAACTAATTATCTGTCAGTGGTTTTATTTTTAAAAGCTTTGGAAATACTGTATGAGGTATTTCATTTCTTTATATTTTCATTACTGAGTGAATATTTCTTTTTTTTTTCCTCCTTTCTCTATGGCTCCTGATGGCAACTAGATGGCCACACAGGAAAACTGTCACCTTCCCACCTTTCAGCCATCTTCCCACTCTCATGCTGCAGGCACCACACACCCTTCTCAAGTGTCTGCATTAATTTTACTGTCCTTATGTATGTAATTCAAGTTTCTCATTATCTCTCTGGCAGTGTGAACTCCCTCACTCATTTGTTCCCACTTACTCAAACCACAGGTTTTCACTCACTTGCATATGAAGATAAAGCAATCCAAATATTTCAAATATGGTCATTCAACATTATATTTTCCAGAGTATGTTAATTTTTTTAAAAAAAATTATTCTACGAAGAAGTATTATATCAAGCTATGAATTGGCACATCAACATCATAGCAGATCAGAAAAAGGGACCCAAAATAAAAAGAATTATTTTGCTCTTTTTACATTACTTTTCAAGTAACTATGCTATGTAATTCTCTATTATTTATAACATTTCCTACCAAAAGATGATAAAGGCTAAATTATTGTGAGTCTATATTGTAATTAGTAATGTCCAAATTTACTATGCTGTGCAGTTATTCTGTATTTCTTATCTCTTGTGAAGCCTGAATTTTGCTTATGCTGATATCACGATGGATTTTGTACATCACGTCTTTAATGCATGTTTTAAAATATTTTCAAGACTCCACGATTTTTTCTTTATGATAGTTATGGAATGGTGATTAAGGTATGTATACAAAAGGCTATGAGAACATTCATCTTAAATCCAAATGCCACAATATCCATGTGTAATTTTTCAAATGCAAGTGGACTCGTCAACATTAGACAAATCTCAGGCAGCTCTATTTAGCCTTTTCCCCTTAGCGTCGCTTATTTTGGGGCATAGTACACATTCTACTCCATTTTCAAAACATTGTATAAGGGAAAGGGGCACCTTTTTGGAGATCAGAAAGAACACACCTGTCTCCCTGGAGGCTGTATCCAGCTCCACAGTTGGGGGTTCCTTTTTTCCCCGCTGGGCGTACTGAGAGTCTAATAGCACTGACTGATTTTCCTGAGGGCTTAGTGTAGAAACATGCTCTATTCAGCATAGTATGAAGAATTCATATAATTGATTTGGTGTATTCAATACATATTTGAAAAGTCAGGAGGGTAAAACCAGGAACATGTATGGAATGGTTGCTTTTAATGGCAATACACTGTTGCTTTGGTGACAGTCTATTGAGTCCTGGACCAGCTGTTGAATTCTACATTTTCAATGTAGATTATTAATATGATTTTGGCAGACCAGGGAAATGGCAAAGAAGAAATAGAGTTTTATACAAAGGCAGAATGTTGAGTTTGTGGGTTGTTTTATGCAAGGCTGGTAGGAATTGGGAATGTTTTAAGCATTACAAAACATCATAGCTCCAAAAATTTGCTTTGATTTTCTGCAAATCCTCAAACCAAGTAGTTTAAATCCAGATTTAAATTTTCTATGATGACAGTTTGCCCAGGTTTGGAAGGAAAAGAAGTGAAAACTCCAAACTGCTGCTGGTCCTCTTCAGAGATTTTACTACTTTGAACCCCGATGCAGAAGCAGAATACTATGAGCCATCTCTTTCCTGTTAAATGAGAACTCCCCCGTGCATTTCTGCTTCTGCATTATTGCTCTACCCAGCCCAGGAGAGTGGGGAGACTGCGGGCACCTTCTTCACAATATTCTGATTTTCCTTTAATTGAAGACAACATGTAGAGAATTAAAGGGAGATGGGTTTTTAAATACAGGGTTTAAATGTTGATTTAATCATACCGGTTGAGAGTGTCTTGCCATTGTTTTACCTACAAAGGAAAAGATATTATTCGAAGCCTATAATGTGTGAAGCATGAGCCACTCTTTTTCCATCTACACCTCACACGGTGTGAAGAATAGGACCCCCCCACAGACACTCAGGTCTCACAGTAATCAGCAGCTGTACTTGCACCATCGTGTTATGTGAAAATAGAGCTATTCAGCAGGTGAAATGCAGCTTCCTGAGACGTTGTCTGAAGCCACTGCACAGAGCACGAACTGAATCCTGGCTGAGAAAAGACCTAATGATAACTGCTGCACCTGAGCAGCAGCTATTTTCTCCTGATTATTCTCATCACCCTCCTTTTCAGAGGGTTCATCACAGAAGGACCACAGTGGCACTGCAAGGCTACAAGTTCAGATCCTCTCCTTCCTTTTCAGACACCAGAGCTTTGCAAAAGTCACAGGTTCAGAGATTTAGAGATCTGAGATCTTTTTACATTTA
Organism: Limnodromus scolopaceus; assembly: GCA_028565335.1. Classification (NCBI taxonomy): domain Eukaryota; kingdom Metazoa; phylum Chordata; class Aves; order Charadriiformes; family Scolopacidae; genus Limnodromus; species Limnodromus scolopaceus. The sequence goes on along the minus strand of JAOXNO010000078.1, from coordinate 9,723,617 downwards.
TATATAAGTATATATACACACACACTTCAGAGTGAATGAGGAGCTGCAGCTGAAAGCGATTAAAAATTGAGTAAAATAAGAAATCGGGTCAGGGACGGGATCATGACAATAGGTAGAGTCCTGGAGCTCTCTGCAGGACCCTCCCGGGCCAGCACTACTTTGCCCCGAGACATTATTGCCTCCCCCATGTTCAGTGTGCTGGGAGGAAAAGCCTGAAAACTATGAAATAGAGAAGAGGGCACCAGTTTGGGGCTGGGTTTTGCTCCAACCTGTATCAAATCTGGCTGTCGCCTGCAACCCTATGACAGCGTGCTGTGCCATACAGACTGAGGTCTGCAAAGGGTGAAGATCCAGGCTCTCTCTTGCCGCAGTTTTGTCAAAGCCTTTTTCTTTAAGTGTGGAAATCTGAATTTTAAAATGCTCTGCAGAAGGTTGCTTTTGTTTGGTATAGTATAAAGGAAAGTAGAATGGATTAGATTTTATTTGATTGAGTAATTTCAGGGCTCAGAATCAAGAAGCAACTTGAGATCCTTATGAGACGTGGCTCCCTGCAAAATAAATACATAAATAAATGCATACATGTAGACAAATAAAAGAAATGGGTTATTTTGGGGGGTATAAGAAGCAGTACAGTATATGGATTTAAAAGATGGTTTTTACCTGATTATCCAACATTGCTGAGACAGATGAAGCAATACTTTATATATTTCTAGTATCAACATATTTTATAAACTGCTGAAGCACTTATATTGGTGCAGAAAGAATCACAGAAGAGATTTTAGGAGCTGAAAAGATATACTGCTGTGAAAGACTTAAAGAACTCAAATCTGTTTAGCGTCTCAGGAAGAGAGAAGATGATTTGACAGTAGTTTGTAAGTATTTTCATGTGGAGAAAATAGTGAGTACAAGAAGAACCTTTAATCTCACTAAGACAAGTAGACGAGAACAATGCCTGGAAGCTGATCTAGAGAAATTCAAATGAAAACGTGTGCAAATAGTTTTAAGTGCGAAGATAATTAACCTTCAGATTATAAAGAAACAGCAAGAAAAACAGTAGATTGTCTGTCTCTTGATACCTCAAATGAAGACCGGTGCTTTAGGAGAAAGATGGTTATGCTTTATTGAGCTTAAAGAGGAGTAACTGGATGTGGCATACTGGAGATTGAGTGTGATGATCTAATGAGTTTATGAATCCCTTGAAAATCCACGCAGACAGAATCGTGAAAGAGAAGGGTTTTCTTTAGCCCCCAAATGCTGCTACTGATAAAATGTGTTCAGCTCCATTCTCTGCACAAATGGAGTGGCAAACACCACACCAAATCGGCTGGATAGCAGAAACACGCACATCCCAACGTTCTGATCATCCTTATCGGTGAAACACATCCTGATTGACAGAAAGCCCATTTTGAGAGCACAGGCTGTGGAGTCCCTGCTGGGCTTATTTGTTGATGAAAATGCTTATATGCCATTGCTTTTTGAACACTAGTACACTGGTAACTAATTGTGTGAAGTAAGATGTACTGACACTTTGATTGTCCTATTTGCTGACCACCACAGCCTGGGTAGCAGCATTCAGTTTAAGCCTGACATGTTTATTGTCATATCAGCCACACACCTGTGGGGTTTTATACACTTGTGGGTCATCATCATTTCACTTTTGGGACTGAGACTGAACATGGAGCTGATACCAGGTCTATTAGTCTGTTGCAAAACCTTCCATAAGGGGGAATTTCTGTGGTGTGACCCAGAGGGGGCCAGTAGCTATATTATAAAACATGCTTTACTCCATACCATTTCTTTGTTAATTAGGCAGGTTTTTAAGGTTTCCATAGGCTGTATATTATTGTGCCTTTCTGAAGCATAAGATCTCACCTAACTGGTTTGCCTCTAGCAATTTGATACTTTATTTAAAAACGTTTTAGGGGAGGAAACAGCAAGACTGACTAACAGAGGAGTATTTAAGTCCCCAGAGTGATCCCACAGATGGGCTACAAGTTAGCAGAATTTATCTAGCTGAATCCTTAAGTACTCCATTCACCAAGTGAACAGCTGCAGGTAGCCCATCTCATCACGTGTTCATAGTTTCTTAAACTTTTGTGACGCCTCTAGCATTTTAAGGGTCTGCTGAATTTCTCAAGCCCTAGTGCCAGCTCTTGAACTCCACATTGATTTTCCTTAAGAGTGTCCTCAAATAAAACATATAAAATAGGCCCATGTCTGAAATTCATGTTCCTGCCAGACACAGTTCGTATGATATATTGCAACAATACATCAGAGAAAAGCAGCCGTGGTGATCTATTACAGTGATACTATACATCCTTGTAGAAGAAATGAGCAGAAACTCTAAACTGAGAACCTGAACAGCTTTTTGAAGTTATCTTCTGGCAAAGGTATTAACACCTAGTGTGTTTGTCAAAAGATCAAATGTTAAATTTAACCCTTTGTGTACTACTGGTACACCAATTGGTGATTGTTAAATGTGATTATGCTTTCTGTCTGCAGGGATGAATTACAAATATTCAAGATTTTTTTCCAAGGTAATTCTTATAATTAAATACACCCTGATATTGTAAATGTGATTTGCATCTAGAAAGAGAGAAATAAGATTTTCTTTTAACTCTCTGATGTCATTTGAATCAGAGAAGAGCAAATACAGTGTTACTCATCAAGGGTGTGATGAAAACCTTGCCATTAATATCTGAAATTTGTAACGTGAGGAAAAGCTTCTGCAGCTTATTCTATATTTTTAGAGAGGAATAGGACCTGTGATTCACTGTTACTCCGATGGGCTCAACGGTACCAGAAATATTTCTCCATAGTGATATTTTACCTGGACCTTTTTCAATGAGAACTGGAGTGTGTCTCCCCGTGAACCCACCTTTTCTCAATAATTTCAGCTCTTTGATATCTTGTTTCACTAACCTGAAAAATCTTAAGCTATGCTTTAGAGTCCACCTAGTTTTGCCTCCTGGGCTCACTTCAGCTGAGTTTTGGGAGATGGTTCCTGCTGTGATCACTTGTGCTGTTGCCATGGCCCTTTCAGTTTGCACGCTCAAATGACAGTAACTAGCCAACAGAATCCCTAAATTTTAGTAAATTCACACAGCCTGAAACGTGTCCTCAACTGTGTTCCTGCTTTATTAGAAAATCAAATGTTCCTGCTATACAATCAATTTTCCCACAGTAAAGAAATATTTCTCATAATATGTCGTCATCACTGCGTGGTTATTCTGCCTGAGCAGTTGTGTCAATATGCTACCAATTCTGGCTGTATGCAAGAAGGCTAAGTACGCACTTTTAGACTTCTGCCTCCACTTATTAAATAAGTGACTTTCCTGAATCATCTATGAAACTACGTTTCCTTTTGATGCATCTTTTATATAGACGGATTTTGCACAGTTTACTTTCCATCTGGAGCTCAGCTCTGCTTCCTTCAGATCAAAGATGTGACTATTAGTGCTCCACATCCCAGGTACTTGTTCTGGCACACAGCTATGTAAAAGGCATCTATCTTTCCCTAATTTTGACCAGAAACTGTATAACAGAGCCAAGAAAACGTTTTTGGACACAAGCTTGGTGGAAACTTGTGCGCTTTCGTATGGTTCTGAATCAGCCCGTTTTCAGAGAAAATGTTCTGGCAGTGCTGCAGTGCTGTTTGAAGACGTTCTAGCCACAATGCTTTGGATTATTTGACCTGCCAGCACAGCCATATTGCACTGGAAATGAGTGAAGCTGGGAATGAGAACAAGGGAAAACTCTAGATCTGGTCTCTTCTCTATCTTAGGGCTGTTTTTCTTCTACAATGAGCTTTAAGCCCATTTCCCAAATCCAGTAGGCAAAGACAGTCATTAAGTTAACAGTGGAAAAGAGCTATTACTCAGCTTCCCAATTTTTGCCATTCCCTTGCTTAGCTCTGAAGTGCGAGAGCATTTTGTCCTGTGCACAGTGCTTCCATTTCTTTATTTCATGCATTCTCCATAGTCAACTTTCCCAGGTTCTTATGGTATTTTTAGTTTCCTACCCATCAGATTTCTTCATACTTTCTGCCACTCTTTTGAAAAGTAAAGGAGAAAAAAAGGAAGAGGAAAAGCTATTTTTAAAAAGAAAATAATGTAGAAGGCAATAGCCAAAGATAACCGTCCTTTTTGGTTTTCTTAATTTAATTTCATTTTTCCTTCACAGCCACATTTCTTCATTCTCTTCCAAATTCTCTGTCGATGCTAATACAAAATGTTGTGCAGTCTGTTAAGCTTCAGACCAAGAGGCTGGAGAAGAGCAGAGTGTTTCAATTTGACTCCTTAACACCATCTCACATTTTAAGACACAACTTTCACTTTTCACGGAAGAAAACTTTGAGTGATATCCGTCCAGTTCCCCTTCCCCCCTTTTAAAAAAAACAACAACAAAGTTCTCAACCATTTTTTAACTCCTGTAAAGATAATTTTTTATGTTTTGATAATGGGTATTATGGGTTTTTTTTCTCAGTCGGAAATACACAATTGTTTTATATTTTCTCAGACAATGAGAAATAAGAAGTCTTAATTTATTGTATTTGGAAGACACATACTCAATCAAATTTGAGAGTCTACCTGAATTGATGAATATATTGCACTTACAGTTTTAGTACAAGTGTCCTTAAATTGACACTACCCCCACCACCCTTTTCAGAAACTTCCTCTATATAATATTTCTCTTGAGATGAGAACATGTACATCTTTATTTAGCATGTGTAGTACAGTATATAAAGTAAGTGCACTAAGCAGTTGAAAAATAACTCAATATAACTGCCAGAAGGATACAGACATCTAAAGATGGGGAAATAATCTGAGATGCTAACTCTCAGTCTATCGAGTGTTATAGCTAGAAATTTTAAAACAGCTGACAGTTATTTTCTTAGAGACAGCCTACCTGCCAGCTTGAAGTTAACATAAAGATCTTAGTAAGCCTACAGTAGTGAGTTCAGGCAGGTACTTAACTATAGCAATTGTAAAATCAGGAGTCAGTTTGTCACTTCATGAGGGTTCACCAATATTGGCTGGCATCCACTGGAGGCAGAATTGACTTCTTCCAGTTGCCACCTAACTATAAGGTTCCTCACAAGAAAAATACCTAGATGTAGTCTGTGTTGCCTTAGCCTCTATTCACTGATCTTGAAATAAGCGGAGACATATTTACTTGCGATTAGGCAGGAGTTGTCTGATTTGATTTGCAGTGTGCTTGTTCTTGACAACAAGGAAATTTTCACCCTCATGCTCATTTTTGCATTACAAGAAATATCGTATCTGCTGTCAGCAATGATGATCACTGTAGCTAGGCCAGCTCTCAGAACAAGTATGGTCCTATAACTGTCCATGAGCAGGAACAAAGGGCAGCCAGAAATCTTGCAAGGAACCTGTCTGCCTCTGATGATCTCATCCTGTCCCTTTTCTGGTTTCATTCCTGGATGTAGCCCTGAGACTGCCCTGCTGGGGGGAGCAGTGAATACGGATCAGTCTTGCTTACCCTCATCTGCCTTACTCTAAGCTGCTTACTTATACGATTCTTGGTAGAGGAGGGATATTTTTGTATAATTCATTCTTTAGTGCCTCCTCTCTCTGCTGAAGGTCTTACTTTATATGGCTCTCTTTGGTAAAAAAGACAGAGGTAAGTAAACACAAATGCAGAAATTCTACCTATGTGAAATGGCTACTGTCTTACACCTGCCTGCTCTGAACAGTCAGTGTGCGCCTTGTGAACTTGCCTGAGCCACATGTTGAATGGGGAGTGCTGGGCATGGACCTCTGGGATGGAGCAATTAGTGTTTGAGCTCTTGCTCTGCAAGAGACGATTTGGGTAGGAGGCTGACGGGCCATGGGTGAAATTGCACAGCACTAAAGGGGTCACACCTGAACTCATTTCTGAGAGGCTTCAAAAGATACTGGGGTCATGTGTCTCCACAGCAGTCCGACGAATAACTGAGTAAATCGCAACCTTAACACTGAATGCTCTCTACTTTCCCTAACAACACAAATTAAATGGGATTTATATTTCCTCATCATGTCTTGGAGCGCATACCCACTTTCTTTTTTTATAGTAATTTCCACTAATTTGTGATTTTGTCTTTTTATTAATCTCTATTGTTTGGAAGTACTTCAGAGTTAATATACTTAGAAGGATATCTCAGATCAGAAAGATTTTAGATTAAGACCTACAGGCAAAATCTTTGCTCATTTTTGCTTCAGACCCTAGGTAAAAATGGAGCACCACCATAATAGCAATTATGGGTGGTTATTACTCTTGATTAAAATTAAATTAAATTGCAGTTGTCAGCTGAAAAGATTTAATTATCACATAAAAACTGTCAGCCTTTCATTTTAAACATCTGCTAGATAAGCATGCCAGTAGCAGTGATGTGGAGTATTTGCCAGATACCTCGTCAACAACCCCCTTTGTATCATCAGATAATTCAGACAATATGGTCTGAAATGCTTCAATTTTCAGATTGAACTGTATCTCACATGCTACACAGATCTTAGAAGTCTTTATTCAGGTCAAATGTGGACAAGTCCAAAATTTTAGGATTATTTAATTCTTTGGGTAAATTGTTCTCTGGTGTTACACTAAAAATATTGTTAGGTCATATCAGTATCCAGTGTATTGATGTTTGGGATCTAAAGGATTTATCTGGCTACTCCTCTTTTCCTGCCCCAGTTTTTCAATGCCTGTTCATCTCTACAATCCTACTGACATCAGTTCAGCAGACCAATTTTTCAGGCTGACATTTTCAAGAGTATTTAGATGTTTACACCTCCCTGAGGACGTCAGACTAACAAAAGCTGCTATCTGAACTTCTGCTTGTGCCTCCTCTGTACCAGAGAGGAGGGCCGTATTCTGATACCAGGCATAGAAGGGGTACGTCAGCACATCCAAATACTTGCCTGGAGGAATTGCTAGTTACAGAGATCTCCTCCATGTGACGTGCCGTAAGAAAATGGTGTTCTGAAACTGTGAGTGTGCTCAGGAGAACTCGGTGTTATCAGAATAAAAATTCCATTACTAAGCTCTTGTAATATTTCCATGTTGATTATGATCTCTTGAAGCTGCTCATGATGAAGGTCACACATTTTCATGAAGTGCAAAATTTAGAAACTTTTTGATGTACAAAACTGAAATAAAGATGCTTCCATTTTTAACTGATATATGCAATTACTTTAAATTGGAGAAATGGTCCTCAATGTTACTGCAAAATCAGAATGTGTCATGAGGACTAGAAATTTTTTAATTTGAGGGCAATGCAAAAACACATGCATTTTTTAGCAGAGATGAGAGTAACCTTTTCAGTGTAGAATGGCACTGCAGCAAAGTGCCTACCTGACGGCAGTGTTGCTCCCACTCAATTACTAGTGCTAATCTGTACACCAGGTGCTTCTTAAAATTAATTCTTTATTCAGAAACATCTTATTTACCATCACTAGGCTTATCAGTTGTGCTAAATTCACAAGTCAGCTGGGATTTCTGGGTAATAATATATGAATAACAGGACAATCTCAATGAACTAGTGCATTTAGCGGCAAAACTATTGGTATTGTAATATTGAGAAAGATACTTAATCAGCTTTTTGACAACATAGTTTTTAAAAGTCGATACAGCACTGGCTTCTTTGCTTATTGCCAACATGCAAACAAGAACAAAGGAAAATAATTAAAGAAGTCATTGAACAGCCATTAGAAGTTACCACATTTCAGCATTGAGCTCTTCTGTCAGTGCTCAGCAAGAACTGACTCTTCTCCTCAGTCTGCAGGATGGTGCTCAAGTGGAATTGGTACTTCTGGGTGTTTTCTGAAAGTAATTTGCTATTTCTGCTGCTTCCAAAGTTATGTTTCACATTCTGTCTGCTATGCTTCCCTTAAGAGTTCAAATGTATAACGTTCAAGATTTTATATTAAAATTTTGAAAAAAAAAAAAGGAAACCAGGGCAGCAGGAGAAATAATTTTATTTAGTAATTTTATTTTTAAAAAAGTAATAGGAAAATCTTGGGCCATCTGTTGCAATTCTCTATTACATTTTTTAATGTGGAAAGCTAGTTATCAATACTTATGTATGATTCTGCCACAAGGTTATTTACTCACTGTGAAGAAATCTCCCACCAAACAAGCCTCCCTCTTTTAGTACTTGACAGTCAAGTTAATGCCTTTGATTAGGTTGGAATTGTTCATATAGAATGTGTGATGTGATACATAATGCAATTATTTATTGATATACAGAATGTCTTTTCAAATTTCATGGTGTATTATTATTATTATTATCTTTTATTTATTGACTGTTTGCAGTATGCCGGACGTTTAAAGACTTACAAATCTCTTCACTAAAAGGTTTGACCTAAAAACAGCCTGTATGGGCTGTCAGTGGTTGACCACCTCTCAGGGGAGAAGGAGCCTCTGCAGTTCCACCAGCGAGGCGACTCAAACATCCAGATCAGTGAGGAAAAGTAATCTCCGTCTATTTTTTCAATCAACAGGAATTTTTTAGGATCTTGGGCTTTTAGGATTTGCTTCCATAACATTGAAAAACAGTACAAGTAATTGAGGATTCTGTACTACTTCTTGCAAATAGAAGGAATAAAAAGTGCGTGGGCAACATGGGGGTGAGACTTAGGTTTTTTTCCTCTGAAACTGCTCTTTCAGTTCATGTATTAGCTCTGACCCTTCCGTTTTCTGACATGGGATGATCATCCTGCTGAACGTGAGTTTCACCTGTGAGTTTCAGGGCTGCTCCTGTGCCAGTTTTCCATCTTGTGCCACACTCTGGGATTCACCCACAGTTGCTATTTCATCCTTTCCATATTGTGGTGGAAAAAAAAGAAAGGACTTTCTCATCTTTTCCCTGTCAATTTCTGCTCTCTGGGCTAGTATGCATCTCATACTTCTCAAAATATGAAGACTGTGATATGTATTTTGTACAGTAGGGAATGTTCACCACTCCTGGTTTCACACACAGCTCCATGAAACTTAAATTACTTCATCTAAAGAACTTAGAATTGGGCTGTATAGGTTATTTTGCAGCTGAACCTCTCATCTCCCGATTTTCAACACAGACAGACATTGCTTTATATTATTTATGCTTTATAGCACCTTTCAAAAGAGAAAATTAAAATCATTACTCTTTTCTCTTTAAATGAAAATGTAGAATGAAACACTGGCTTCTGTGTTAACCCAAAGTTCACATGACTCCATCCATGTCATCAGGTGGTATTTTTTTCAGTTCAGTTCAAATCTGTCTTCCAATTGACTCTGTTAGGTTACCTGTTACAGACCCTTACACACAGGGGAAAAAACCCTGAACAAAGAGCACGAAGATAGCTTCCATCTCTCCAAATTCTCTTTTATGGAAAAAATTATTTCTTAGACTTATTCGCGTAGAGAGGTGTTGTAGTACACTCCGTATGTTTAATCACAGCTTTCCATTCTTCTTACCAAGTGCGTTATATGAATTTTGTTGCTGCTCTCAAAGGAAAGAGAGGATCTTGCTGAATACATTTTGAAGCAGTCCAGGTCTCTTCTATCTGTCCTGATATTTATATTAAATATGCTACTTAAAAAAACTTATGAGCTTCACCAGTGTAAGGCCAGTGTGTCTATTAAATTGTTCTTTGCAATACGAGAATGAAAAAAAATGTAGTCACTTCAGATATAAAATTATGATTACAGCTGGGGTGGAAGTGAAGTGCACTTGTAAAGCACAGAAAAAGTGGTCAGAATAGATACAGTCTCTTAAACTGTTTAAAATTAACATATTGTACTAAGCCAAAATTAGGCGTAATTGTAGCACTTAATATAACCTGTCAAGAGATGTTTTTAATGAGCTCAGTTCAAATATTTCTGGCAAAGGATGGGAAATTTTTTCTTCTAGTTCAAAATGTAATTTCAAGCCTTGAGATACTATTTTTGAATGCTAATATGAATTTGGAGGTTGATGTTTGTAAACACAATATTCATCCTATTTTGGCCTAATATGATTTTAATTCACATCTTTATTTGTATGGAGACAAATTCTGACTCAACCAAGTAAAATGTGTTTTGCAGGGCACTGTTTTCACTTTTCTTAATTTTTGCTGTAAAAAAAAATATAAAAAAAGCTTGAGATAGTAAAACCAACAGATTTTGAAATACTAATTGCTGAATAACTTCACTTTTAATAGTAATATGTAATACATACATAAAGTACTTTCCAAGTCTGGATAAAAGTGCCTGGACAAGTAGTCTTTTGATCTATTTTTATCATGAAAAGAACTAGTGCAAAAGGTAAGGCAACAAATTTTTTTTTTAGTTTGGAATTAAAAATTACTATGATTAGCACAGATTATGATTTTCTTATCTTAATACTGTGTCTGATTTTTTTTTTTGTTGATTAGCATTTTAAACCCTTATGTCGGTTGTTAGTTCCCTGCTGGATCTATACATACCAACATATACCTTGCTCCTCTACTGCTCTATTTATACACTCTCCTGACCGAACAATTCTGTTTAATTCCGTAATTCAAATGTACACTTAAAACCATATACAGGTGGTTCTTGAGTGCTGAATGATTTTGTACAGTTGAATTTATTAGTCTGTTATTCCATCATGAGGATAGCATAAGAACACCTTTATCTTGAAAACCAACTTGGTCTTGGGAAAAGCAGAAAAGAACCATAGCGAGGTCTTTGTGAGAGATTAAATGCCATTTCTGTCTTTTCTGTAACAAATTGCATATCTGTACAAATAAATCTGCAATATAGTGGAAAGAAACCAGATGCTGTTGTGCAAATACCAGCTTTCCTTTAAAAAAGCATTATAACAGGATAGAACAATATGAGATTGCAATTGAGTGGACTAGTGGCAAACTCCCTTGTGTAAACTAAGTCTATGAAACTGAATAAGGTCAAACAGAAGAATCCGTTTAGGAGGTTATTTAATTAAAGTTTCATCACTGAGGTCCATAAGTTTCAGTAAATAATAAGTAAAGTTATGCACTCTCAGGAGTGCAACACACACTTTCAGCAGTCAACATTACAGTAGAAATAATCTCCATGCAAATTACTTTTGAGATATCATTAGTAGAATATAGGATAGTACTTTTATTATTCTGTGTGAGTCTGCATATCTCCAAGGACAGGAGTTCTTGCTACACAGTGGATATTTATGTGGAAACAATCCAATATATCTAATAGTCATGAGGTTTTGTGCAACAGTTATGGAAAACCTGTCTTTCTTAAAAGCCAATCTAATGCAGAAACACTTTGGTAGATTTGCTTCTCAAATAAGGATATTCCCAACAAAAAATATAGGTATTTCTGGGCTGTAATATTTATATATTTATGACAAAGATGAATTTAAGAAATTATTGAAGAACTTTTATTTCAAGTTAGAAAGCCTTTAGCTAAGTCATCTGCCCTGTACTCTATCATAGTTGTATCAAAGGCTTTTTCAGCATCAAAGAATACAACTACAGTAATTTTTTTACTTTGTGTTCTTTGATGTCTTTGCTAGATTTTGATATTTTCAATGGATAGCACTTGCCATCAAAATCCAGCCTGATGGATTTCCAAAGATCTTTTGCTTTCATTATACCTTTGCAGATGGATACTCCTGAAGAAGCTTGCTTCAAATACATTATGATCACAGTTAGTAGATTAATGTACCTGTGATTTGGAATCCTGTGATCTTCAGCTCTTCTAATCATTATAGCTACTGTCTCCACAGCTACATGAAAACATGGAGAAATGTTTTTATTATTTTTTATGGTTTTTATAATTACAAATGGAAGTTCATTGTTTGCAGTGGAATTTGTGAGGTTTGTATTGTAGTCTCTAAATTTCATTTATCTGAAGTGGTTAAAAATTTACAAATCCTTTAGTAGCCCATTACTCAAAACTTTCAGTGATGACAAGCTCAATAGCTACCACAGAGGAACTCGGGACCCTCTGATGAGGTCTGACAGGTATCTACAGGGGGCAAACAGACAGGTGTCTAATGTCACCAGACTGATGCAAGCGATGCTGTGCACATGGAGCTTATTATCCTGTCTGACGTGTGTGTGCTTACTTGTTACATGACCTGATGTGTTCTACTTCCCTAATGGATATCTGTCCATCATGGACTAGATGAATTTTTCTAGCAACTTATAGTCCAACATATCAAAAGCTGGATATTAAGTGATTGAGCAACCTGATCTAGTGGGAGGTGTCCCTGCCCATGGCAGGGGGGTTGGAACTAGATGATCTTTGAGGTCCCTTCCAACCCTAACCATTCTATGATTCTATGATTCTATGATTAGATGAATCAGTGTTAACAAAAATGAAGAAAGACATATCACACTTATTCCCCTTTCAGGGGGAATTATCAGTTTGAGAGTTAGCATTTTTAGAAAGGTGGATCAGAATAAAATGAAGGAAAGTATTAGTACATTCAGCATTGCATTTAGAAATCAGCTATCAGGCTCCCTAATATCCCTGAAAAAGACTAAAATAAACATTTAAAGTTAGCTTCTAGAAAATAAAAATTTGTTAACTGGTGATGAGAAGAAAGCAAATCTGCTGTTTTAAATTCCTTACAAATGAAGTAGCATTAGACCTGAGTACCTGAAAGAAGCGTTAGCGAGAAATAAAACTGAACTTCAAAAGTATTCTAAAATTATCACTATTTTTTAGTATGTTTACAAACTGATCACGTGTTTTCAATACCATACTAAGAACACAGGAAGGGAAAGCAGAAAGCACTCTATCAGAATGTCTGAAGTTCTTGTAAGAGGGCATTAGTTTTTTTGATGAAACTTAGTATAACTTAAGGATGCAAACCTAGTTTAAGGTTGATCTGCTTGATCTCTCCACCTATAACTTCTACGGTTTGATTTCTCCAAATGCTTCGCCCCACGTCAGGAGAGAGGATGCATTGAACTTGTGAGGCAGAGTCTCTCTAAGGGGTTTGCAGCCTTGGGACAGAGGAACCATAGAGTAGAATCATAGAATCATTTTGATTGGAGAAGACCTTTAAGATCATCAAGCCCAACCATTAACCAAGCACTGCCAAGTTACCACTTGGTAACAATGTCCCTCAGCACCACATCTACCCGTCTTTTACCTCCAGGGATGGCGATTCAACCGCTTCCTTGGGCAGTTTTTTCCAATGTTTGACAACCCTTTCAGTGAAGAAATTTTTCCTAATATCCAATCTAAAACTCCTCTGGTGCAACTTGATGTTTCCTCTTGTCTTATTTGTTGTTACTTAGGAGAAGAGACTGACCCCCACCTTCCTACAACCTCCTTTCAGGTAGTTGTAGAGAGCGATAAGGTCTCCCCTCAGCCTCCTTTTCTCCAGGCTGAACAACCCCAGCTCCCTCAGCCTCTCCTCATAAGACTTTTGCTCCAGACCCCTCACCAGCTTCGTTACCCTTCTCTGGACACACTCCAGCACCTCAATGCCTTTCCTGTAGTGAGGGGCCCAAAACTGAGCAGACAAAGGGAACAGGAGGGTGTCTGTGGTCCTACCCAGCCCACATGAACAGGGTATCTACAAAAGAAGGCATGTCATTCCTTCAAGGAAAATATCATATACTGATGCCCTGTTTCCTTCTCAGCTTGCCAGACTGATACTATCATGAGCTGAGGTATTTATTCCAGTCATGATTCATCGATATGGGATAGTACACATGAACCCTATGCTCTAAGCTATGTATCAGAAAAAATCCGATCTTAAATCATGCTGTTCTTTAGATAGAAAATCAATTTCTAAAATTAAAAGCATGGGAATATTATGAAGGAGAATCACAGGGGTTAGTCTGCTGATATAGAGTGGTTAAGCCAATCGAAAATGATCATACTGCAAATGGTGAAATGCCAGTTTCTTACTCTTCGTTTATCCTGTCTGCCTCTGTTAACTTCACAGTTTTATTGAATAGATTTATTTTCAGGTGAATCCTAATCAATCGTAGCTATAGCTCTCACTAATAGAAAGAGTGATACAGGTTTTTAAACAGTTCTGAAGATTTTATCATAGGTGATGAGATACTATATTAAACTTAATCCTACTTTAATCATATCTATTTATTCAAAATAGCATCAAGTGACCGTGATTTCTTTTTGTGATTAGTACTGTTCTTTATGTATTTTATACTGAACACTGCCTGACAAATAAAGCAATAATTCATTCATTCAACAGTTCATTCAGCTGTTTCAACTGATTATTCACAAGCTACACAAACAATACTGTAGCATGTATGTATGTAATATATTTTGAAGGGGCTGTAAGTTACTACTTCTGCTTTTTTTTGTTTCACTCATAAACATAGTGTTAAGGTGACTTTTTTGCAATTGGTCTAAAAGAAACATTTTAGCTGAGGTTTCTTCTGAACTTTCCAAGAGCCATTGCATCCGCAGGTTCAAATCATAGCAGAATTTATATTAGGCTTTTACTTTGCAGATAGAGGTAAGCAAAATTAATGGAATTGTATTGCAATGAGTTTTTCAGTAGAACTTTATGTAGGCACTGTTTCTTCTGTGATCTTTCCCTTTTTTTTTCATGTAATGTAATTTTAAATAATACAACAATATTTTAGGAGACAGTTTCCAACAGTCTGCTCCTGTGTGCCATAAATTAGAATAGTTTATTGGCTGCTCTGAATTTTTGCTGAGTGCTGCTCAATTCATGGACTGTGCTAAGATTTTTATTTTTCCTTCATTTCACTTTCTACTCAGGCCAACCAAGGACAAAATGCAGGGAGGTATTAGCTGAAACTCTGTACATAAACCTGAACTCTGTTTTGTACTTCATGCAAGTAATATTTATATGGTACTTGGTCCCAGCTGGAGGACGCTTTTTTTTACCCTTCCACACACAAAAAAAGGAAATTCTGGTATTCAGAATCTGTATATCCTACTGTCTTATAGCACCACATGTCCAGAAATAAACTCAGAAAAATACACTTACAAAAATACACCACAAACAAAGTCTGTCTCTTAGCAGAGAGACTGTCACTGTGTAGGCCAAAGGGCTAGGTTATTCTTATCTGTTGTGACAAAAATGGAATGATAACATTTGAGGAAGATCCAAATTTGACCTCTCTACTGGTGCTGTACAGCAGAAGCGTCTGCCAAGGAAAATGTGTAAATGCATAGGGGAAATTATAGCTAAGTTCTTTTCAGATCTGTGTCAGGGAATTAGATGCCTGTGAACTGAAGAAGCATGGTCTTCTCATGTCAAGAGATCTGAGGTCAGCATTACACTGACTGTGTTAGAACAATGTGAGCTTATAAATGCATGGCAATTTGTCTAATTTTATACAGAATATATTGAATTCTGCCCTGTCCTTTCCAGTGATGATGAAGTTTGATACTAATGGGAAGAGAGATGGAAGGAGCATGTGGATATGGGCCAGTGTTAATAAGACAATATTAAATGCCCTCATTTTTCATTGCTTATCCAAGCTAAGAACAAGACCTTAAAGTGAAAATTCTTTTAAATTGATACAACCATGTCTTTTGACAAATAGCAACACAAAGGATGTCTGGATATTTAAATCCATATAGAAATATTTGTAGTGGATATTTATCAAACCTTATCAATGATGTCACAGGCAAAATAGATATGGCAGCTCAACCGTTTCATCTTCTGAGATAACACTTATGTGCAGTTCTAGGCAGCAGAAAACAATATAAGTAAAAGTTAAACTTGAATACAAATTTAATACAATATTATTGTTTTTTTGTTGATGTTGACTAATACCAGATCTGGTTGCGAATATGGCCAGGTGCCATTTGATTGTTACACACATTTCGGCATCCGCCCATTAAGCTGATAAATAGATTTGTGAGGCTTGAGACAAAGCCTAGATTTTCAAGAATTATCTGGAGCCCTCTCTGTCGTTCCCAGTAATGCTGTCTACGATTGTTACAACTGCTCAAACATCAGAGGTTCTGGTGTTAATAATTGATTTTAATAAGGCTTCTTCATACTCAGGTTTGTATTGTTTCAATAGTCAATGTATGAGTACCAAGAAATGAGGTCAAGAAGATGCATATGAAGTTCTGACTGACTTTGTATGCTCTTGTGTACAGCTTTTTTTAGTACTGAAGTAATAATGTGGTTTTTTTTTTTACAGGTGCAAATTGTATTTAAAATTACTAATTCTAATTATAAATTAATTCACACTAATACTTCTGAAAATACTTCTCTTAAACATAGCTCCAGTCATTACAGTAAAAAAACCTAAATGGAATATTAAAGCAATACTATCACAATATACCAGGAAATTCTCTTCGGTTTTATTTCAGCTACATAGTTCATCAAAGACCCTGAATTTTTCCCACAATAGCTTTGGGGCTGTCTTTACCTGATCTTAATATATGTTTTATTCACTTAGAAAATAATCACAAAAATTCTGCTTCACTTAGAAATGCACTTTTCTATTTTCAGTAACATCCACTGTCTGCTCTGTCCCATTCTTAAACTTGAAATGACCTTTGGCTGCATTTTTCTTACTGTTTTCCATTATTGCCAAACTGCAAGTTTTTCTCCAATTATTCTAATGCATACAGTCCCCACCCCCTAAATACTGACCAAGTTTTGTTCATCTGTAACACTGTTCTGTTTACTTCTCCCTACATTTTTCTAATTACATCTGTTTATCCCGAAAACCTCACTATGAGCTATGTTTTAGCTATATTCATAAAACATAGAGTTTGAACAGCAAATGTCTCCAAAAACCAGGTTTTTAAGGAAGTCATGAATACAAACACTTTCTAGACCTAGTAGCTTCTTCTGAATTAGTAACATATCGGTGCCGATGCGTTACCCATCTGATGCTTTCTTTTTCCTGGATGCTGCAGTGGATAAGATTGCCTTCTTTAGTGCTGTTTTATAATTCATAGTGCAAAAAACCCCTGAAAATATTAGCAGAAATTCTGTGCTAAGTACATAACAGGTATAGCTTTCTTTCCTTCACGTCTAATAAAAATGCTTCTAGTATGATCCTTATATTCCTTGCTTCTGGATGCTGTCACAGTGCTAATTGCTACGTCCCTAAATTTCCTTAATTACTATTGGCATTGGTAGGAGATGAAGGTTACTGTTAGTGTAGGTTGAGAGATTATAACTAAAACTCTGAAGAGTTTGTAACTTAGGAGAAACAAAGCACAGGGGAAAGGGCACAACATGCAGAGTTGTCTGAAGCATTCTGTTCCATCGTTTTCTATGTCTTACTTATCTGAAATATCTTTTCGGGTTTTTTTAGTTTGCTGGGTCTGGTTTGTAAGAACAAAAGGAGGAGAGGAAAGATAAAGGTGATGGCTGCCAAAGATGGAAAGTCAAAGACAAAGCGAAGGAAGAGAGGATCACAGACGGTGAGTGGCGTTGAAGCTTTACAGAAGCAAAGAAAAGAGTTGGCTTCCTTCAAATGTGGGGAATATAAAGTACTCCAGTGTGATCTCAGACTGCTTACTCTCAGGTTTAGGTGTAAATTAGGGAGAAAGAGTTTAGATAACTTAATTCAGAATTTCATGCATGCCTCATACATTATTGCTAACGTTAAATACCCTTAAAATGCTTGGCAATATTTTCATAATGTGATGCAGTCTTTTAATAAAACAGTTACATGTTTTGTTCTCCAAAGCCTGCTTGTTTACCATTTTCCCCTTTCTGTTTTACACAAGCTGCCGTTTTATATGTATCTTCAATGCCAAGATACTGAAACAGGTCTTAGAAAAATGAGATTTTCAGGAATTCAGAAAAATGTATCTGACTGAAAGGATTTTAACTTTTCAAAAAGGTGAGGCAAGCAGCAATTTGCAGAAAATGGGACACAATTCAAAGCTTTATATTTTCTTACTGTTTTATAGGACTCCCAAATTAATGACTTTCATGAAGAAAATTTTTGAAATAGAGAAATAATTTTGCCTCTTCCTTTTATTTTTATTGGCCAGGACTGCTTAATTTTGCCTCTGTACTTAGCATATACCTCAGATGTAGCTTGTAATCTGCATATGCCTCGTCAGGCAGAGTGCTTCTCTAGCTTCCTTTGAAGATGAAGGAGATACCAAATTTGAGCTTCCTTGTAGGTTTCTCTTTTCCTTCTTTTTGCATAAACAATAGCTTGGGTTTTTTTAAGTCCTATTTAACTTTAAAGCTCCTGAAAGCCTCAAGAAAAAGTTGCTATACAGAGAAAGTTAACAAAAGAAAGCGAAATAATGTCAAGACTGTAGCTTGTTTCTTAAACTGGTGGAAAAATATGAAAAACTATTTCAAAAGTAAAATGAATTTAAATTGACATGCAGTTGCTAAAATATACTAGTTAACAAAATGGAAAATATCTTTCTTATTCATAAAACTGCTGAACCCAATATACAGTTACTTTTCTGGGACAAGGACTACTGTGATCTGAGCAAGTGTCTTTTATCAAAACTAATGTATTGCTGTACCAAAGTCTGATCTCATTGAATCAAATATTTCTGTTCTACCTTCTGGCATGCAGAGGCTTTTTTCCCCCTGCTTCAGTGAGATTGCAGTCCTAGCACAAAAACATATAGTCTTCAGAGGAAAGTATGAATTACTCCCGCTGTTGTCCAGATGCAGGGAAGTCAGGATAAAAATTTTATTTAGTACTTTATAGATTCCTAAAAGAGAAATGGGAACATGAAAGTGGGTATTTTAAATAAATTTATCCACTTTGATTTACATTCAAACTTGAATACTTGTATTGAGCCAATGCTTTTCTATATGACAAGTACAAATAGTGTGGTATTATTTGGGGTGTGGGGTGCTGCTCTACTTTTTCTAGATACATCTGAAGCTACCTGGTAAAAACTAAAAGTAGTTTACTGCTAATTTGCCCTTTGATCTCAACAGGACAGGCATTTAGGAAGCAATTTGCAGGCTGTACAGTGCCTCAGTGCTGTTCTTGTCCCAACATGGGTCGTCCACAGCCTCAGACTGAGGAGGAACCAGTGTGGGTCACCTTACCCAGGTCTAGGTGAATCTAGTACCAAACCCCAAGGAGTACAGATGGTGGAGCTGCTGTTGTCAGCTTTATGTCCCCTATAAAAGGCTTGATTAGTTGAAAAGCAATTACTAGATGCAATTTTCTGCCGCTTTATGCTCATTTTGTGATAAAGCTGCTGCTGAAGGTTAGATATGAGTTGCATGTCATACTTCGGTCAGAATAAGAAAAAAGGTTCTTAATTTGAACAACAGATCTCCATGGGCTGTCCCTGCTGATCCTTCCAGCTATGCATCTGCAATAGTTTGTAGGTCTTAAGTTGAACCTTATAAAAATAACATTGTTGATACGAAAATGCTTTTGTCCCTACTGATGTCCCTGAGATATGTTTGAGTTTTCTTTGTAACCTTTGATATTTTTAAAAATCTTGTTGAAGAAGGAATACAAAAGGGGGAGCATAGTAGGAAAAAAACAGAAAGAACAAACAACCAGTCAATACATTTCAATACGAGAAGCATTTTGCATCAGATTTTCCAAGATGTTTTGCATCAGCCTTGTTTAAATCAATGATAGTATCTCCAGTACACTGAATGGGATCAGAGTTCATTTCAGTGCTGAATGCTTTTAAAACTCTTTTGCCACTGATACTTAGCAGTGACCTTCCTTTTCCTTTCCCCATGTTAGTAAACAGCTTTAGAAATGCCAATTAAAACTGGACTATGAACTCAGTAGGGTATTTGCCCACTTCCAGTTGGAAATTGGAGAGAGAGGTATCCAGGCCACCTACCATTGCTTAAATCATTGTGATGGTATTAGGTTAATTTTAATTCACTTCAATTCAATCCATGTCTCTCTCTCTCTCTCCCTCCACCCAGATAAGCAGAGGAAGCAGAAGGAGGCTATTTACTATAATTAGATTTTAGTAATGCATGAGGCAGAGCAGACTGTGGAGAAGGGTATAGCATGCTGTGGTAGGTGGGTACAAGTTCACTGCTCTTGTATAATGTGGTGATTTTAATGGTGTCAACACTGATCAAACCCTGATGTGGATAGAATGGGGATAGCGTTATAGTGAATGGCAAACTGCAGGCTTTATAGTAGTAAGTCATCACACTGGCCTACAGTAGGCAACTTTTTCTCCAGAGGCTTCAAGGATGCACCGAAACCTTGGTCTCTTTGAAGTCCAGTAGAGTTTTGACATTTTCTTTCTTCAGTGTCAACAGGTTTCCCTGGTAGTTTTCCCCTGCAGAAGTGACAAGAATCACCACCATTTTATTTTTCTCCTGGGAGTCTCACTGAAGCCAATAGAAAAACCTAATCAATGCATCTGTTGTTGTAATACATTGAATTAAGTCAAGAAGAAGGTGTGAGATACCTTTTAAAGGCATTCATTTTCCCGGTCTTCTCTGTGCTCTTCTGAAGGACCCATTCTCAATCCGAATGACAGCTGTATCTTTAGTTGTCACTAACTAAAATAGAAAAGAAGAACCAAACTGACACAGATCCTGTGATAACAACTAAAAAAACCGTCTCCTTTATCATTACCTATAGAAAATGAACTTTTTATCCTGCATGAGGAAATTGTGTCTAGGTAAAAGGGAAGAGAATCGTTACTAAATAATAGTGAAAACCACACTTGTGTGCCCTGAGAATTTTCTTTCTTTTCCTAATGGTCCATAATTCATGTGCTTGTGTTTGAAATGTCATCCCTCACACGCAAAAGCATTTCTAAGCCCAGGATGACTCACCTCAATAAATGTAAATCAGATGTGTTAGGGATAGATCTGCAGTGGGAGGAAATCATCATAACTCAGTGGATTCAGAGAAACTAAACCTCAGGGTCACTGAGGATCTGGCCCATTACTCATCACGACAACAGCAAAGACACAAATTTATACTGGGCTGGATTTCATCCCATGAGACTTGCTTAACTCAGATGTCTGTTCCCTCTTCCCATATAACAAACTTTCACAATTGATTCATATTCTTGCAGGACACTGGGAAAAAAAATATTAGCAAAAATGTTATTCGGTAGGCATTGTAGAAAACCCACAAACATATAGGCCCTATTACATTATATATTTTTCCCAGCTGAAAATCCTACTTTTTGGAGGGGTTGTGAGGTTTTCCAACTGTATTGGAGAGTGAGGTAGTTTTCCTCTAGTAACATGTTATAACATTAAAATAACAAGTTTGTTTTGCAAGATTAACATTTAGAATTATTTTTTTATTAATTTCACGTTTTCTGTCCTTTTTTATTGGTAGTATTTGTCATGTTAAATTGGAGGAAAATAATGCAATACTTATATTAATTTTACCAACATAAATGATTCTTTTCATTAACTATTTTAATTAGTTATTTTCTATTATATTAGGGAACCTTCGTTCAGAAAAACCCAAACTGATCTGTGGATAAGCAAGTTATAATGGATGTTAGCAAAAAAAAGAGTATTTTATCTCACTGATGCTATCATAGGCAATATTTTTGTATTCTCTGAATATAAATCAGTAAACCATTTGGCATTTTCATGACTTTAAAACTGGAATGAAAGTTTTCAGCAGAAATCAGTCTTTTAGGAAAAGTCAATTATAAACTTCATCCTGCCCTCCCAATCCCAAAGCTGATCTCAACTCTGAAATAGTACTGAGGAACTAAAATTCTCGTCCTTCTCAGTGACAGGACTTTCACCAGGAGAAGCACTTGTAATGACCCTTGATTCTAGAGATTCAGGATTCCTTCTTTCCAATAGGTTTTGTATCATGTCATCAAAGGATGAGCTATGAGCAGGTATTTAGGTACAGCACTTTGGGGGAGTGTTTGAAGGCCTCGTATAATGTTATGATTGCTTGGAGTTCTTCTTTAAAACACTAGTGAATCTATTTCCATCATTTACCAGTTGAAGGAAATGTGTTAAGAAAACATTCAAAAAGCCATTAGTTATAAACTCAAAACAGCATATGAAGCAAAGGAAACATTATGGTATTATTGGCTTAGCATCCCTAAATCGTTTGTTTCCCGTGTATTTTCCACAGGCACTGTAATTCCATTTTGGAGAATAATATCTTAATTTTACATTTCCAGTTTTCTGTATGCCTACTTACCATGATTATAATTTCTACATTTACATCTCTTAACTTTATAACTTCTCCCACCCACCCCTACTTTTTGATTACCTTTCCAGGCTATGTTGTAAAATTCATAAACCTGGTAAATTAAAAATAGATTAATGTATTTTGCAGATATTTTGCACTTGAGCTGAGGATTTTAGGTATGAAAATTCACTTAATATGAAAGGTATTAAATGCTTTATGTTACTTTAAGGAGTGCCATATTCCTCCCTCTCTTGCTCGGTCTCTCTTTCAGCCATATAAAACAGGAACACTACTTTCTTCATCTCAGTTTAAATATGTGAACCCATTATTTCTGTACACACTAAAACTTGCAAATTATTTCACTTCTCTAGTGCATTGCCTTTAGTTTAAGAAGAAAGAAATGTGGTGGGAAAATAATGTAAGATTCATAAGGAAATCTCTATTTCAAACTTTGTCTCAAGGTTTTACTTTCAGTGGATTAATGCACTGACTACCCGGCACCCTTCCCACCCCCATCTAAATCCTGATCTTAAATCCTGGTTTTGATAGCTGGTAAAATGTATGATGGTTCCAGCTGAGATCCCACGTTTGTACATTTCATAAAACTGCCAATCCATTAGGAATAGCCAAATCTTGATCTTTCAGCAAAGCCCTTGTCAGAGCTGAACTGAACTGGGGAACGTGAAATCTCCTTGGTCTTCTCCTGACATCTTGCCTCATCCAATTCATTTCTTTTTCAGGAGACTTCTGCAGGGCTGTAACACTTCAGTGGGCAAACCCACAAAGCAATTCCCTTATTTATGTGAATGCTAAATGCTCTTGCACAGTGTTGAAGCAAACATATCAAGAATTTAAAAGGAGACATTGGGAGAGAGCTTTTGAAGAGCATTAGGCTTAATAAAGAAGTTTTTCTTCTCCTTTCTCCACTGTATTTTTCTAACTGCTTGCTTGGGTCACTCGGCACACAGACAGTACAGGACTTTGCAGGACATGTCAAGAGGTCCTGGGGGACAGCTGTGTTCTAGAACGCACTTTATCCTCCCTATGATATGGACACATCTCTGGGCCTCTGGTGTTTATGATTGCAGTGATAAATTACCTATTTTTATAGCCACGTTATTTTATGAATATTTCATTTTATGCAAAATACTTGTCCTGCTGAAAGCAAAATTACCTGTTCCATATTTTTAGCTTTGGTTGCTAAAAGGCGAATTCAAGTGTTTCAGATACTTGACACAAGAACGCTAATTTATGCCAGTCTTTTAGCTGTGGGGTTGATTTGCAAACTTATTGCTTTATATAACTTTACCTTGTCTTTAGATGTCAGAAATGTTTTCCATCCTTCTCTTTCTAACAGTTCTGAACTTTAATGAGTAACTTCAGCAATTTTTGTGGGGTTTCTAAATTACTTTTATACAGTATAGAAGCTGGAAGATATAAAGGATGAGCAGCATTAGAAATTCCTGGGTGGTCCTTTTTGGAATTTAATTGCCAAAATTATATTTCTTACAGTTTCGTTTCTTTTTGTCTTTATTTTTTAAAGTTTTTATTTGTTTCTCTGATATACTCACACATTAAATTAAAGGAATGAATTAATGGATTAATATAGTAAGTTACAAGAAATCAAATTCAGTTTCAAAACTAAGGGTTACTATAAAGTATCACGAAATCTGTAAGGTAAGTAATCTCCTTTTATAGCCAAAATGAATACAGCTTGCTTTTCAGTACAGATATATAAGAGTAAACAGTGCATTAGTCGCTCCTACAAACTCCATCTGTGGAAGAGATTGGTTGTTGCTGGATCTTCAAGTCAAATTTGGCCTCATTTGGTCTGGTAGTTTTCCACGATACGGGATATAATATTAAAGAATGGAAACTTGGCTGTAATTTCCCAATGTAAAATTTCATAGCACTTGGCTTTGTGGTATTCATATGAGGAAAAAGTCCTGGAATAAACAATTGGAACCCGTGAGTCTCTGTCATACTGCTCATTGGTTAATAACAACCACTTCTGGTAGCTGCACCTGATGCTACCCTGCCGGCACATTCTTCCCAATATTTTCAGTCCCCTGTGACACAAACTGAGTTGAGGGCAGGTGTTGCTAGCAAGTTCATGTTCACCATGTTTTGATGGTTCTGGGCATGCATCAGGAGCATCCCCAACTCAGGGTTATTGATCCAAGTACATTGATCCCTGCATTAAGCTTCAAAGAGCCTTATTCCCGTTATTGAGAATCCTTGGGAGATTAAGTGAGGTGCTTCATATGAATGGCAGCCCAGCCTGGTTTTCACTATTATGTGTCAAAACCTTCTTTCAACTCTTCTCCTTCATACATCAGTCACCAGCTCTTGACTCTGTGGCCTGTGATCACCTGTCTGTACAGGGCCTCTGGTCTGATGGGATCCGTAGAGAGTAGCCAACCATTCTTATGGGTCATTCGGAGTCAGTATCTGTTTCAGACTATACATGCCCTGCTATTTTCTAACTGAGGGATGTATAAAGACATACAACAGGGAACATAAATACAGGACATGTACTGATTTTGCCCTTAAAGGCACCAGTGGGCTTTTACACAGGAGTGTACTAATAAAAAATTAGAGCTCATAACCTCCTATACACGCTTTGTGATCAAAGTCTGGAGTCTGGGTTGTCCATGCACATTAATAAGTGTGCCTTCCAAAATCTCTAACATGATGTAGAGAGGGTATCCTGTGTTAGAAAGTGGTACTTGCTGTTGGAAATTTCTGTGGCACCTCTCAGAATAATAATATGCTCCAAAGACAGATGAGACATTAATGATAAAACCAGTTCTCTGAACTCTTCCAATCTGGGCAGGTATTGATGAGAACAGGTAGAATACTGGGGGACGACTCATATTTGCAGGGCAGATTCTAAGTCTGATACTGAATAAATCATTGCAGTTATTTGTTTAATAATACCAAAATTCATCCTTCCCAAAAAATGAGTTGTCTCTTTGTCTCTTGTGAAAGTTACAACTTGAAACTTAGAACTGCAAAGAGAAAAAGAGATTACAAATATGGTGCAAACGTTATATGCTGAGGAAGGACAGTGCTTCTCGTTATGGGATTTATTCAGGGGGT
The DNA here is from genome assembly GCA_028565335.1 of Limnodromus scolopaceus. Taxonomy (NCBI): domain Eukaryota; kingdom Metazoa; phylum Chordata; class Aves; order Charadriiformes; family Scolopacidae; genus Limnodromus; species Limnodromus scolopaceus. Next base: position 9,698,475 of record JAOXNO010000078.1, on the reverse strand, counting down.
AGGGAGAAATTTTGGGGATGAATTTATTCCAGATTCCATATTAACATAAATAAAACCAGGTTTTTTTTCCTTTGGGTTTTGAAAACTTTTCAGAAGTTGCTCTGCCAGTGGTGATTTCTGACTCATTCACTAAGGGAAGGAGAGGAAACATAAGAGGAGTAAAGAAAATTATTTCCATTTCTGTCAAGTGCAGCCATTGGGGGTCTTCTTAATTTATTTGTTTAACAGTTTCACCTGCATAAATTATCTACAATATCTTAAGTGATACATCTTTTTTCTTCTTGTCTCACTCTTTAAATTCCCTCCTTGCACTGTCAATGCTTAAATTGTAATGTAGGATAAATATTTAATAGAAAAGAGCAATCCAAACCCTTTTCTTATGTATCTCTCATGATTTCTGCTACGTTTACCAAAGACAGTCCTATATTCCTATCCATTTTGGCAACAGAGAGTCCTTTTAAGTTTTCTTTTGTTGGAAGTCATCTTCTGTTGAATCCTGAATAGGATCAATAAATGTATTTTTAATGCACAGGAGATTTCTTTTTATTTAAGCAGCAGATTCTTAAAATATTTAACATCCTTTCTGTTCTCTGGTGAAATGCTCGCCTGTTTCTTTGCAGTACATGCTGACCTTGGTATTATTGCAGACTGTATTTCTGTTTTGTTTCATAGCAAGAACACTCTGAAAAGAGATGGCTGCTTATTAAACCTATCTGTTGTGGAAGCATAAAAAGATAGTACAGTGTTAATATACAGCTGGTTCTACAGGCCAGTTCTTTACAGGGAAGACCTTAGAGAATAGCTAAAATCAACAACGCTTTTTTGAATTGCATCAGCTAAGAGTCTGACCCATCCTCTTCAATGAAATTACACAGCACTTGCAAAAAGCTTCTTTCTGCAGATTTCACTGTAGACTCCCAGGGAACCCCATACAGGTGGGCTACTTAAGCTTTTGTTCTGCAAACCCTCATTTGTGCAACTAATCCCACTGAAGCAGATAATTTTTGTGATTGGCTTTAGGCCTGGGTGTCTGATCACATGAATGAAGCAGCCAGGATTGTACCCTTCGATCTAAAGAGTGGAAAGTTATCACAGTATAAGTCCATAAAATAAGGTCCTCTAATCTTTCCTCCCCCTTCCAGTGAAAATTTTAAATGGCAGGATATGATGGGTTTTACACTGTTCTGCAGCTGGCTCTTTGTTAATGAGCAGAAAGTACCTGATGTCATTCATTGTTAGAGCTATATCTAAGGAATACTGCTCCAAATTCCCTTCTTTTCCTGCCATCTGCCAGTTCATAGTATCAGTTGAGATTCACATATTCAATTAACATAAAGCTTTGTTTATTGTTTTTCTGGGATAACCAAAAAGAAGAAGTAGTAGAGGAAGCAAAATGTGTTTATGGCCCTTAAATGCAGCAAAACAGTTGTTGACTGCCAAAGTTTTCAGAGGTGATCAGCAAAACTTTGTAGCCAGAGGGTCTGCCGAATGTCAGAAACTGCCTCTTTCTCATGAAAACCTCTGCAGAAGTTTGAAAAAAGAAATGTTTCAGAAGTCTGAACCTGTCTACTCTATCCGTACAGCCCGACCTTCAAAAATTCATGTTATGCCAAAAATTATACTTCCAAAATTGTCTTGTTAAGGGTTTCTCTGCAAAAAGCTAAAATTCACTTCTTCCAAAGTATTATAATAAATGAGCTAACAAGACACCACAGTCCTCCTGGGACTTGACCCAAGACCTACCTAACTGAATAGACATTTTCAGACTCCAAAGCCAGAAGGAAACTTTGCATCGCCTAAATTTCCTGTGCAGACTAGCCAAAGGACTTCATCTTTTAATTCTCTCCTGAAATAGTGAGGTGCATTTTTACTAGAATGTAGCTTTCTAGGGAAGCAGCAGACATTCCTCTCTTTGTTTCTTTCTCTCTGGTTTTCAGCTTCAGTACTCACGGCAGCTGGAGACTAGATGTTCTTGTCCTACCGCTTCGTACTTTTATGAAGCTATACTAATCTAAAGCAATCAACATGTGCTTTAATGAATTCCTTCCTTTTATGCTTGGTGTAATGGGTAATGTTAGCTACAATAGGGTCATCATACAGCTGGTGTCATTCTACAGAGGACTTTTGACCTCAGAACTACAGTGATTTTACACATCGGTATCTGGTCTGTCCTATATAAGAATGATAGCCGAGTCCTAATATTGCAAGTGTCACTTCAGAAAACACCATGAGAGGTTTTTTCCCCTTTTTTATTGTTATTGTTGTCTGTCATTCGTAAAGCTTAAGCAAAGCAATCTTAAATCTCTTTCATGCTCTGATGTTCCTGTACAGTAATCTCTGGATTTTTTTTTAAACACCACAATAAGCTCTACATCACTTTTACTGATGATAAGGATGACTATGACTGTGTGTTGTAGTAAAAAAGGAATTACATATAGCATAGCTAGATTTACAGTGAGATGGATATTGTGCTTTACTCTGTTTGGGTGGATACTGAGTTATGAGCCTGAAGGTCAATTGATCCCAGAAAAGGATTGTAGAGTCTGAATGCCAGAATGATCTATTCCATACTCAGATCCCAGCTGTAACATGTGGGGTGAGGGGGAAACAGTGCTCTGAAACAGCAATTTGTTTTCCATTAAGAAGCACTTCCAGGGGGTTTCTCACTGTGCAAATTATCCATTGGGCCCAGCACTGCTCCTTCTGTCAGTGTTTTATTGCCGGAATTGGTTAAGAAGTTCCCCTTGATTCCCCACATAATTGATATATTGAATATAGTCTATTCCTTTTAGTCTGTGACACGTCCAGACTTAGGAATTATATGAGTAAGGTGAATTGCTGTTAATCTGAAAACGAAGATGCCTGACTGTGTACCAGAAAATCTTCTCTGCTTCTTGGTTCGTAACCTGTTTTTAATAAGTATTTTGGTTATGAGAAGAGAAAATGCTGATCTCCTTTTCAGTAGTTTTAGCTGTAATGTTAGGCATCCCTGTATCTTCCATGAGCGAAATGGCTCCCTTGGGCCTCTAGTTCCTGGGTATGGTATGTGATGGGATTTGCCAGTTCTGAGTTATTTAGAAGATGGAAAGGTAGACTGGTTTGCACTGGTCAACGTGGCAGGCAGAGGAAGAGTTCCAGCCACAGTCGAGTCTGGTTTTTGCCATGGAGATTACATTTATTGTCCATTTGGAAAAGTTTGTGTAAGGGTAATTATAGGGGGATAAGGTAGAGAAAACCCCCCTTTTTTTTTGTTTGTTTTTAAGTGTGCACAGTTGCTGTAAAGGAACAATAGGTGTTGTTGGGGCACTGGCTGATGTAGTTTTTACCTAATGTTTGTGGCATTCTTTCAAGAAGATGTCAGCTATGTGAGAAAACACTTTGCTGTACAAAGTTGGTCATATATCTAAACTCCTTGTGAAGAAAATAATTTTATTTTTTCCAAAAAATAATGATAATGAAGTCTTAAGCTTTTCATATATGTTTTTATGCATCCATGAATCTCCTGTCATGAATTCTCACCAGTAGCAAGAGGGTTGGCCCTATATAAGTAGTAGTGGCATCATAGACTAACAGCTCCCTGCCTTAACCTATAAGTGTATTTTTATGGGTATTTTATTAAGTATTTATTACAGGCAGCACTTGAGGTGGTGTAGAAACTTTCTACATCAAGTCTTTAAAAAAACACACTGACAGTGTCCTATTTACAAAATATTTCTTTTTTATGAGAAGTCAGGCAAACACTTAGATCTATGGGTGGATCATAAAAATAGGTGAAACTACTGGTCCAAGGAATAATTTCACTTTTCTGAGGAAGGGTAAAGTTCACATATTCTTCAGTTAAATCTTTGCTCTGTGCACACACCAAAGACTTTCTCAGTTTGCTTCCCTTTTACACTTTCTCGTTAGCTTTCTCTTATTTTCATTTTTACATTCCCTGTCTTATTGTTTGTGAAAGGCGACATATTCTTTAATCACAAATGAAGGAGGAAAGCAAAGATGCTGTCTGCATTTCTAAGGTTTACTTCACAATCTCTTATACTTAGTGTTTGATATAGCCTGATTTAGGGAACCTGATCTGTTGAAACTTCAGAGGCCTTTTCCGGGCTACACCCAAGATGTAGGATCACTTCTCTGCTGTACTCGTCTGCTCTTTAATAGCCATTATTTTCAAATGCTTTCTTTCTTAGCGAATTCAAATAACCTCTGAGTTTAGACAACTAGTCAATATACCGAAGCACCTTAAATTCTGTATTTGCTTATGTGTTCTCCCGGCTCACACTCCAAGTTTTCCAAAGCTGTTCAAGAAAGCATAGAAGAGGGATAAAAGAAACATAATCTCAAATTGAAAGGAGTTATCTCATCACCAAAGAAGAAACTGCTGAGATTGCGCCTACTTGTCTTTCTAGAGCACATGGGTTTGCTTCAAAGTGCTTTGGTAATCGATAGATTAATAGCAATGCTCCTGGTCTTCAAGGTATTTCCATATATAAATGCAGGCAGGATCAAAGTTTTGTGGGCAACCTTCGAGCAAGAAAATAAATCTTTAAAAAAAAAAAAAGTCCAGTACCTTACTTTTTTTTTTCCCCATTAGCAACATATACTGTTTAGTAAAGGCAGAGGGGAGGCAATCTATTGTCACCTTTTTCCCTGCCACACCATTAAATATAATTCTTAAAAATATTTTTTCCACATTAAAAAAACCCAAACCTCTGCAGTTAGAATGTACTAGATTAATTTCAGCTGCACTGAAATACTTAATCAGAAAGAGATAAGACATTGCTACTTAGGAAATTTTAAAGCCCATTACTAGAATTCAATTTAAAGAAATTTCAATCTGAAATAACCATTTTTCAAGCCATATATTGAAACAGGTTTTAGATATGTAAAATGGCCCTTTAAAATGTTGTTTAAAACTTTTACCTGATTCACACTCTGACAGACTTGACTTGCATTCATTAAAAATTTCAGTGTTGTTAAAACATTTTTCAAGGGATCACATGATTTTTGTAGACAAGTTCTTACAGCTCTCATGATCTGCTTAAATTACCAGGTCTGTGGTGTGAGAGGTGCTTGTGCTGAGTAAAGACAGTGAATCTTGGTTGGTACCTGAAGGAATATTGTAAATGTAACATAAATAATAAATGGCAATATCCGCTTTGATCTTTTCATACAATGCACTTATCAAGGGTGTTGCATTTCACGGCCCTCTTTGCACCTCCACACTGGCATGGGGAGTTGCCATCTTCACGTTCATCCTACTGTTGTTTCAGAAATAATGACCTATGCAAACAAAGGTTTTAAAACCAGTTCCTGGCAGGAGGGACAAATGCCATGGATTGACCTGCTCCTGGCCAGTCAGTCTGTGCATTTTGTGTGGTCAGGAGGACACGGGGCTGGATCCCTGGGAGCATGAAGCTGCCCAAAACCCTACAGCAGCTCCCCAAAAAGCTATCGGCAGCAACTAAAAATCTGAGCCTTAGACCCCAGCTGGCCTGGGATGCAAGCAGGAGCCCAGGCTGGCAATGGAGTCCCTGCCTGCTCCTGACCCCACCACAGGTTGGTGCTGCTGCCTCTCTACCTGCTCTGCACCTGCACCCCTTCCTGCCATCAGGCCTGAAGCACCCTGCAATTGCCCTAATTGCTCTCCCCTTAAAAGGTAAACAAATGTAGTGATATAATGAGTCTTTCTGAGAACTGACTCCTGGTGAGGGGTCTGGAGAACAAATCTTATAAAGAGCAGCTGAGGGAGCTAGGGTTTTTCAGCCTGGAGAAAAGGAGGCTGAGGGGAGACCTTATTGGTCTCTACAACTACCTGAAAGGATGGTGTAGTGAGGTAGGGCTTGGTCTCTTCTCCCAAGTAACAACAAATAGGACAAGAGTAAATGGCCTCAAGTTGCACTAGGGAAGGTTTAGGATGGATATTGGGAAAAATTTCTTCACTGGAAGGGTTGTCAAGAACAGGCTCCACAGGGAAGTGGTTAAATACCTCCAGGGATGGCGATTCAAAAGACGGGTAGATGTGGTGCTGAGGGACACATGGCAGTGCTTGGTTAATGGTTGGACTTGATGATCCTAAAGGTCTCTTCCAACCAATGTTTCTATTCTATGATTCTTTTACACAGGTATGTCTCTCTGTTTCTGATTTACTGTTCATTACTGTGCCCACTTGAAGGACAGGTATGGTACTTAATTACTGGAAACAGCAGAAGTAGGTCAGTTGTGCTCCACTGTTCATACTGCCACTCTGAGACTGGGTTTCCTCTCTAGGTTTGGCTCTGCCATGTCTGCCACAATGAAAAATGGAGATTTTTTTTTTTCTTATTTTAAATTGTACAAGATATTTTAAAATAATCTAATCCTGCACTTGGTATTGCTGAGTGAATGCTCTATAATTAAGTTTAAAAGTATTTGCCTCTAAGTGCAATTAAATTTGCCTTTAAAGCCTGATTATCTAACTTAAAGGCAATTTGATAAAGCCCCAGACCTTCAAAGTGTCTTTCTTCTCTTTCCAGGTTCTTTCCATAGACATAATCTGAAGTTTATTCTTGTATATGTTTTTGGCAGGCAGGTGGTACAAGGCCAGAAAATGTACACAGACCAGCTCTCTCCTTAAGTGTCTTTTAAAGGTTTTCACATACTAATGAACTGAGCCTCTGCGGTAACAAAGAATTATCCTTGTAGTCCTACAAGAGCTCTTAGCCTACTTTCTCAGCATTTATCTCTGATGTTGTTTAAATTTATACCAAAACCTGGTTTGTATTGATTGTGTTTGGGTTTGACTCAAAGCTTCTGCGCATTTAGTCCTGACATACAGCAATGCCAATGATATTGGAACCAAAACAGAAGGATTCACATGGATTTGTTTTTTAAAATTGAGGTTAACTGTGAAGGTGCACACACTCATGCAGAGGCTGTACCTGTGCGGTCTATGTACCTGCTTTCCCGCATCCCTGTTTACACACACACCGTTTCAGACTGGATACGCCTGTGTGGGTATGCCATACTCGTGTGCATTGGCACAGTGTAAAATCTTGAAGATGCCTACTTTGAGAAATTAAAAGAATTAATTGCATACAACATTTTAAAAAGCACCTTAGCAACACGGTAACTAAGCTGTTTTGTCTTGTGTTTCTTGCACTGTCTCTCAGTTTAAAAGAGTTTTCCAGACCTAGAGTCAAAGGATCATTATCTCATGGGCATATGTGTGTGTGTTCATCATACAGATCAATGAATGTAAACATCTGTCCACCAAAAGAAGCCCCATGTTGAAAGAAGTGAGAACTAAGAACTTGTACTACCATATTTAAAAATTAAATTTTTTTTGTTAAATGATGGATTTCGCAGTTGCTTTCTCCGTGGGCAGCACCAGCAGATGTCAGTGCCAGCCCCAGTCATGTCCATTGTGCTTGAGCTGTGCAGCGGAAATTGCTTTCCCTTACAAAAGAAACTCACTGTCAAGTTGCTGTTACGTTAAACAATGGATGCAGGTGAAGCTTTTGAGCTACCACTTTAAATTCTGACTTGATGCCAAGAATACTGTCAAGTGTTTGAAAGAAACTCCAAAAATAAGAATAATCACCTTAAACACACATACAGTATCTTTCTTTTCAGGCAGTGTTCCTAGGAATCAGGGCAGGAACCTTCTCTTTCTTCAGTTGATCATAAAAACATCTTCCAGATATGTGAATGCGTTCCTCCCATATGTGAATGGGTAAGGTGCCCTTCAGCATGTGCTGCGAGTGCAGTTGCTCCCACTTCAAAATCTTGTAGCAGTGTTCAGACTTCAGATCTCAAATCCAAGCCTGAATTTCATGAGTTCTCTTTAAAACGAAGACAAAGTTTCAGGCTTGAATAATTATATATTGTGAACACTGATTATATATTACTTATCTTGCTCATCTGAAAATATGATTAATATTTGTATGTAGTCTTATATTATGGAGGGTTTAAAATCCAAATAGTCTGCTTTAAAAATGATACCAGGAATAGTTCACCTTCTATACTGTTTTTATTATCCATTAATGCTTAAATTTATTAATATGACTTCAGCTACCACTCACTGCTGCAAAACGAACAACAGATATTTGAGCAGAAACAAAATCTTCTCTATCCCTACGACACCATTGATTATTTCTTATTTATGTTTCTGTCAGCTGCTTTCTGTTAGTCTGAGACTTATCTGATCAGGGCTGCAAAAATGTGCATTTATTGCTGTCCTTATTCTGGTCTGTGCTCTTTCCAAATCCTTTCCTATCAAGAGATATCTTATTTGCTGGAGGTTATTCCCGCTGCAGAGATTTCTTCCCATGCCAGATACAGCTGGATTTCTACAGCTTCTATTCTCTGTTTCTGTTTTCGCCCATGTGGAAGCTTCCCACTAGTTAAAATTCATAAATTAATTCACTTGGATCATTAAATTGTTGTCATTAGCCTTTTCGCCCTATTTTTACTGCATGTGCTCACAAGTTGCACAGGTGACAATATTCTTGAAATCTTGTAATGTCTCTTATTTCCCTTTGTTGAACACAGTGGAATATTTTCAAGTGTTGAGTTTCATCTGACTTCACATCCCAACCTGCCAACTTTCCTCCCAGATGTTCCTTTGTTTACCAGTGCCTTATGGAGATTTCTTCCCATGTCCACACCAACGGACCTACATAAGGTAGAGAGTGTCTCTAGTGCTCCTACCCTTAGTTGTATATGTGTCAAAAGTCTCTGTCTTCAAGGGAATTTGGCTATTCCTTAATATATTTGTTTTAGCAAATTCAATTATGCCGTAACTTCCAGGCAGAAAAATGAGGACAGCTCTCCATAAACATTTATTAACTTTGTTACTTGTTTTTTTTCTCATATATATAATTAAAAATAACGAGTGGACTGACATCTGATTCCTCCAGAGCTCTGGTAGATATTCTAATGTATTCTCATCTTTCTTAGCATATTTTCTCTGATTATCAAATTATGATTCAGTTCTACATATGCATACAGTCTCAACCTTTTCAGAATGCTATTAAAGGGCTTGATATTTATATCTTTAAATGTGTGTGGTAATAGAAATGCTTAAAATAAGTTACAGAATTCTGCTAATTTCAAATGTTTGGAATTCCTGGAGAGGGTGTGACCAAAGTTGTGGAAATTGAATTAGCAAAGTGAAATGACAAGCATGGGGTTGCTTGTGAGCAGAGATTCATCTTGGATTCATCCCTCCTGCCTCTGAGCTTTGATTCACACACAAGGTTTTCTTACCTTGGCTGTTGTGACTCTCCCTTCTCCCATACTCTGAAGCTCTTCTCCTCCAGCAGAGGTATCTCAGCTGCTCACCTACTACCTGCTGAACCACTGCAGTTAAGTCTGCTGTAAATGAAGGTAAAATGGTGATTTATACAGGCTTATCTTTACCAAAAGAAACCCCAAAGCCTCAAAGGGTGGTCTCAACTCAAGTTCACTAAATACTTGGCCATCCACTCATTTTTGCAACCCGTAAGATATTGTAAGGAGTGGTAATAAATGCTACAGAGCAGGGAAGTTGCCCCAGTGGAAGAAAGTCCGTTGGCACTTTTGCACTGTGTGTATCATACCTTTAACACTACACGTTAGTCGAGCTGTCATCTCTGAATATCAGTGTTTTATTTCTGTCCCTAGAATTCAGAAACATGGGGGTTTACACTGACACATCTGCAGTTGCACAATCTCTTAGATGGTATGTAATAGTTTGAGGACAGCACAATAGAAAATATTCAATACGAGCATACTATAGTCCTTCAAAAATAATGTACTGATGGCTTTTGTTTCTTTTATTATTCAGGATTACATGGCTGCTTAAAAGAACCAAATCTAACCTTAGCATCAGGTAATTTCACATTGGCAGTGCTTGCAGTCAAAAAGTTCTATGTGAAATGATGAAAAGAATAATGAAACTTCAAGTATCATGCTGATATGCTCCCTCTTTAGAAATTCTCAGGTTACTGCTAACACTTTAGGAAATGTAAAGGCAGGAAATAATGTTTCCCTTCATGTGCTATTTCTAATTGGTTCCTGTACTGGAGAGTTACTTTCAGGGCTGTGACAGATTTTTTGGATGAAGAGCAGTAAATATCTGTCTGGTATTTGAAACACTGTAGACTGAGAGAACAATATGTTTCTTTGCAAATGGTCAAGGAATGACCCTCTTTGACCTTTTCCGTGTTTTCACAAAACTGCTGTGATCAGAAGCAGAATAATATCCATACAATTTAGGGACATAAGGTAGTACCAAGTTGTCATGCTTCACTTTGTCAAATGACTCCTGCAAAGTAGCAAATGTCAATTTGCCAGTTTCCTTCAATCCCTCGGGGTGAAATGAAGGGTTTCTGTCAGAGGCCTGCCAAGCCTAGTTGTGAAATAATAAAAAAAAATAAAGCAGAAGATAGAATAGTCCTTCAGTAAGTACTCTTGGGGTAGGTTAGCTCAGTTGCAAGGGCACCTCAGCTGTGGCTGCTGCTTTAGGCGTTGCAGCTTTTGAGTGGAACAAGACATGGATGCTTTGTTCAGAAATCACCTAACATCTGAGAGGAGGGGGATTTGATTTGCTTATTCTCATCCGGGAATGAAGTGTAAAATTGAGATTTGGAGAGCACACATTTGTACCAGTGTCCAAGTTCCCTTTCACTGAAGGTGGGCAGATTTAAAAAAGACCATGTCTATTTCTGTTTCTCCCAAAGCTTTTTGTTAGGCTCCTGGTTTAGTGGAGGGAAAAATTACCTCTCTTTTTTTCTTTTTTTTCCTCCATTTTCCTGCCCACCCCCCCCCATATTCCTAAGTCAATCTGACTACCTGATACGATTGGAATAGTGTTAGGCAAAAATCTAGTGCCTGCTATTTACTGGTTGCAGATTCATTTTGGCAAATACAACTTGTTGCATATGTTTCTAACAGAGCCAGCACACCTCTCACTATGCCAGAACCTATACAATTGTGTGCTGATGGTAACTCAGCATGATGGCTTACATGCGGTAAGGCACTGATTATTCCAGAAAACATCCAGCAAAGGGACAGGGCAAGTCTGTAGGACTTGAATGAAATATGAATTATTGAAATGAGCAGCTGAAGGTTTCTCAGCCAAAGTCTTCTACTTTGATTTACTAAAGACATTACTAGACCTATTTCCAAATATAATATTATTAGTAATGCAGCTGAGAGATATTGGAATGACAAGGTCTGGGTAGGGGTGAGTAGGGGAAAGCAATCTATCTCATAAGAGGTTTCTGGCTTTCAAAATAAAATATATTTTGGGGTTTTTTTGAGGGGGTGAGGAGGAGAGGGCTTTTAGGGGGCTCTGCTCTAAAACAGAGAAAGCTGAGCATTGAAGATGAATTCTGGGGTGGGGGTAAGTGGTTCAAAGACAAGCTGCTGAACTGTTGTGAGACTTGAATCTAGTTGCTTCTTGCCAACAAGAGAAAATATTTCTAACGTTGAAAATAGATAAGGAAATCTGGGCATCTGTAGTATCTTCCTAATTTTGTTAGACTTGCATACAGATAATGTTTCTGAAAACGTTTGTTAAGTTCTATTTCTGATTATCTCATTTATTAAGCCTGGTCTTCAGTTGCCTTTTGTAGAGCTTGATCAAGTGTGTGTGATCAAATGTTTTCAGGCATCTACATGTAAAAAGACTATACGCTGGCAGAACTCAAATCTGTTCTGATGTAATCACATCATATTCCCAATCAGCACTAGAGTACCAGATTTTGGTAAGCATATGGTTAGTGGCACTAACCACTAAGTTCTTCTGTACAACATATCGACAAGCCACATTCCTTGCCGCAGGAGCCTGGAGATGCTGAGAGTTTTGTTCAAAAAGCAATGAGACCACTGCACAGAAGAGAAATCCACCCAGCATGATGATGCTGGCCCAGGAGATTCCTGAACCAAAATTTCCTGGAGGCTGGAAGTACTCTGGGCACTTGCCACAGCAGGCTTGTCATGTTCCTACACCTCACCCTGGGCACCCACTGTTTGCCAGAAATTGATGCTGGCCTGAATGGACCTTTGGTCTGGCTTGATGTAAATGTTGTTAGATGTCAGCTGCCCCACATCTGTGGGAAAGTATTTCTTGCAATGAGCAACACACACCAAATACCTTCTCCACACCTGGAGAAGATGAACAATGTGGATCTCTTCAGCTTTTTGGAGAGGAGTACTGTGCATGCACAACTGCAGAGTAATCAAGTAACCATAGAAACAGACACATGAAGAGATATTGAAGCCAATATTGCAAGTGGAATGAGAAGTAGCAAGAGACAAAGGCAAGCTTTCATTTATCACATGAACTAAGAGGTCTTTCATCCTCTCATTAGCTGCCATTTCTTGCTTCCCAGCTGAAGCTTGTGTTGCTCTTGCCAGCATGGCACCACAGCTGCTCTACATCTTCTCCTCCCTGATCTTCAGCTTTAGCTTATTAACCTGTTCATCCAAGGAATCTGGTGATGAGCAGCTTGGGAGTGTGTTCCCAGCATTTCTCATGTCTGTCTTCATATTCTCTGCTTGCCTATGAGCCATGTGTATGAAAGGTGAGTCCTGTCATGTAATCCAATGTGAGACCGGGAGGCTGCTCCCCTGCCCTGCGTGACACCGACAGAGGAGCACCAGCTGCATGGCTCATCTGCACTGCATGGTAGCTCCAGGTGACTATGCCCCAGTAAGGACCATTTGTGTTATTTTTACCAACATTATAACAAAATTTTTGAAGCAACTGAGTCTCTACAGGGACTTCATACGTCTCATAGATCTTTCCTTCTTGTTCACTCTTCCTATCAAGTACTCCAGCTGATATTGCAAAGCTTATTTTAAATGAATCCAGGGGGAACATTTCTGTGGTACACTGTGAGGAGAAGTGTTCATAAAGGCATCAAACCATTTCTGGAGAGCCTGCAGTTGCCCCATGGCCAGCCTCTCTGGAGCTGGAGGCAGGTCCATCTCATGGTCTCTCACCTTTTCCAAGTGAAATACTGGAAGCTAGAGAAGTGTGAGAGAACTTGTCAGAGGTAAGAACCTGAGACATGGGAGCACAGGGAATTGCTCGCATCTTGAAATATAAGTATTTTTGCAACTGAGGAGACGTGCAAAGAAGCAGGATATCAGGACTTAGTCTTGCAAAACTACAGGTGGCCTCAGGGACAGCAGGGTATGTCATTTTACCTCATGAATGTGAATGAGAATAATGAAGTTAACCTTGGGGGTGTGTGTGTAGGATGGCACTGAGTATTTTTTCCAGTTCCTTTTTTTCCTCATTACTCTCTATTGATGCTTAATATCTTTTATTTGATTATCTAAAACCCACAGTTGTTATTTGGTGAAATCATGTGCTGTCAACTCCATTTATTAAAAGAGCTCTTAGTAATTGCCAGCTTATTCTATAGTAGTTTGTAAATTGTCTCTCTGGAAGGAGGGTGGTTATACCTGAGTGATATTGTCTGCCTTGTTCAGGAGGAGATGTTGTTTATTGTTGTAGGACCTTCTTGTTCTGGTTTGATTGGGTGCTACTGTACTGAGGTGGAACCCATGCCAAGATAAAATGCAGGACTAAATTCTGTCCAAATCCATCTACAGTGAATAGTTTCAGTTTCTGACACATTTTTAAGTGGAATTGGCTGTTCAGAAAGTGCCTTGAGGGTCATGACATAAAGACCTTGTAGAATGTTGTTCTTTCCCAGAAAAGGAAAATGTGCTAATTGTAACTGTCACTGTTTTATACAACATTAAAATGATCACGTAAGCAATTAGTATTTATAAATCTTAAATGACAGCAACAGTTGGATTTCAAATAAAGTTCATCAAAGTTCATGCCTCCCAAATGATAAAAGACCTCAAGTTGGGACCTCCTTTCATCATTCCTGTGCTCATTTTGAGCAATAAGTATTAAGGCAGCTATATCTCCTGTGTTTTGTCGGTATCATCCTGACAGAGCACTGATAGCTTTAGACAGTTTTTGTAAGTATCATTAGAAAAAAGCCTGTTGGAAGCTGACTCACTGATAACTTTGTATAATGTAGCAGCCTGACCGATCAAGAGGTTCTAGGTTACTATATTTAAGCCAACATAATGCACTCTTCATTTTTAAGAGTTGATCTCCATTTTGAAAATTGACCTAAGCATCTGGTTTCTCTTCCTAAGGCCATCAAAATCCTGACTGAAAACCACTGAAAAAGGTTCCTATCCATATAGGTGGGTGTCAGACAACTACTGGGCTCTGCCAGTAGCACTGGCACTTGAAGAAGTGGACTGCAACAAATTTGTTCAGTTCCAGGCAGGACAAGCCAAGAGACATCCTAACTGAGTTTCACATCACTTTTGCAATTTTAGCTTGAGATTTTTTTCAGCCCCATCATCAGACTGCTGCAGCAACTGCTAATGCCACTGTGGCTCCTACTTGTCAGTCTGACAAGGCAACGCCTGAACTGCAGGTTTGTGGGGACTCTAACAGCTGATGGCTGAAGAGAATGCTCTTGCTGACCTCAGATTTAGTACATGAAGCATCAGCTCACTTTACTGCAAACGTGATCCTCTAAATCACTGGAGTTGGTTCATTCCCCCCTGCAGAAACACAATGTCGTCTATGCAGTGTTTAAATAGGATGTTCTGAGGGATTTTCCTTTAGTATAGAAGCATATTCTGTAAAAGTTACCTATAAAATAAATCTGCATTGATTTAATTGTGCTAATTCATGCGAGACTATTCTAAGTGTAAGGTAGATGAACTCTGACTCCTCATCAGGGTAATTTTTGACCTGTGGCTTTGGGTGTTGTCGAGTTTTAACATGAATTTGCGAGCAGAAGCTAAACCTCTTGTGTTTCACTGAGAGTTTTACAATCTCCCTTCCCACCCCTTTGTCGTTAATAACCTGCTAATGCACTGACAGCTACTATACTTATGTAAATGAGGAGGCTGTTGAACTGAAAGCTAGCCTTCCTCCAAAAAGTATTAAATCAGTGTTTCCAATCTGATAACTCATTGCTTTCCTCATCTCGTTGTAGATACAGAATATGCATCTGCATCCTTGGTTTGCCAAAGTGGTAAAACCAGATAAATCTATGCACGTTAGGAAAATGTATTGCAGTATGGGTGAATCTGATAGATGTTCAGATATAAAACATCTGGATCCTCATGGAAAATCATAATGATGGTGTGTGTAATAATTATGACCTTTAAGTGCTTTGTGTTTCTCACGTGTATAAGGAACACAGCCTAATATAAGGCGCATTTTGATCCTTACAGTCAGTCTTCTCGGCTCTATTCTCGTTTAGGATACACTCTTTATACATGTAAATACATGTCAACTTCTATATAAGAATAAATTGTAAAGGTCAAAATTAAGTTTTAGTAAAGTCTGTTGAAATTTTTGTATCCATTTTTTATCACCTCACGTCAAATTAAATGTGGACTGTCTGTAGTCTAGGGAACAGAAAAAAAAATGATTGATGTGTTAGAAAACATGACCTAAAAATGCATCATGGAGATATAAATATGAAATGTGGATGGTTACCTTAAAGATGAGAAAATGTCAGAGGCTGTCATAATAGTTTTCAAAGACGTACAAGGTTATTGGAAAAAGAAAGGAAATTACCCATTTTCAGCAGCAACAGACCTAGATTCCTACCTGAAAATTTGGTTAAACACAGGGAAAAACTCCAATAATGACGCTGAATCACTGCAGAGGTGCAAAGGTATAGAGTGCCCAGTGTTGGAGGTCTTTAAGAGCTTTTTGTCTTATCATAGAATCATATGGGGTTGGAAGGGACCTCTGGAGATCATCTAGTCCAACCCCTGCGCCGGGGTGGGCCTACCTAGAGTAGGTTGCACAGGAACTTGTCCAGGCGGGTTTTGAATGACTCCAGAGAAGGAGTTTCCATCACCTCTCTGGGCAGCCTGTTCCAGTGCTCTACCACTCTCACAGTAAAGAAGTTCCTCCTCATGTTTAGGTG
>JAOXNO010000078.1:9625679-9682416 GCA_028565335.1 Limnodromus scolopaceus | reverse complement strand
AGTCTTCTCTTCTCAAGACTAAAAAGACCCAAGTCCCTCAGCCTTTCCTCATAGGAGAGATGCTCCAGGCCCTTAATTATCTTTGTGGCCCTTTTCTGTATCCTCTTCAGCAGTTCCCTGTCCTTATACTGTATTATGAAGATTTATTACTTAATGAAGAGTCTTGTTATATTGGATAATGATTTGTTAAGTGTATTTGGACTAGTGGATGGAAAATATTACTGCAACTTCATGATAGGGCATGGACATTTCAGGCTTTTATCTTCCCCTTTTCTCTTTTTCCTACTGTTATTGGTTGATACACCTTTTTTTCTGCCTTTTACTTGTTTTTTCTTATAGATTTCTGTTCCACCGTTCTCCTTTCTTCCTAACAGCAAGCTATTTCACTGTGAAACAAGACAGCCCACTGTTTTAGGCATCAAAGCATATTGTCCCTAGTATCAGAAGTTTGTTAACCTTTATGCCACAGTGGGAATTATTGATACACATGTCAAAAATAATTAGTCTGCTCAACTCCTCAGAGCTAGGAGTCCCTTATTGTGGATTTCTTTATTCCCCTCATTTGTATGGTGGAGATGATGACACCCTTCTGTCTGCACCTGACCATGCACTGATAGGAGATGGAGGAGCTCTGGAGGGATGCATACATCCTCTGGGGATTGTTCATGCCATCCACTGCCTGAACTCTATGAAAACTTTTGTCTGACTTCTGGCAGATGCAGAACAGTGGAGTACCTAATTATGAGATCAAATGGAATGAGCTGAAGACAGCTTTTTTTTGTTTTTGCAATACTGCCTGATAATTCCAGCTCAACCCCCCTGTAAGCTTCATCTCTATCTTATTTCCTCTAATCATGCCCCTAGTAAGGGAATAAGGACAATGACAGTGAATTAATGATAACAAGATGTTCTGTGTTACTACGAATGAAATGCTTGTCTCTAGTTTATCTCTGCCACAAGGGCACATATTTGTGTATTTGTAACATCTCATCTCCAGACAATTTGACCTATTCGTATTCAGTCAAAGTATCTGTGATTTGAATTTGTGTTATTAATCATTTCACTCAACTAGAATCTGCTGTGATTTGTCCTTTTTGATATATAATGAGATCAGCATTTATTATTCATCACTTGGTTCTCTTTTATCTTAGCTTACATTTAGTCTAATATTTTGCTGTGCTTTTTTTTCCCTTTCTTTTCATTATTTTTCCTGTCCTTATTTTCCTTTTCTTTCCCAATAAGGAGTTAACAGATAACCCGTTCTCATTTGAAGCACACATATTCATGGCATATAAACTAAATTAAAAATAGACCAAGTTACATTACATAATTTTTGGACACAAATTCTATTGTGCAGAGGACTGAGGGGTTAATTTCAATAATCTTAATAGGAGATTTTATTCACATTTTATCTCTATAATATTTCAGTTTAACTTTATATAATAATTATCCATTTAATCTAATGCACATTTTTTCCATTTGGATATTCATTTTAATTTTGGTGCCCATATAGCTTAGTGATATAAAACTTAACAGATTCTGAATCAAAACTCATTGCACTCTTTCCTAATATTAACATTTTTAGATTGGGCACATGCTGTCTCCCAGAAAACAGGTCCAAATGTTAATTTCTTTTTTGTCAGCAAATATGCTTATAGTATTACTTTATAACCATAGCTTTTTGCACATCTAAGGCAAGATCCAGAACTCATTAATGTCTTACCTGACTTCAGGGACTTTAAATTAAACTAGCAGCAGAAGGAATTATTTCAAGATCTTGTTGTGATATCCCCTGTCAGCTACACCACTAAAACCCACTTCATATTCTACAAAGAACACAGAAATGGTATTTTAATCATCTTTGTTCAAAGCAAGGAATTGGAGTTGAAGTTAGTAGTGCCTATAAAACTTTTTTCAGAACTAACAAAGAGTTTTTAATTAAAAATTGTAATGGACATAGCAGAAAATTAACCAGGGGAGTTGACAGAAATTCCTTAAAAAATTACTTCAAGGCAGATGATGTCTATTTTTCAGGTTCCTGAAGAGTTTCTGATTTATTTTTTTCCTTTTTTTTTGTATCATAAAATTATTGCAGTATTTTTTTAGGGGTTGGAGTTGCAAGGATTAACATGCTTTTTGGCTTTTGGATGTACTCTTCATTCTGCATATTTTATCCTAGAAAGGTTTGATCAGGTTCCACCCAAGTGAGTAGTAATTATGCTGTGGAGAAGAAGTTATGGAAGGGGATGATGGGGAGGGACTGGGTCCAATGAGATATCTAGGAACAAGCTCACTTAGGCATGTCACTAAACTCAGGTAAATTTATGTCCGAGTCTGATGAGTTACAAGCTATATGCACTAATACAGATAGATATGTCTGAATAAAATTTTAAATACAGAAATGACATTCAAAATAAAGTAAGTGTGTAAAAATACACAATGCTGTGAGAAATATATTTGAGATGGAGATAACGTGAGTCTTAAAACACTTGCTCTACCTTTGGTTGTCAGAGAACATCGTTCTAGAAGCCATTCACAAGGATTCTTCTAAGAATACCTAATAACTAGCAAACTGTTCATCTTTAAATTGCGTATATAGTTTTATGAGTCACTGAAACATTAAAATTCTGACCTGGTTAACCAGCACACCTTTTCCTTCTAGGAAATATTTTTTTGAATACTGACATTTTAATTAATTTCTTAATGTTACCTTTTTAGATAATTTTACTTATAAGACTCGTATATAGAACAAAAAGAGCTTGATTGCGATCTTTTTAAACCTGTCAGTAACTTATCAGGTAGGAATCTGTTTCTGACATGGATGCCAATGGCTCTGACTCACAGTAGGTTTTAATTTACACCCACAAAATCAGAGTGCCTGAATTTATGCTACTGGTTATCCAAATAAAATATAAAATATTTAATTGATATAACTCAATATTTTGTACTAGGAAACTATTCCATCTATCTTTCTTCTTCTGTACTGTCCCAAGGTCCTCTGTGAAATCCCACCAAGTTCTATATCTATAGATATAGATACCCCTTACTTATCTGTACCCCCTGGTCACTGCTTGCAGAAAGGCAGGTCCACTCCTTGCTGGCTGGCTGGGATGCACAAGCTCTCTGAGCCTGCACTCACAGACCACATGGTGTGGCTTTCTCTCAGGTAGGGTACTAATTTGAACCTCTCCTGTCCACTCCGTTTTGCTTTACATAAAACTTGTCAGGATATAATAACGTGAAGACTTCAAAGTCTGTCAAATGTAGCTGAGAGTGATTCAGTTCTGAATCACGTAACACAGTTGCATAAGTCTCATTTACGTAGGAACTGTGTTAGATTTGATTAAAAAAAAATCGTATCTTTAAAAATGAGTCAACAGGTTGAGGTTAGTCTAACTACTTTTCTTACTTGCAAGCATAACTGCTGTCTGTATGCACAGCACAATACCAAGCACTTTCTAAAGTGAAAACTTTCTCTGAACAAGATATTAAAAAACTTTTCAGTGGGAAGCTAGTTTAAATTTAGGGGAGAAACAGAGCCTTCAAAGGTGAAGCTTAAAGATGTGAATCAAGTAACTGTCTCAGGTGTTGTACGTAAGCCCAGGCAGTAAATATGAAAAGCTATCTTGGTCTACGGAGAAGAGTAAGGAGGAGTTACAAAAAAGGTAGTAAATGCAGAGGAAATGAAAGGAAAAGGGGTGGAAATATCTTGGAAAACATGCAGAAAAATAAATGTCAAACGCTGGATGTGTTGAAATGTCATGAGAAGCTGAAATCTACTCCTTGGACTCTAGATCCCAATTTTACAGTCTGTGGATTGTAGTCACGATCTCAGCTCAAAGGAAGACTGAAGTCTTTTCCATGGCTTGCTAATCATGAATATAATTCTCCCAGCCCTTCATACTATCATAACTTGTCTGTGCAGAATTCTTATTCCAAGTACGTAGGCAAAGGACAAGCATGGTTGTAAGGTTGTCTTTTGTCTCGGTGTCCCTTGCATGCCCTGCAGTACTCAGTGGGGATGACTCTGCGGGGAAGTCCATGCTTGGCCATCCGATTCTTTCAGGTTTTGAATGAATCCAAGACGTGAGGTAAAAGTGAGAGACACGTAAGGCTTGCTGAGAAAAATTCTATAATATCTTACTTACTGTTGCATTCCTGTTCACATATCACAACACAGATTCCTGTAATTTATGCTCAAATGCAGAGTGCATAATGGCCAAGGTCTGCTTGCCTTTACTTTGGGTGAAGTTTATTCAGGTCATTAATCTTGTCCCTACCCAGCTGGCAATTTTCATGAAATCTGTAAAAAATATTTTTGACACCTTTGTTTTTTCCATATATGTTCTATAATTGACAAATAGATTCAGAACTATTCGGAAGGAGAATGATTTATGAACAAACAGGTAGAGGAGCAGAGGTCATAGTCACAGAAATCATATTCCTTTAGAAAATCAAGCTATGTAAGAACTTGTTGGAAAAGTTGGTATCTCATTTTTTGTGCATGCATGTATCTGGTTTTATGTGAGTCAGTGCTTTAATGCGTGTTCTCACAGTTTTAAGATGAGGCCTTCAACTTCTTTTTACCAGGTCTATAGCAGATTTCCACAGTGTTTGGAAAGCTATAGCTAAGCTACACGAACGCCAGACCATTAAGAGCAAAATAAGTTTTTCATGGTTAATGTATACCAATGACTACATAAACAGAACCAAAACAAAAATTGCTGTGTTAAAAGAGTGTTAAGGTTAGAAAGTCAAACACAGAAAAGTTAGGAAACGTTACATTGATAGCTCTGTGCAAGTTTAATTCGGCTCCCTTGTGTGCATGCATTATGATACAGTCTTTAATTACCTGATCGCATACTGCTCTCTCCATGGGGCTCCTACCTCATTCAGTGCACCGGATGAATGTGTCTCACTAAATGAGTAGCTATTCAGTGTTTCCTTTTATTCTCGTTATTCAATGCATATCACCATGACTTATTTACTGATCTTCTAATTCTCTTTGTAAATTCAGACTTTTTTATTTCCTCATGGCTTTTTCAGTGCTGTGCTTCATTAAAGTAGCCACGTGCTTCTCACACATCAATGCCTTTATCTTCTCAAGGCAGTTGTAAGATGACAAGAAGCTGATGCAGTCTTTGAGGGGAAATGGAGGCTGCTAATTCTGCCATTATTCATTAATTTTTAATATCTCATTTAAGACTTAAAAACTGTATGTCCCTTTAAACTTTTAAATCAATGCGATCTATGCTTATTTTTGGGTAATCCTCAATACTTTATTTTGTACAAGACCTCATGCTAAGGAATAAATTAGCATCCCAGTTTTACCTAAGGTTTTAATCATCTGAAGTTATTTAAGTACTGAAATCAGTGGAAGTTATGTACCATATTGGGTTTTGGTCTGAAAATTTATCCTTGTCCTCTTAACATTTAAATAAACTGTCTCAATGTTTGTACAAACCAGCACCCAGGTGTGTTTTGGTGGGTGCATCAACAGTGCTGGAATTACTACATGGCTCCTAAAGGGGAATTGAAGGGCACAAATTGCCCTGTGATCATTGTTTGCATCCTTATAGGTCCCCACCTCTAACAGGAAACTCTGTCTGATATGGTAAACAGCTCCTCTTGGTGTGATCTTGATATACTTACTCCCCTTTAAAGGATATATTCAGTCTTGCCTTTGTCTTCCTCAGATTCCTCTAGCTGAACATTATCCCCTTTACAGCAGCATTAGTTTGATTACTTTTATATTGCAAATAGTATATTGTGTACAGGTAGTGTCATAAGTATCATTTGTCTCAATTTAAGCTGACATGCATTCCTTTTACTTTATAAATGCCTATAGGAAATATGTCTCCAGTGGGTAGTTAGAGGACAGGAATTTATAACGTAGTTAAACCAAAACATATAAACTCTTTTTCACCTTAAGAGAGTTTAGGGAGTGGTCATTTAGCACAATATGCACGTTACTTTATATATTTAATATTTATAGTATACTGTGTAACTCAATTCTGTACTGAGCTGTACGTGATTTGAAATGGGTGAGAATAACAAAATACAGGAACCTCAGTCATTCCAGGTGTGTGTATCTCCATTTTTTACATACACCTGGAATATATGTAAGTTTGTCTCTGGCAAAATCTCAGCTGTGAAACTATTCAGTGCAGTCTTCTCATTGAGCAAGTTGATTTAATACACCACTTTATTTAAACTACATCTATCATTGTCTCCATTTTTGTATAACTGTGAAATTGACTTATTTTGGTACATCCCATAATACCTGATTAACCTTCCTAAAGCAATTGTGAATGGAGATATTCAGGGGAAGTCTTCTGTGTGATTTCCCAAGCTGCTCTGTGTTCGCTGTTCTGAAGTAATGGTTTTTGTGCTGTGTGCATTTTAAGTACAGCAGCCTCCTGTACAGGCACCCATTTTCTTTCTTTTATCTCCTTTTATTTGCTTAAATACCTTAGAATCAAAAAGAGTCCAAGACACAGTTTCCTTTCTTGAAAGCAAGGAAGGTAACAAACCCCTAATTTTAAAACTATATTTGGAAAAGCAAAACTGTGGTCCTTGTGTTCATGAATGGTTTTAATTCAGAGTCCTGTCAAATCACTCGGATTCTGCAATCTAGATTTAAAATCTTAAACCTTGAAGAGTCTTTAACCTTGAGCTTTACTGGAGGGTATGCCACCAAATTTGTGTATGACTGTAGAATCATTTTGTTTATGTCTGTCAGCTCCTGATCTGTAGAGTGAAGTAATATATAAGTATTTTATGGGAAATGTTTCCCTTATGGCAAGGATTTTTGATATTTCAAAATTATTTCCAAAGCAAATCAAAGTTAAAAAACTTTTTTTAAAAAATATTTTTATGCAGACCTGTAAAAATCAAGCTGCTTTTTAACAGTTGTGAAGTAGCTTTTTCATCTTTTATCTTTTTTTAATGTTCCTTAATTTTTTTGAGAATACAGCACCTAAAATGTATCTGAATATTTTAAACAAAAATTATTTCAAACAAAAATAAAACTTTTCTTGTAAAAGATAAAGTAAAAGCGGGAATTTTTTGATGTTTGGAAAGTGTATTTTGGCTATACTTTTCTAAGAAAATTAATAGTACTTTTTAATTTTTAGTAGATATGAATTTTTCACCTAAAAATTTCTGGCCATCTCTCAAATCCACTCCTTTCTCACAGAGGTTGCAGTATGATTTATTTAACGTTTCTGCATCTTTGTGGAGATGTAGAGCATTGTAAAAATATTAAGTACTTGTGAAGAGGGGGGTGACTATGATGCTGTAGCAGCAAAGGGAGAGGATAAAGTGAACGTTTCTGCATTGCCTTCAGTTCAGTGTTTATATAATAACCCATCAGTGAGTGAATCTCCATTGTGGGGAATAAAGGTGAGGAAAAGCTTCTACCGAGGTATTCTAGCTGCTATAAATTATCAGCTGCATCAGCAAGACTAAGTTCTTTGTCAGGCAATAAATAAGAAACCTTATAAAGGATAAATGACTTGCCTGGGGAGAACTCCAGGGACGTTAAGCCTGAAGGATCAACTTTGAAATTAGCTCCTATGCATTTGTGAAATAATCAGAATCACTAGGCAGTATTGCTGCTGGAACTGTTGTGAGGCAAAGAAGAAAAAGCTGAATCTTGCTTTAACCTATACTTGAGCTATGACCTGGCTTATGTAAAAATAAAAATAGAGAAAAAGACAAAGACTTCTTTCCAGCCTCCTCTATTTCACTTAGAAGCTGCAAGATATGGACAGTAACAGCAGTGACAGACACAGAGATCCTTGAGATTTGCAGCATGTGAGTTTACAAAGCAGAGGGACTGTGGCATAATGCTGCAACACCTTTAGAGCATGGTAAAGTGTCTGGGTTCGTCTGCAGACTGTATAGTACAATGCATTAAGCGCAAATACTAATTATCTCAAATTTTCTTGAGCAGCTCTTTTTTGCCAATGACTT
Organism: Limnodromus scolopaceus; assembly: GCA_028565335.1. Taxonomy (NCBI): domain Eukaryota; kingdom Metazoa; phylum Chordata; class Aves; order Charadriiformes; family Scolopacidae; genus Limnodromus; species Limnodromus scolopaceus. The sequence continues at coordinate 9,674,439 of JAOXNO010000078.1, read as the reverse complement.
TCCAAATCTTGAAAAGACTTACTCTTCTTTTAGATACTTTAGAACATTTTTCAGGTTAAATTGTGTATTCTGCAATAAATTTATCCAGCTGAAATAATCCCAGTAGTGGGAGATCATCAGCACAAAAATAATGCCTATTTCAACGACCTACTAATAGTGGGTACGTGTGCATGTTGTACCCTGTATCTCTGACAAGTGTCTGATATGGTTACAGTAAGTATGGTCTTGCAACCAGTGTCCCATCTAATCTTCATTATTAAGAAGGAGTCTCATGATGTTTCTGAGCATCTCCTGGGAGGAATTCAGATTATCTTCAATGCCTGCTGAAGCCCCAGGAGATGGTTACTTCTCAGCAAGATCTGACACCAATGCTGTTTAATATTGGCTGCCAACTGCCAAGAATTTTTCACTTAATTCATCTTTACTTACTTTGCTTAAAGGGCATATTTCAATACAAACTCCTTACTAGGAATAATGCTTAAGCACATGTTTAACATTCAGTAGATTTCTGAGTCCAAGGTATACTTATATATATATATATATATAAGGAAGGTAAACATCTAAAAAAGAGAGCTGAAAGCCTGATACCCAGAATGGAGAAGCTTGACAAATTCTTGAAGAAATTTCTAGGAGAAAATACAGGGAGAAAGAGTAATTGCCTTTTTGAATTGGAGCAGGTAACCAGTACCCTATGTTTTGATATCATGTGACTGTCACAATTCAACCTTACGTTAAAATAAAAAACAAAAAAAACCCAAAGAGCAGAACTTCTTCACAGTTCTTAGGAAAACCCAAAAGCATGGTCTTTACATAACTGATGTAGTGGAGGTTGCCCAAGTCTGAATATAGCCTAAAATTGTCACTCTGGAAGTTATAGCCAGCCCTAAAACATACTGTCCTGTGGATCTACTGCCATTTATTTCATCAACTGAAGAATCAGTGGCATGAGGAGAATTTCTTACTAGGAGAATTTCTAATATCCAATATCAGAGTATGAACCGAAGGTGGTGACAGATCTTACTGCTGGAGAAATTTCCTGTAGCTGTTGGGAAGGGAGGTCCAAACGCTGGTTGGTGCTGCCATGGATGGAAGGTTGTCCTCCTGCTGCATCAAGGACTCTTATTTTGTGCATCAAGTGTAGATGCACAAGGCCTAAAAGTCTTGTGTTTCAGTGTAAAATGCCAATGAGTAAATAATCAGGAGAACTCACAAGAACGTGTACAGCTGGGAATATGGCAGTAGTTCATTGAATTGCGGGGTCTGGGACTTAACTGTCCCGACACTTAAAAATCTCGTGATTGTGCACAAGGTAATGTTGAATGAAAATGAATCATTACCCTGGTGTTATGTTGGTGAATGTCACAGAAAGAAATGTATCGCTGATTTTCAAGGATGCTAACTATCTCTGTTCAGGTCATAGCTGCAGCAAACAATGATCTTTTTTTCTGTCTTATTTCCCTATTTCTTAAATCTCTAGACTCTCTCCACTTAGTCTATATAGTATAAACTTCAAAAGTTTGTTTTAGTTTAGAAGATGCAAGAAACTACAAATAATTTTCTTTCCTAGTAGAAAATGAAACATAGGCAAATAAAAGTTTCTCTTTTAGCCATTTTCTCCATTTTATTTTAAAAGTGCAGGATGCAAAGCAGCTGCTGGCCTCCTTTTACAATTCTGCTAAAAACAGTGCACCTCTTCAGATCTTGACTTGAAAATTTAACCAACCACTATCAAGTGAAATGTGTGTGGGGGGCACCTCCTCACTCGTTATTTTAGGGAGATTGGTACACTGAAAATAAGATGAAGGTGATAGCACCTTTTAAACCAGCTTTGCCACTGGAAAGGTCAAGTTCTCCACTTGGGGAGGAATACAGGCTGGGAGCTGACAGGTTGGAAAGCAGCTTTGCAGTGAAGAACCTGGAGATCCTGGTGGACTTCAAGTTGACTGTGAGCAATCAATGCACATTTGCAGCAAGGAAGGCAATGGCATTCTACGCTGCATTAAGCACACCACTACCAATAGGTCAAGGGAGATGATCCTTCTCTTTTCAGCGCTGGTGAGACCTGTCTGGAGTGCTATGTCCAGTTTTGGACTCCCCAGTACAAGAGAAACATGGACATACTAGAGAAAGTCAGCCATGACAATAGCTGAGAGCTTGGAACATCTGACATACAAGGAGAGGCTGAGAGAAACAGAACTATTCAACCTGAAGAAGGGAATATTCAGAGGGATCTTATAAATGTGTATGAGTACATGATGGGACACATAGAGATGACAGAGTCAAACTCTTCTCAGTGGTTCCCAGTCACAGAACAAGAGGCAATGGGCACAAACTGAAATGCAGCAAATTCCATGTAAACATAAGAAAAAATTCCTTTACCATGATGGTGATTAAACACTGACACAGGTTGCCCAAAGAGGTTGCCATCTCCATCTTTGGAGAAACTCAAAACCCAACTGGACACAGTCCTGAGCAACCTGCTCCAGCTGGCCCAGATCTGAGCAGCAGGTTTGCCCTAGAGGATCTCCAGGGGTGCCTTCCAGCCTCAGTGATGCTGTCATTTGATGTTCTGCCTTTAGGAATACGTTAAAACGTTCCTCCAAAATGCAAAACGGTTATTTCTTCTGAATTCCATGAGTTCTTAATCTCACTCTTTGCTTAGCCTGATGCCTAAAACTTTCCTGATACCCTCAGAAATTACATGTCTGTCATGTTCTTTGATAATTAGTCACTAGCACAACATAACATCTGGTGGCTGTTGCATTTTTTGTTGGTTAAATGATCTGGATCTAATGCTGAAACAGAAAAATGCGTCTCAATAAATAAAGCCGTACAAGCACCTTGCAGGCACTATTAACTGCTCGACACTGCTGGGCTGCCTGAGCAGACCCAGGTAGAATGAAGCCAGGATAATGGATTGGAGCAGCACAGCAGCCACAGAGGAAGACCAGGGGCAACTGGGGTACCAAAAGGAGACTGAAATTTATTTGCATTCCTGTGCTTTTGTGCAAAAGATAGACAGGGGCCACTGCAAAGCTGATTGAAACAGCAGCCTCCTCTGCAGCATCCTTCTGACCATAAAATTCAAATTTTTGCACCATATTGGCTGTCACCTACTCCACAGTTTCCTTTTGCTGAAGTTTGCTTACACTCATTAGGATTCTCCCACTTGAGCACAGCTCCTTCATCAGCAGATCTCATTTCAGAGCTGAGTCCATTCAGCTTGTTGTGAAAGAGGAAGCTCTGGAAAAATAATTTTCTGAGCCAAGTTCAGGGTTGGTACTAGCTGTGATATTTTTGTAAGTCGACATAAATGATCATAAAATGTTGATACTTGTATGTCCAGGAAATTATGTTGCAAGGCTGTTTTGTGCAGAATGAATAACTGGAAAGCACAGAGTAGATGAAACTACCTAAAAGATGATTTCTTTGTTATCTTCTACCTTCCAGTCAGAAAATTTATGGTTAGAATACACCTCGTTATGAATGTATTGTTATCATTGCTTTGTAAAGCAGAAGCATCTCTTTCTAAAGCCTGCCTTATCTCTCACTGACCTCTGCAGCTATAGAGATGAGTGTTGTGTCATTTAGTGCAGGAGATGTCTTATCTTTATAACCAGCGCGTTTTCAGAGCAAAGTCAGCTTCTTATTGCTTGTATTCCACTGTGGAAAAGTTTATTTAAAACAGAAAGAAACCTGATCGCTGCAGTGTCTCATATGGTTACACTGTCATTTGCTCCATATATTTAATGCAACTGTTTTAGACACAACACACTTGCATGGGGCTAAATCCACATCTTTAATTCTTTAATTCAGTTTTTACAGTCTACAGCTTCTCCGTGATTAGAAAAGAGTCGTTGATTTTTGTTTAAATGTAGCTTAAACTTTTTATTACCAATAGAAACTGAGAAATATGTGCTCTTGAGATGACCTTGTTTACATGCAAACATCTGTGAGATATATACATCTTTGTGTTTATTACCTAAATTATAATTTAAACAGAATCTCCCCTATGAGTTTGGGTATACTCCTCTTTTCACATGGTCCATTAAGCATTAGTCCCTGAAGGTTTACTTTTTTAGAGTGCCTGTTTTATTGGGTACAATTTCCTCATGAATGACTGTTACCTTGAAGGAAACATCATGTATATAAACTAGATGTTTATATACTACAGTAAGCCTTGAGCAAGGTAATACAGTTTACATAATTACATATGTGGGAAAATAGATCAATTAAAACCAAAAGTGTAGTTACTTTCTTAGATTTGTGTTGGGCTGCCAGATGTGGTTTGAAGGTCTTTGGTCTGACTGGTTGAAGAGTTTGGGACGAGTCATCAGACTCTCTCTCTAGTAACAGAGACAGTATGGTTAATATCCTCATAAAAAATACCACTGACTTGTCTCTAGTAAGACCAAAACTTATCCTGTTCTGCAAACTGCCTGTTACCATAAAACTATATGTGAGATCCATTATTTTTATATAACCGTTATTTTTACACAACCGCTGTTGGCTGTTAATCACATTGAGCCAAAACAAATGTTGTTTCTTGCCAAATGTTTCTCATTTGTCTATATTGTAAACCACTGCTTACATTCAAGAAATTAAAGGGCAGTTATCAGCTTCAGGTACGTGGCTCTGGATTTTGCTTTAAGGAGCTCTAATTCTTTGAGTCTTATGAAAAACAACCCCCTTTTATTTACTCTTTACCAAAGTCACAAATTTTAGGGCTAAACACTGGAAAGTGTTTATTTAAATGAGCATTTGTCAAATAAAGATTACAACAGTTTGTCAGTTCAAATATTTGCCAATATGAGGAAGTTCAAGCTTCTTGAATGCTGTGAGCCTGTGGCCACTGCTCATTTTGCCACAGGAGCATGGATAACTAGTTCTAGTATTTATAATTAGATGTGTGTTGCAAATTAAAGAAATAGAAAATATTGCTGGAGGATGGATCACAATCTAAGAGAGAAAATAACCTTCTTTTGCACAATTTAATGTTAAGTTTCCTGTTGTCAACATGAGGTTTTTCAGCACTCTTGTCCTGCAGTAGAGGAGAGGAACAGTAGACAAAAATTAACATAATTTGCCATAATTTTCCAATCAGGTATCTTGATGGTTTTAATTACATTTTATAATATTACCAAGATTTTTTAATAAGTTTAATGGAGCCATGTTAATTAGTGCCTTTGGGGAAGTTAGAAGAGAAAATATTTTCATGAGAGAAAATATATACGAAATATGTTCAAATGGAAATAATTACAGGTTTTTTTCTTTCACTTTCTAAGCCTCTTTTCCACGGCCTGACTGCTGTTTGACACTTTATATGATGAAATAAAATTACCTCCTTTTTTTTTCTTTTCTTTTGTTTAATTCTTGAAAATGAGCATGTTTTGTGGAAAGGAGAGCCGAAGAACATCATGCAGAAAAATCTACTTTGGAAACTCAATGAGTTACAATTGATTTTTCCTTTTCTCTGAACTGTGTTTGCATGCTTTAAATGATTTATGGTTCATTAGTTCAGGTTAGAGAAAACTTTTACTCTGTTATTGTGAACTTCAGAATTCAATAAAAGAAAAGAAAATACTTCACTTGCAGAGATCCTGAAAGAAAAATTATGGTGTTTCAGAGTTTAAATTGGGATATGGTAGCAAGCTGCTTTCTTTTTAAATCCTTGCTAATTTAAGAGCATGAGTCTCATAGAAGCATAATGGACTTACAGTCTGACATCTCTCTAAATGGGAATTTCAAATGTACCACTGACTGTTTGTGTTAGGCAAAATTTTCCCAGTCCTTGTTTGACCAGTCAGGAGGATAATAGGAAATAAGCCTGAACATTACATCTCTGCTTGGCTTCTGCATCTGGCAAAGAGAGAATCTGGATTTCTTTCAGCTAATCCTGAAGTGGTCCCTTTTAGACAGAGTTGACTCCAACAGCTCAATCCAGCACCAGAATAAAAGGATTATAGAGATATATATATATATATATCCTTTCTTGGACTCCATTTAGCAAAGTAGATATTACTGCTGCTTTGTGGTGAAATGATTTTTTTTTTTTTTTTTTTTTTCCTGCTGGGGCAGCAAAAGAGGCACAGAAATAATGGGGAGAACAACAGCGCATCTTTCCCATCATAAGAGCAGAGGGGATGTGCTGTTTGTTAAGATTTGTGAGCAGAGCAACTGTCGCGTGTCACTATCCGTTTTGTTCAACGCACAGGAAAGAAACTTGTTCCGTGCTAATTATTAATCACCAGAGGAAGCTTTGCTTTTCTATTTTCAGCAATGTCCTCAATCGGTACCATCATTGTCAGTTCCTCTTACCTCTTAACTAAGGAATTTGCTTTTGTTGGATTTTGTTATGATAAAAGCACCTTATTTCACAAACAAGCACTGCTTCTAGGCCAGAACTCCTGCAGATATAAGCTGACTTGGGTTTCATTCGATGTTGCTGGAACTGCCTCTTGGTTCCCTATCTTCTCCTGAGTATTTGTGCTACTGGTTTTTTTCTTCTATAGGATGTAATATTTAAGGCAAGTGATCATGCCCCCAGGACAGTTTCTGCCAGCTTTATTAAGTAATTGGAGTGCAGGAGTCATTCTTAAAGTTCAGCTGTTGTTGACAGGAATTCAGCAGGGAGACTAGAACCTCATTGCAAAGCACAGCACAGTCCTTCTCTGGAGAGGGCAATGAATGTGAGGGAAATGTGTGAACAAGCAAGTCCCCCTGCAACAATCATTACTTATTAGTGTTTGAAAGATAAGAGCAGTACACATTATAAGTCTGCCACTAGTTTCTAAAAATAGATTTGTAAATGCTTTGGTTATATCAGCTACATTTTATTACATCACAGTTTTCTTGATAATGTGGAAAAGAAGGTGGAGGGAATTCATTTCACATCAATCACAATTATCTCCTCCCACTGTTTGGTTTGTTGTTTTTGTTTTGGGTTTTTTTTTTTTTTTTGCATTGTTTTAAAAATACTGGTGATTTTGTAAATTAAATTGATAATTCACAGCAAAAAGTTGTAGGCCTAGTTTGGATAATATTGAAACTTTTCCATTTATTCCCCTTGTCTTCATCTGTGGTTCATCCTTTTTCCTTCTCTTCCCAAAAATCCTATTCATCAAATTTAGTACAGAATTATTGACAGTTTTATTACCTTGAAACTGTTGTCTTTTTTCGTTTAAAAACTGTTGTTGAAAAACAGCTTTTGCTGAGCTCCCTTTATTGATCAAATATTTAACAGTCTGATAAGTGTGAGTGTGTATTAGCAAGTATCTTCATTAAACCTCCCCTATGTCACTTTATCCCCCAAATGTATAATTTTTCCATTATTCCTTAGTCACTTGCTGTATTGTGATAGATTCTTTATAGTCTTACATACGCTTCACAGAATTTGAAGACACAGGAGAAATATACAGGGAAAAGAAAAATCGTGTGGGTACTAAAACACAAGCCAGAACCTCAGACCACTTGTGCCCACAGTGCAGGACATATGCTCTGCGGACCATGTTGTCATATGTGCATCCTGACTGCCTGTCAAAACAGGCTACGGATGTATACCGTCTGCCACATTTATTTTAAAAAAAAAATTTGAGTACACAGCTATAAAATAGGTTCTGATTTATTTTTTTTTTTCTTTTTTTTCTTCAATCTGAAATGCTGAGATTGATTTCAGTTTTAATTTTGACATCCACAATATAATGTACAGTGCAGTGGTTTCACTATTGTTCCACCAGCAAATATAAGGTTATTTAAAAAAAGCACATAGCTCCTTAGCAGGGTAGTGGATGGTGCAAAGGCTGTTCTATGTATTTGGTGCATTATGGAAGGTGTGAAAATGGGAAAAGTATATCACTAAGTCAGAAGGTGAGAACTCATGAGAGGATAGTAAGTAGAAAGGGGAAATTAGAAAAATATATACTGATTAAAGAAATCAAACCTTGTTGATGTCAGTGATGACATAGAGGTCTTAGCTCTTGTGGATGGATACTTTTCTTGTCCATAGTTTCTATAATTGTGTTTAAAATTTTAGGCAAAAAGTTGAGCTTGAAGACCAGCATCTTTTTTGTAGTGCTGACCTCTTAGAAGAGATTTCTGTCCTGTGCTTACATATATAGGAGCATTAGTATCTTTGACACGCACCTAATGCTACTTCATTGGTTGGAACCACCCGTGCAGGTTGTCAGATCCAATTGCTCCACCACCTTAAACAACATGCTAAGTGAAATCCGATAAAAGTCAGATGGAGAAAATGTGATGATTGTAGCTGGCTGCCCTAACTCCTTCACCACAGAATGGGCCGTATCAGCCTGGATCAATTGCTTCAGTGAGAAAATAGTCCTTTTCTTAAAATATACAGTATTCCGTTTTCAAGGAAGGAAAGTCCATTTTACTGCAGAGTTAGGACAGACTTGTGTTTTATGCCACCAGAAAGGAGTAGTGAAGCATTTCTGAAGAACTATAAGCTGGGTAAAAAACATGTTTGAGCTCTGTGACCAATGTCTCAGTGAAACTTTCACGGTCTGCCACATATTTCAATAAGGTGACTGTTTCTAGTATTGTAATAAAGAATGAAATACCAGATAGAGACATGAAAACTTCTCCAGCAGTGAATCAGAACTTTGCCCAGGTATCTCCATGTTCTCTGTAATGCCTGAGTTACCTGGTGAAGAATTACATGGGAACACCACACGAAATGACTCTTTCTTGACTCACCCTGGTCTGTCTGACAGGCAGCCTGTGTTGTTAGCGCGGTAGCCGAGAACTGCACAGGTGATGAAACCCTTTAGTGCTCCGCAGCACCCTCCACTCCACCTCTTTTTCCCCAGCAAGTTCTGCAAAGTTATGAAGTGGTTTATCTTGCGCGTTGCCGTGGCAACGCTCACTTCTGAGATCAGCAAGGCAGAGCTGTCACAGTGAGTGATTGCACAAACTTTGCAAACCAATTAATGTGCCTGGAACGCTGAAAATATTAAACTATAGTCTTTAGTTAATCGTAGGGCCAGAGGGACAGAAACCAGGAGGAAGACTGATGTTGTGGTTCAAACAGCCCCTATGGTGAGGGAGACTCTGCTGTACTCAGAGTTGTTTGTAACCCAGGTCACGACTCCCACTTACTCTTTATTGTCCAGCCAGTCGACATCCAAACTTTCCCCTTCCAACCATGTGCCTTTTACATTGTAATGTTCGTGTAAAAACAAGCATCTCTGGAAGACAATTTTTCTCCTGTTGTTCACACGGTTGTGAAAATCCTGTACTGACAACTGAATTTGTCAAAGCAAAAGTGAGTGATCTCCTACTTGATATTGTTTGCATGATACATATTTCCCTGGGGGACCTCATGTTCAACTCATCCATTATTTAAAATTCCTGCTGAAATCAATGGGCCCTCCAAGTACGGAACGGCTGCCAGAGCATCTCTACGCCTGCATAAGTAATTGCTGCTGATCATACACTAGGCCTCATGAAGAGCTTCTTTACTCAAATGATTTCCGGTGGAGCTCAGACTAGAAATATGTTTTCTTGTCACACCATCAGTATTTTGGAATATAAAAAAATATTGAGATGTTATGAAATATCGAATAGTAAAAATGCAAACTTCAGTTCAGCCTCCTGTGGTTGAGGAACATGTGCTCGCAGAGTTTTTAGGATGTACCTTCACCTTGCTCCATATTTAGAGCTTCAGGTTGCTAACAGTTACACAGGTAAATTAGTCAAAATTGTGGGAACATTCACCTAACTATGAATTATCTTGCATGTGGGGAATCAATACAGCTTAAATATTAACTCTGGTTTATTAATGGTTCTTTTTCCATTCATCATGAAGACTAAATAATAAGTCTTTAGCTGAACTGCCTCAGTGCAAGCAAGTGTTTGTTATGACAGTTCTTTTCTATTTAATCAAAACATGAGATTAATTCTATTTATCTAGTTAGAAAAAAGCAACAATGTAGCCAACTTGCTACTCGTTGATTCTCTGATTTCCTACCGTAACACTGTATTTGGGTTACATTATTTTTCTAGCTGTTTTAGTTCCTTACTTTTTTTCACAATTACTTAAAATGTACTTTTTGTATAAAAGAGCCCACGTACTGTAGATTGATATCTATCAGGATGCACAGTCTACAATAAAAGGGTAGAGCAATAACAATACAAACATATGGTAACCAGATGTCAACCAAGCATGAAGTCAGGAAAAGGTCATATGCGGCAGCTTACAGCAGCTCAGCAAGAAATGAGAAAACAAAAACACTGACATTTTCTGGACGCATTTTTCTGAACTCTTCAAAATTGTGTATAAGACACAGTGTTGGCTCATGAATTTAATTTTCCTGTGCATTCACAGGAGAAAGCCTTCTGAACTTAGTCTGATGAGGAACTGGAGATGGTGGCTCTGGTATTCAATGGTGTGGTTCCTTGGCAGCCTAGCTCCCTGTCCTCCATGAGCCATCGCACACGGTGCAGTAAAAATCTATCAGTCAAATTGCCCCAAATGCACCCATCCTTCCCTTTATAGGAGTTTTGTGTTTTTTCTCTCTAACTTTTGACAGGGCCACCCTGGGAATATTTCAGACCTCCCTTCATTCAACTTTAAGAGGTACACTGTAGGTGGAGAGACGCTCATGTGCTGGGGGAATAGGGGTCTGCATCTATATTACATGTCACCGACCGAATGTGCCACCAGAAACTTTCGCTTTTACCTGTGTTTAATGCCCTTGAAATCTCTGTGCTTCCTCTCAGGTTGAAGCTGCCTGCAAATCTGGTTCCTAGCTGGTGCCTTGCTAACTTGCTTTGGTGAGCTCAGGTGATTTGCATTTTGTGTGGGGAGAACAGATGGCTTTCAAGCCTTGAAACTGTACGTTTAGATTTTCTGGATACAAACATCTCCAAGTACTAATGAACAAGAAGTCAATGCAATGCATACTCCTATACAGCATAACAGACCTTGTTGAGCAGTATTTCTTCATAAATCCAAAGTACAATAGTATTTCCCTTTTACTTGGTGAGCTAATAGTACTTAAGGAACAATTGGACCATGTTCACTTTTTGAAATTTCATATAGGTGTATTTAAACTATTGTAACCACAGGGTAGAGAAAAGCTGCTGCGTATTAAAATCCTTGTTCATGAGTAAGTTGAAGTGGTATTCTTTAATTGATCTGAGAAAGCAGAAGCTAGGTATCTATGTCAATACAGTGCTGTGTACATTACAACCCAGGTTAGCGCTAGCTCAGGTATTTCTGAAATGCTCCCTATTGCACAACATGTACTTAATTAACATTGTGCCAGCTCTCTGTCTAGTTTTGACCCCTAAAAAGGGACTACTAAGTCTTATACAAGCTTGTGAAGGTCTTGCTATTGACTTGCATTAACTAGTAAAACTTCAATTTTCTCAATTTTTCAATAATAATAATAATAGTTATTAATAATAATAATAACAACAATAATGTCCCTTCTCTCTTCTTATCTTATGCACGTGTCCTGCAGTCTCCAACGTCTGTCTTCACTTTTTAGATGAGGGTAAAGCAGGAGACAGTTCTGAATATGTCTGTTTTTCCTATGCCGAGATTCTGTCGCTGCTGCACTTTCCTTTTCATAAAACAAGTAAGACAGTATTTTTCAAAGTCTGAGAACAATATGAACTATAAAGTGTTAGGAATATAAAAAAGGTCACTGAAGAAGAATTCAGGAGCATTCAGATAGGATGAACCAGGAGTTTTATGCAGTAAAAAGAGGGGGAAAGCGGATTATAAAGGGAAAGCAGTTTTGAAGCATCGTAGTATTACCATCAGGAAGGGTGATATATCCTCATTAAGATATGTTTGGAATTTTTCATGGTCATCTAGAAATGGGAAGGAGTAAAATCTTAATTATGCTGGTGTTGGTGAACATTTTCCTGTACGATTTGGTGCAAAGATCACAGGGTGTTATTTCTTTTTTGCACAGAACAGTATTGTAGTAATAAAGACATGGAATAAAAATTTAAGCTTTCAATTTACAGCTCAAGATTAGAAAGTGCCAAAACAACAGATTATTAAGAATTAATGGTTTTTGTAATGACTTTGTGAAGAAAGGATACAAACCCAGAAGGGAGTTCTGAGGGAGGTGCTCCAGCCCCTTCCAACCGTTTAAACTTAAACTTTTGCCTTTAAATTAGCCAGATACATTTCCTCCAGTCCTGTAAATGAAAAGCTGTTGCAGATCTCATTACCCTAGTGTTGAAATCCTAGAGAATGGTAAACTAATAGCTAGTTGGTAGTGAACTATTTTCATTAATTTTCAAATGAAATAATAATAATAAATATATCATCCAGCAGAAGAGAAAAGCTGAGTGATGATGGAGACACCCTGTGCTATCTCCAGCAGCAGAGGTTGGGGGTGGAAGGGGAAGAAAAGGGGAAGCGCATTAGTTGCCCCACTCCCTGGATCCCAGGATTGACACAGGCACCAAACAGAATTCACTTTTTGATTCCATAATCTTCAACAGTGTTGCAAAAACACTTCCTCCCTGAAAAAATAAACAAAAAATCCACCTTGTTAGTTTAAACTATGTTGTGTTTATAAATCCATCACTCTTCTTTCAAAGCCTATCAAGAAGAACTGGCAGGAACTTGTTATGGAAGCAGAGAGGAAAAGTAAACTGTTAACATTAGTATACGACTTGCCATCTGGTTGTGCTTAGTGTTCAGTAGGATGGAAGGTTTGCAATCAAATACGTGCTACTCATTCCCAGAGCTCGTGCTCAGTCACTTAAAGGCATGTCTTCGTAGACATTACCAATACGTATGCCTTGTGGTCTTCCAAATACACTTGTATTTCTCATTCTGCTGATGATTGATATGTGTATTTACACATGTAAGTGTCAGTCACTTCTAATTTATGCTTTAAAACAATTCAATATAATTCAGTTAATGGGGCCATATATTGAGTCAGCACTTCAAACCTCTGTTTAATCTAAACTCTCCATTGTTAGTCTAAGCTTTATATACATATATTTCACTGCCAATGAAAATATATCTGGAGCCAGGTATTCCACTGATGTGGAGTCCTGCCGATTTAATATCAGCCAAGAATCTGGCTTGTGATTTGTGTTTTTAACTCCTAAATTTTTTGGACTCAATCTAAGTTCTGTGGATGCATTTTTAAGCACGTTTTTAACTGATGTGGTTTGGAACTGTGAAATCCGACTGTTTAAAATGTGGTTGTTTTGCATGTGGTCACTGAATGAACTGTGACTAGTAGTATCTGTAGGTCTACTCAGAGTTGCTGACATTAAGGAAATCTAAATTTCCTTCCATTCTTTCTAATGCAAATAAAAGTGGGCTTGTCATTCCCCCATGGTTACATCCAAGCAGGTTATCACATTGTGATAACTCATTACAAGTGCAAAGCGCTGCTCAGCCATGTGTGTTGCACAGGGCAGAGACCCAGTGTAGGACGCAGAGGATGCACAGTTGTGTTTGCTCACTGTAAAGGATACAACATGCCTTATTTGCCATCACATTGCATACTTGGCATATTGTCTTATTTTTGCTTGGTATTCCCCTCAAGTCCCAGTTAGATGTGCTTTAGGTATAGCACCAAGGTCGATGCACAGATGGGAAAGAGCCTATACATTTTCTTCGGAGCATAGAATAGATACATTAATTAAATCTATGGAAGATACTGTTTTTCTATATTTGCAATAGAAATGAGGTCTTCATATAAACTGAGACTACTCTGTAAATCAAGATGCTTGACCAAACCTAGCTTTTGAAACAATTATCCCTTGATTAGAAACTGCAGGCAATACAAAGTCAATGCAAAGAGGCATTTGTTCTATTGTGGAAAATAAGTGTTTGAAATGAACAAAGAATAGTTATACTTACCCTTTCTGCTGATTTTCTTTTTGTTTTTAATTTAAATAGAATATCTGACAGCCATCAGAGTGGCTGAAAACTGTCTATGGTATTTTATTATTTTTTACACATGCCGATATCAGTTTTCTCGGTTTAATTGCATAAATCTAGTTTAACTTCAGGGAGCTCCTCCTGACTTGCTCTGTGATAACACACAGGTTTAGCAACAATTATCTATATAAAATTTCAAGACTTTGACAATTAATTCCTCCTTCTAAATGATGTGGCCAATCAGCAAAGTGCAAGCGGCTAGAATATAATTTTGAGGGCTGCATTATCAAATTATCAACAGTAAAGTTGGTAATTAAATGACAGATTAAAGTTATTACCAATTCAGTCTAAAGTAATGTGCAAAACGACATGCAGTTACCTTGGAGGAATGAACAAGCGTATTAAAACTGGCATGGAAACCCATCAGTAAAACAGGTGATAATCAATCTTGAAGGAGTTTAACAAATGGCTACATCATGAAATGGATGCTGTCATGAGCTGTAAACTTTTTGATGATGACTGAAGAAGAATAAGAAAATGAAAGTTTAAACAACAAATATGACATAAAAATCTTAGAAAGAAGCAGGTAGATAAGAAATAGCTTTCATACTTTTTGTGTTTGTCAATTCTTTTAAAGAACATCTCAATGAGCAAGGATTATTCAGAAATGGAAAATATGCTGACCAATCTCTAAGGTGTTTTTTGTGTAAAAAGAATGAATTCTTCAGTTCTTCCAAGATAACTGTATTTTCCTTTCAAATCCATTTTTTTTATTTTCAACATTTTTTTTGTGTGGTAGTTTCAAATTAGTTTGTTGGTTCAAAAATATAGCACCAAACAGACAAATGTAATTTAATAGTAAACTCCATTAAAAAAAGAACCAAACACATTTCAGATCAGATCAAAGAAACTTAGTTCAGAGAAAAAAGAAAGTTGAGGTCAAGCCAACCTGAAGCTGGTATACTGCATTTCTGTTTTTCTGATGGTAGCATGAAACACTTCAAGGTGAAAAAAAAGAAACTTTCAAAGAAGAAACTTTCAAACAAGTTGGTGATGTAGAAAATGTATTTTTAATTGAAAAAAAAAAGTTTTGATGAAGCATTTATCAAGGTAGGATAGTGCATGAATGCTTAGAAAGACTTAACCCCTCAGAAAGGGAACACCAGGCTCAAAACAAAGTAGGTTGTGATCTTCCAAAAGTCCCCAGGGAGTAGCAAGACCCCAGATGTGGACATAGTCAGATAGCAGGAGGAATTGGAACTAACCTCCATCTAGTCAAGGTGAACACTAGCTGAATTTCTTGAGGATGTTCACTTTTGCGGTCGTGATTTTGATCTGGAGGGTTGGTAAGATGTCATCATGAATAAATGTCTTTTGGCCTTACCATTTTATGGTGAATATTTCCTTTTCTTTCCTTGTGATGAAACCTTCGTTGTTTTAATTAAATTCAGCTTGGAAAGCCATTAGTAAAAAAGATTAGGAACATTCTAGTAATTTGTTTTTTGTATCTGGTCTCTGATTTATGAATGTATTAGTATCATGCAACGCCTCTGTTGTTCTAAAGGCTTATTACTGTCATCTCACCATGGCTATGTTATCATTTTAATTATGTATCAGGAGTAATAAGTAAAAGCAAAAAAGGAAAAAAACAACAACCTAACAGATCAAGTGTTGCTCAAGCCCATGAGAAAAACCCACTAATGGGACTTCAAAACAAGGTATCATTAACTTTAAAATATATATCAGCACTCAGCTCTTTTGAATCCCATACCTCAGTTTAGCTCCAGTGAAGCCAGTGGGGTTTCTGAGTTAAGACTGTTACAGACTTAATTTTAATGGCTTAGTTTTTGTTGAAAAGTAACAGTGTGTCTTGTCTACTGCATCTGTTACTTCTTTCTCAAAAGAAATAGATGAGACTGTAGAACTATTTGAACCATTTTTTTTATAAGATTTATCAATAAAGACAGATGATATTTTTCAGTCGAAGTCTTTCCGCCTGTAATAAGTATAGATAGATTTAAGTATTTAGGAAAAACTTTCTTGACATTTCTGATTGTTTTGTATGTATAAAAAAAAGAATGATAGTAGCTATTCTGTTTTTAAAATTTCATTGCAATCAAGCAATGAAAGCCTGTATACACTCAAATGCAAATTCAGATGTTTCCGAATGAAGCATTTAATTCAAATTTCTTCTATTTCTTTCTTTGTTTTAACAATTTCACAAACCCCATAATATTCCTAGATAAATGAAAACCTTTTTTCAGCAGTATCATTAATTAAAGAAAAATATAGTCTATCAGACTGCTCTACGCTTGTGCACATAACACTCAATATGGAAAATCCAGTTACAGTGACATTTTTCCACTTTTTAAAATTTCCTTTAACACATTTTGGCTTCATGCAGTCAGGTGCCAGAGAGCATAAGAAATTGAAGAAAATAGAAAAGAATTGTATAGAGACAGATAAGCCAGTGTGTTTTGTGTTTTTTTCCTAAATTTGTTTATGTACTATAAAAAAACCACAAACAAACCCACCTAATTCTGAAGAAAAGTTAATGAAGCTCTTCACAGGAGTTTTTTGTACTTTGCAGTTTGTTTTGTACTAAAGGATGTTGCATTATAAAGATAAAGCATGATCACAGCCTTACAGAATGTTTTACCTATTTACATGGCTACAAAAAGCCGTATCACAGAGATGTTATGAAGAAAGAATCTATTATGCAATGTTGGTGGAGGTAAAGATGAAAGAAATCATTGTGACCATGTGATTTCTATCAGAAACTCAATCTGACCACAGGAGAAGAAGGGAAATTGTTGGGAGTGAGCCCAGTTTGGAATTGGGCCAGGCAGAAGTTGTGGCCACCAAGAGGAACAAAGAGTTCAGCAAACCGGGTCAGTGAGACTTACAGCAAAGTCAGAAGAGGCAATTGTTACAAATTCAACAGAAGGCAACTGGACAGAAGGAAAAAATCACAATATAAGTGATTGAACACCAACGTGGGTTTTCCAAAGAGGTGTAGAAAATGGATGTGGCGTGTCTTATCTATGTGAGTAACATTTCCTGCTTCTCTGCTGGTCTGTCTTTTAGAGTTTTTTTAAAGCACTGTCCCCTTGTGTGGTGAATTACCAATGTTAATGAATATTGATTTCTTCTAAATTACTCAGGGAGAGCAATGTTGCTCTAGATTAGCCTTCTGCATTGCTTAGCAGTCTACAAAAAAGATCTGTGGTAGGCAACAACAAACATTGGAGAGAGAACAAAAGGGACCAGGTGCCTAAAAAACAGTGAACACTTGCTTGATTAGAAATGGGCAGTTTAAGTACAAAACAAGCAGATAAACACAAATACATGGAATACCTGATAAAAGATAAACAAACCCTACATATTTCCTTACCAGAGGAAGACTTTTTTTTCCAGAAAAGGTTGAATATTGTTTTAAAGCAATGATCATTTTATTACAGACTTTCCAGCAAAGTCCTCTAAGATCCTGTAAAGCAGCAGTCAACCGCAATGCACAAGTACACCATTGTGAATTATTGAATTGCATCTGTATCTCAGAAGCTGCATATATTGATGTTTTCCTTGCCTTTCAGTTACAATCAAAGGACAAAGTGATATGCAATATGGCACTGATCTACTAGTTGCAAAGCCCTGCTCTGAAAGAAAGTCCAAGTATCTTGGTATTGCTCCAAAGAACACTCTGCACAAAAGTAAGAACAGCGTGACTTTGTCATTTGGTTAGGATTTTCAAAATCTTTTCCCGAGAGTTTCAAATGTCTCAGTTTGCGGACAATCACTCTAAGATTCCTGAATTTCTGTAAGTGTCTTACCAGCACTTTCTGAAAAACAAACCTATAACTGAAGTTTCAATTTTAGTCACTTTCAAAAAATTAATCGTTTATTGCGTCCATCTGATGTGCTTGTATGTGAGTACAAATGGTATTTGTACTGCATACTATACATTTTGGGATCTACTTTTGTACATACTATACATTTTGTAAACTAAACTGTTGCTGAGGACGATATGGTACAAACCTGTTAGCTCTTATTTTATATACATAACTCCATGTAGATAGACTCATAAAATCATGCCATGGATGAATTACTTTATTTGAGCTGAGTAACTGAAGGGACTGTTTATTACTGTATTTTTTAAGAGATAATTTCCAGGTACCCAAAACAGTGAAGGGGTGTTCACTCACCTTGTAAATATTTTCATATTTTCACAATCTTACCCTTCCCAACCTAAGTCAATTAAAAAAGTAGATACAGTGTATAACACGTGGCTTGATAACCAAGAAAATTAAAATAATGCAAGGGCCTAGATTCAGAATTTAGTTCTTAAAATGCTGTCACTGTTCTATCTTACATCCAGACTCTCATCTGACATAAAATGGGGTCAGGTCATGCTGAATGTAAAGGATTTACACAGAGTGATACCAATGGAATCATAGAATCATTTAGGTTGCAGAAGACTTTTAAGATCATTGAGTCCAACTGTTAACCTAACACTGCCAAGTTACCACATGGTAGCCATGTCCCTTAGCACAACATCTACACGTCTTTGAAATAGCTCCAGGGATGGCAACTCCACCACTTCCCTGGGCAGCCTGTTCCAGCGCTTGACATCCCTTTCAGAGAAGAAATTTTTCCTAATTTCCTCTTGTCCTATCACTTATTATTTGGGAAAAGCAATGTGTGGCTTATAGATAAACATTTGATGCTTTCCATTTCTAGAACCACCATGTACTTGAACGTGCTGTTGCATATGAGAAAAAGCCATTTTTCTAATAGTCATATTGATTCACTAACATGGAAGTACCACTTGATATTTCAGCATCCATGGGACAGAGGGAGACGTTCTCATGCAAGACACTGTTATTTTACAGCTAATCTCAATATCAAGTAAATGTTGCAGAAGAAAAGAGACTCACATTTTGCTGTACTGAACTCTTAGAATTTTTTTTTTCCCTTTTTAATCACATAATGATTGATCTCTGTCTCCTAGAAACAGTGAGCACGCTTGAATGCTGAGTTCAGGAACACAGCAAATTAACTCCGTCCTTTTTCTACTAGTTAAAACAAAGAGACACTTGAATGTAGGTAATACTTGCTCTTCTATTTTCAGTGCTTGGATAGATACACTTGGCGCTAAGTCCTGTAAGGCCAGGGACAAAGGGAGAATCCATTGGCTCAGCCTACTGAAAGACACAAGCACTATTGTCCTAAGACTTGAGGACAATGAGGGAATTCTGGACCTGCTTTATTTTTGACATTCACCTTTCTATGTGCACGCATGGAGTAGCTGTCTAACAGACACAGAATCAAAAAGTTGAGTTAGACATTTCTGGCCTTCAGTTGATATAATGTCTTCAGTTATTGTGAATATTTTCTTCCTGTGAACTGCTGGAAGGGAAGTGATGTGGGAAGTGGTTTTCCTGAGTCATGAAAGCTTTTGATATTTCAGATATTCTCTTACTCTGTTTGGAACATCTAAGCAGAAACGATAATGCTCTGAGATGATGGGATTTTAGAAAGCCATACCTGAACTTGCAGAAGGAGACACTGAACCTTTATCTCCCCCAGCAAAAAAAAAGGAAAAGCTTAATTTTGGAGATATCCTTAGGGGACAGGCTTAGCTGTAAATTCCGATATGTAGGTACTAGACTGCTGTATTGGATCATCCTTGGGATCCAGTTGATTATAGTCTCTTTGGGTCTGAACATAATCAAGATGAAATATTCAAACAGGATTTCTCAGTTTTCATCATGGAAGGCAGCTCATTTCATGGAATTTGTCAGGGAGACAGATTTTCACAGGCCAGTCTTTTTTTTTTTCCTTTTCTTTTCTTTTTTTTTTTCTTTTCTTTTTATTTTTTCCTTTTCTATTTTTTTTTTCTCAGAAACAACTTTTCAGACCTCTGTTTCCAGACTTACGTGCATGCTGAGCATGAGAAGAGAGAAGGTCAGGTGCTTTGACACTGTCTACATACAAGGCTTTCAGAGAAAAGAAGTAGTATTCACCATCACTTCATTTTCTATGTTCCTTCCAAAGAAGGTGAGTAAAAATTCATAGAGAATCCAATGACGTCAGATACTAAAACTAGTGTTTCTAAAGATTATTATTCTGAGTAGGGCCTTGCCATAGTCCAGGTAGACCCTCTCTGTTTTTGCATGAAATTGTCTAATTGGCGATGAATACCTATTCATTGTCAACATCAGTAAGGGTCCGGCGCGTGGACTAAAGGAGGATTTCCAGCACACCTTCTCACTGTGGAAAAACTGAGTAAAAGCACACAAGGAGACAAATGCCTTTCCCTGTCTCTCCAGTTATCTTCTTTATTGTCTTTTACGTTTGCAGAAGACTGAGATTGAAACCAGTCTCTGAACACAGAACTCATCCATCACTTAATGTAAACCTTTGGATTCCTCAGTTGCTTGTTATTGTGGTCACCTTTCTTAGCCACAGATATTATGGGAGTATTTTAGGACTCTGTCTTGAGGTGTTTCTGAATGAAGAAAAGATATACATGTGGAAAAAATCCCAGCTAACCCATACCTGATCTTCAGCTTGGCTAGCTGAGTGTTTCTGATCTAACCTTGAATTCTGCAGCAGAATCTCAAATATATCACCAATATAATCATACTGAGGCATAATATCCAATCATTATAGAAACAAAAGCCAGTGAAAAGGTAGTAAGTGAAATTAAAATATTTTTAGACTATCCAAAGATTTGCAAGTGACCTTAGCATAAATGAATATTTGTCTAAAGGAGTGTTCGTTCGGTATGGAACAGCTGCATGGAAACTATTCTGCTTCTTACCTCCGTCTTGCCATAAAACTGGAAATGTTCTGTAGGGACAGAAAGTCTTAGATTTGTAGAGACCTGTCAAAATCCTTTGTAGACACATTTAATGTGTGCAGTTTGGAGCTGCCAGTAACTGCTTACATTTTTCTAATGTACAGAAACTCCCCGGGAAACCAGATCTCTGAGACCTGCTTTTGTAACCTCTCTGGCTGTACTTTGAGGTTATTTCTCTCATCATGCAGTGCCTCAAATCTGCATTTTCTAGATTAAAATTCTATTTTGCATAAATTGATCTTTTTAGTACTGTTCCTGGCAAGGTTTTCAGCAAAAAGAGGAACTGCAGTATGTTTGTTGGTGCTCAAGAAATCACCAGAGGAAAAATCTAGAAGTAAGCTAGCAATGGCCAAAAACCTAAGGCTATAATCAATTCTCCACATGTGCCTAACTACTGATGATGCTATCGGGAGTTACATGTGTATCAGGTTGAGAATACACCTCATAGAGCTTCTGTCTAAAAGTCAACGTTTATTAATATGGTATAATTAAATGAATACAAGAGGGAAATATCTGATTAGTGATATGAAACTATAAATCATAGTCTGGCACACATAAAGTATATGGGCATGAGTAACTCCTATTGAAGGCAAAAGGAGTTCATAGTGTTCAATGGAATTTTGGTATGGGGGAATAAATGAATAATTTTAGTTTCCTCTGTCCAAGTATTATTATTATTATTATATTGCTATTATGAGAATATTTGTCCTTGAGAAAATACTACCTGAGGTTTTTTCACTTAATAGGATATTCTTGTGTTAGAAGTGTGTTTGTGGCTAGAAAGAAGTACTTCTAAATTGAAGTGTTGGTCACAAGGATATGATCTACTTTATTTCAATATCAATATGTTCTCAGCTCAAGGACTATCTATTAATTTAATTTTTAACCCTTGCAGACAACATTTGTGGATATGTCTGCTTAGATAGGTGTGTGTGTGTGTGCAAATATGTGTTTACCATGCCACGATCTGAATTGGATAAGTACAAGGCAGTTCCAGTCCTCATCAGTCTTTAGCAGTGCTGAAAGGCAAGATACCTGGAGGTGTTCAAAGCCAGGTTGGATGGCACTTTGAGTAACGTGGTCTAGTGGAAGGTGTCTCTGCCTATGGCAGTGCGGGTGGAGTGAGATGATCTTTAAAGACCCTTCCAATCCAAACCATTCCATGATTCTATACCTTAGTGCTGGCACACACCTTGCTAAGAGACTTGCAGTTTGCAGAGCAGCGCTAACCCACGCACAGTCAGTTCAATGTAACAGAAACACCTATCTGCATGCTTCCATGCACATGTACCTGATGATTTCATGAGCAATGCTCTGTTGCCCACACTTGTTTGCACTCCCCCCACCACACAAACACAATTTTTCAAGATGCTAAGAATATTTAAAACATCCTCTAGGGCCTGTTCTTCCAATAGTTTTTATTGAATACAGGCGCGCCACCGATACAGCTCTTCTTGGTGTTGCCTTAAAGAATGGTGAGCACTGGTGGTGACAGAGCTCTGCAGTTTATATGACTGGCCAGGGCAGTGGGAGAGTGTAAGGTACCAAACACAAATACAGTCTGGGGCATAGTTTGGGCTGAAATAAATCTGAGAGGTATTAATGGTGCCTGGAACAGGGCAAAACAGCAACAGACTATGTAAGGGAATTCTGTCCTGAGTGGACAGAATCTTTGGTCAGTTCTCCTCTCCCCCCAAATATACATACATGTATATACACACATGTGTATGCACATAAATATATGTGTGTATGTGTATGAATATGCTTCTGAAGGAAAGCAATTTGACAGAAAAGAAACAGATTCAGACAAGATATATGGATAAAACACAAAAACTCCGCTTGTAGCATATTTTCCTGGAGCATTGTTCCAGGCTGTACAGTGCATGGGCAGCCCTCAAGCACTGCTAATCGTTGCACAATGTTGGTCACACCTCTGTAAAGGTGACTAAAAATTTGGCTGTCCTGATGAGCACCTCTAGAATTCTGAAAGAGATGAATCGGGAACTTGCTGCTATTTCCACCTCAGTTAAGCCTAACTTAGATCTTTTATTCCCCTTAAGTTATGAGCAGTGAAAGAGAAAGATTAGTAAAATAAGTAACATTTTATTTTGGAGCTATTGCTAGATTTCTTTTTGTGTTGGCTGTAATTGATCATTGTAATTTCTGCTGATCATCTGAGGCAATTACACTAGAAGATAGGTACTTCTCCGATCTTATAAATTCAAATAGCATTTTTTTCATCTCCCTAATGCCTATCCTCCTGTCTACTCCCATTGGTTTATACACAGAATCAGATTTTTATGCCAGATTGTCGTTTACAGGGACACACTGGTAACTAAAACACTATTGAACGTAACAAAGTTGAAGAATCGATCCTTTAATTAAATTAGAACAGAAGCAGCTTATGACTTTTTCTGCTGATAAACGTGGATAAAACTCGGCTGAAATGAATGGATTGACATCATTTACATTAGAAGAGATTTTGGCCTTGATTTACAGTCCTGGGAAAAAATGTGGCATTATATTGTTCTTCCTCCTTGTAGTGACAGAAGCTTTCACAATAAAGATCTCTTTTAATTTATGATTTGCCATAAAAGACATTGCATGACAGGGTTCTCTGGTACCGTAGTCTCCTGCCAGGGACAGAGCAACTATTCATTATGCCTTATCCTGTGCAGTCACTTATCATGTTTCTTACCCCACCAGTCTATCTCATTATTCTCCAGGAAAGCCATTTTCAGAACTGCCAGCAACTTACTCAAATTATAAATGGGTTTATGCCACTTTTGGTTTTGAACAAGGGGACAGACTTTGGTGAATTAGGAACATGGGGTTGTGCCACTCCATAATGCGATGTGACACGGTGACTCATCTAAACAACAAAATATCCCTTCTGAATCAAAATTTGGAAGTGGCATCATTATATGCATTTGTTTGGCAATTTTGGCTAAATTCATGCAGCCAGAAAGACATAACCAAATAATCTAGGTCTATAAATTGTGTCTTAACATTTCTTTTTTTTTTTTTTTTTTTTTTTTTTGATAAATAACAGAAAAGAACTTGTTTCCATTGTAGAAGATTCAAGCTTGGGAACTATTATGTATGATAGTTTAACACAGGAAAAAAGTGAAATAATGTAATTCCACATCAAAATGAAAGTGGAGTGATGCACTGAGGTGAGTAGCGTTACTCTGGATTTAAACACCATAAATAAGTCTGACATCTGGGCTTAAGTCTGGGCAGTCTGACAGTTGCTCTTGACCTATCTTGGTACCAATACCCAGAGGGCTGTTATTATCCTGGCTGTCTGAGGAGCATCTAGAAATGATTTGACAACCTCAAAAGGAGAAACTTCACAAGGTAAAGAAACAAAATACAGTAAAATCTACCTGTGTACTGTGAAACCCAAGGCAGGATGGTTTGGGTGCATTGCTGAGCAGAGCAGTGACACTCTAATTGTAGTGGCATAGAGCAAGAAGGTGGCTTCATGTTCTTTCATGTTCTGCCATCTACTTATTATGGGCCTCTGGGCTTTGCTCTGATGCTGGTTCATTACAGTAGGTTGAACGCTCGGTTATTTTTTTCTCATCTGTTTTGCAGAAGTGATGCTGAAGTTGTAGATCTCTCTTGGGCTCATTTAATAACTAATACTGGCACTTACGATAAAATAAGGCATGTGCTCAACTCATTTGCATCTGTGGGAAAATAAACTGATTTTTAGTCTGCTAATAATTTAAAAATTGTGTTTAAGTATAGTTTGGAGGGAAAAAGAATGTTGAGTTTAATACAAGGTATGTTTCTTATCTGCTGTCTTGAATTATTTTCAAATATAGTTAGATTTTAAAACACCATATAATCTCAAAAAAGAAAATAAAGTTTTTTAAATTAAATTGGAGTTATTTTATGTATCAGTCAAAATAATTCAGTCAAGTCAAGACATATTTATCAAAAGCTTTGTTTGACTTAAACCTGCATTTTCTTTTTTGGCAGAAAAATTGCCTCCTCTAGCAAATTCCAAATGCAAAGCAATCTCCAATTACAAACTGATACATTTAGCAATGTGTGTATTTTGCAGGTCAATTCTCATAATGTTAGGGCGTAAAAATGTTGCTTCAATAATTGGATGCCATTCTTGCAATCTAACATCAGTTGTGCTAACAAACTGATTTCATATGTACAGTGACATGAGAATAATAAATTTAATTTCAAATGCTGTCTCTTTTTTACACTGTGTGCTTTACTAGTAATAAGAAGCTTATACTTTTTTGTCAGTCAGTCTTTCAGTCTTTCAAACAGCAGAAATCATTTCTGTTCCTTTGCAGTGCAGTTCAGGTGAAAAAGTTTCAGTTGCTGTTTTTTTTTTTGAAGCTGAACTTCTCTATACTAATTTCATATGAAATTTCCTTGAATTCGTAAGAATTTCTTCACAGTGAAATCACAGGTCAGTTAGATTACCATTTTGGGAATCTATTTTGTTGTCTGTAGTGTTAGCAATCTCATCTCACTGTGAATGCCTGGTTCTGACCTCCTTGTAACATGTTATGAACTGAAACTCACTCCAGCAACCTCAGGCAAGTTTGTTCATACACTCCAGTAAAACCTGGGATCTCAATTTGGACCATATTTGTTCTCGACCCCAGTAAAGGCCTCTTCATCCTCAGGCTCCTCCATCATGGTGGTAGGGCTGCTATTGCACTCCCTGCAGGTGAATTTAATTCTTGTGTGGAACTTAACATCCTGAACAGGGAGATGATATAAAAAAACCCCTTTCTTACTGACATACAGTTGTAACCTACAGGGTGCCGCTTCTTCCCTGAAGTGTCTTAGCAGCTGCCCCACTGGTTAGTGCACTTTTTTCCTCCGTGGAGGCCTGTCTACAGAGAGAAGAGTGACCTTGTTTTCTTGTTTCTGCTGCAGCAGCTACCCTGTGATGTTTTCACATGTTGTCTTTTTCAGGGCAGGGGCCTCTGAAGAAAAGAAAAGAAAAATGAACAGCAATTGAATAAAGGAAGAGAAACTGCTTAGAGATGCTCCATTCCTCAGTAATCAGTATTTTCAAGCAGAAGAAGCTCTTATAGAAAAAAGGGAAAATTTGTAAGTATGGCTCAGCTGGACAATGGACGAAGTGTGTAAACTCATTTTAACTGTGTACTGCAAAGGGAAAGGCAAATATGTGTTTTTCCTGTTTTTATATATTATTTGCTTTGTTTATAATGCCCTTGAAAGCTGAGAACTGAAATGATTCTTTCACTCATCTTTCCACTTTATGTGTGTCTAGGTTTTCTGGTGCATGATGCTTGGCTGATAGCTCTGATTGCAATAGCAGCAGCTTTGTTGTTTACTGAAAAATAAAGAAAAAAGAAATGTATTTTAAATGTGAACACTATATGCTGATTTCTCTTTGAAATTAATAGGGATAATATATTTTGGAAATGACAGGAATAATAATACTTTGAACTTATTAACCTCTTTCATCTGAAATTTAGAAACATTAACTAATTAAGCATCACAATTCCCCCACGAGCTAGAAACTTCACAGTAATCACTATATTTGCTTGACATCTCTACTATTAGCATTTTTCACTGTGATTTTAAGAAGGCTTTATCCTCGCTATTTAATAATGTATGACATTACAAAGCAAGTTGGGCTAGAAAGTGAAGGATACAGAAATAGAGCTTATCCATGGGAGTGAACCCAGGAAACTTGAACTGAATGCACTTTAAAAGTCAATTAGTCAAACTTCACTAAACCCCTGTGTGGACATTCTTATTCAAAAGTACCGTAGTCACAACTGGAGCAGGAATGAATACGAGCATAGTGTAGAAAATTTCCACTGTAGCTTGTTCTGATTCACTTTCCCAACTGCGACCATGCAGACAATGTGACAATGGAAATGACTGGAAAGTATGAAACATTTCAAGAAAAATAAAAATACTTTGCACAGTACAAAATGTGCAGTGAAAATTTTGAATACTTCAAAGAAAATGTAATTTTACTTAAGGAGGCAAGGAAAAAGCTTTTATTTTCCCAGTCTCCAAGGGGGAAAAGTATAAAGTGAAAGAATGTGATTTTGTTTCACGATTGCAATGAGAATTCTTGAACATTCGGGTGGCTTTTTGAATTTTTTAATTTAAAAAAAAGAGGTATGATCAAAAAATTAAATGCCACTGGAAATTTTCATTATGGTAGGAAAAGCATTTTCTAGAAGTTGTTTATTTTTATGAAAAAGAATTACGAGCAGTGCTCAGTCAAGACAGCCCATTGCATTCAGAGTCAGGAAATACAGGTGGGAATAACAACTATCAAATTTATTTATTTTATTATTCTCACAGCTGAATAGTCCTTGTCTTGTTGTGTATCTAATCCGAAGCACTGATCAATCACCATTTTCTTTTCCTAAGAGCTAAGAAGTTATTGGCAGAAAATTGTTGGGAAAAAAAAAAACTGTCCATAGGAAAAGTCTTTTTCCAAAACCCAATAATTAGATTTTGGCTCTTTTCCTAATGCTTGCTTGTTTCCTAAACTCTTTAAGTATCTGCTGTTACAAATTACATATACTGTTATTATTCCTGCACAACCAAATAACTGAGCTAGACATTTGCCCTCTGAAAAGAATGTATACCAGAGTTTTCAGTAATTAGATGAAATAACTAGTTTCTATTGAAAAAAATCTTAGCCCTTTGGTCTTATTGGTGCCTTTGCTGCACCGTGTCCCAAAAGCTGGCTTTGTCAAGAAACTGTTTTTTCCAGTTTACTCTGCAGAGCTTTTTACCCAAATCCAGGCAAAGCAGAAAAGAACAAAACCTGGCTTTTAACAGTCTTTAAAGCCTTTCCTTTGAGCAAGATGATTCACATCTTGCTCAAGGTTTGTGATTGATTACCCTGAAAATATATATGACGCAAGAAACGCTCATCTTCACTGTATTTGGAAATAGGCCACGTGAGATATCCTTGTGATGTAAGAAATGAGGCATTACACTATTCTTGTTGCAGTCGGTAGATTAGCATAACAGAAGAGAAATCCAGTTAAAGACACTATTTTTCCTCTCTATAGGGAAATACTGGGGAAGATAGCTAGAAAATTTTGCTTAAGATTTTTAAATACAGCATGTGTTAATCAATTTTCATAATGAATTACTTTCTATTATTGTTGCTTTTGGGCAGTTTCTGCAATGTTTTCTGTTAGATGTAGAAAGATGCAGTTCCCAAGAGCTGTACAAATCCAATTTTAGCTCTAAAGGAATGAATAAGCTACAAGCAATCACTGACATGAGAGGCTGTGAAGCAAGGAAGGGCCTGTTTCACTGTGCCTTGAACAGAAATGGTTGTGGTGTAAATGAAAGAAATGTGAACGGGGCATAACAACAACTTGACAATATTAACAACTTGAGGATATGACGACCACATCAGTGGTCGTCATCCTCTCAGGAGGAGCTTAGCTGTGGTATCCACCCAGTGGAAAGACACGTCCTCTGCACTTGGCAGAACAGATGTGGCAACCCAGACAGAGATCTCACAAAAACATGCAGCCGTCTAGGTCTCAGGCTGTGGAGAGTGCAACAGGTACAAACACAACTTCATACAACAGGAATGTGGTTCTGGATGTGGAATGCCGGTTGATGGATAATGTGGATGTCGGTCCATCTACACCAGACGTGTTGTCAAGGTCAGAAAGTTCTACCCTCTGTATTGCGACCACCTCCTTGAGAAAGAAAAGATGGGTTATGGTTGTAGGTGACTCCCTTATGAAGAGAACAGAGGGTCCAATATGGCCAGACGGTCCTATCCTCCCTGCAATGAGGAAGGACATCTTCAGCTAGATCAGGTTGCTCAGAGGCCCAACCAGCCTGACCTTGAAAGTTTCCAGGGATGGGGCATCCACAAGTTCTCTGGTCAATCTGTTTCAGTGTTTCACCACCCTTATCGTAAAAAATGTCTTCCTTCTCTTTAGTCTAAATCTTCCCTCTTTTAGTTTAAAGCTATTACCCCTTGTCCCATCACAACAGGCCCTACTGAAAAGTTTGTCCTCATCTTTCCTGTAAGCCCCCTTTAAGTCCTGAAAAGCTGCAGTAAGGTGTCCCTGGAGCCTTCTATTCTCTGGGCTGAGTAACCCCAACCCTCTCAGCCTGCCGTCACAGGAGAGGTGCTCCATCACTCTGATAATCTCTGTGTCCCTCCTCTGGGCCCACTCTAACAGGTCCATGCCTTTCCTGTGCTGAGGGCTCCAGAGCTGGATGCAGTACTCCAGGTGGGATCTCACCAGAGCAGAGAAGAGGGGCAGAATCACGTCCCTCAACCTGCTGGCCACACTTCTTTGGATGCATCTCAGGATACGGTTGGCTTTCTGGGTTACAAGCTCACATAGCTGGCTCATGTCTGGCTTTTCTTCCGCCAGTACTGCCAAGTCCTTCTTGACAGGCCTTCTCTCAATCTCTTCATCCCCCAACTTGTATTAATACCAGGAGTTTCCCCGACCCAGGTGCAGGACCCTGCACTAAACTTTGTTGAACTTCATGAGGTTCACACAAGCTTACTTCTTGACCTTGCCCAGGTACCCTCTGGATGGCATCCTGTCCCTCAGGCGTGTCAACCATACCACTCAGCTTGGTGTCATCTGAAAACTTGCCCTGGGGGTGCACTTGATCCCACTCTCTATGTCATCGATGAAGATATTGAACAGTACTGGTCCAAATATGGACCCCTCAGGGACACCACTTGTCATTGATCTCCATCTGGACATTGAGCCGTTAACCACTACCCTCTAGATGCTACCACTCAACCAATTCCACTGAACAGTCAATCTATAGAGTCCATATCTCTCCAATTTAGAGAGAAGGATCTTTTTGGGGGCTGTGTCAAAGGCCTTGCAGAAGTCCAGATAGGTGACATCCATGGGTCTTCCTTTGTCTGCTGATGTAGTCACTCCATCATAGAAGGTTGGGTTTCTTTTAGCCTGGTATTCCGCTTCTCTTCTAAAGTCTCAGGAGACCAGAACTGTTCACCAGTGAAATATGAATAGCTGGTCTAGGGAAAGAAATCCACAGTTTGCTCTCATGGGTCCCTTCCCATGCATCATATGCTGCATTCTTTGTTCCGTGCTTTTCCAAATTAATTTGTTTGTAATCTCAGAAATTTCAATAACTAGCTGCTTACAGTGTATTCTGTTTTCTTCCAGTAGATACAAATAGCAGCCATGAAGAGCTGCCTAGAGCTCAAAGGATGGTTCACCAGCTTGCTTAGCTTGAGGCAACTAGTTGAAAAAGCCCAGACAGTCACTGCTCTGATTTCACAGGGCCTTGAAGTGAAAAGGTGTGCTGGAGGGTAAGTCCAAAGAAGGGGTTCCTAAACCAATAATTAAATATAAGTATTGTTGGTGAAAAAGGGAGCAGGCTGTTGGACAGTAGCCTATAAATGGTGACAAAAGAATGGCTGAGGGACTATATTAGAAAAGTATTGCTGTTGGCTTTCTTTATTCCTCGCTAGTTGTCCAGTTTTGACTGCTCTTGAAGTCTACTGGGCCAGACAATCCACTGGACTGTCCTGATACATTGATTCCTATTAGTAGTCTGCACAAACTCACCTCTGAACTCCACCAACCAACCGTGTTAGCAAAGCAGAGAAGCTGCAAATATTGATGGATATAAGAACAATGAGAGGCTAGTAGGTCCTCTTCTATGTAACTCCTTAAGCGCTTCTGATATCACTATTAGCTAGAAAACTGCCTGCCTGCAATGTCCACATGGTGGTAGAAGATATGTTTTGAGGCATAAACTTGGGTTATGGCTCTGAAATCTTTCTTAGCATGACCTTCCTCTCTCCTCAGATTTATAGATTAGAGCTCTGGTGAAGGCAGCGTGGTTGCAATGCTAAAGACACTTCAAAAGCTTTTAGCAGCTTGAATTCTACAGCCAATTTATTGCTGAGTAAAGCCCTGAGTTAGTAACAAAGAAAAAAAATAATGGTTGATTGACTGAGCATATTGGGCTGTACAAGTGACTTAATTTTCATCACACTTCACTAATGGCAAAATTATATGTTAGAGGTACAAACAGCCTAGGGAAAAAGGAGCATCTTTTTTCTAATGCTGCTCTTAGAAAGTTATTCTGGGACTCTCGGCACATCGAAAACTGATTACATTTCAACACAGTACTGCAAGCCGTCCTGATTGCAAAGTCATACATTTCCCTAACACAAAATAAAGACTCCTGCTTCCCCAGTTGTTGAGAATCTAGGCGTGTTGCCCACCCCTGCTCCACACTACAAAATTAAATGCTTCAACTATTTCAACAGTGAAAGATGCCAGGCCAATCTGTGTATTTCAGTGTTTTCTTTATTTTTCCTCCTGAGGAAGATTTGTCATTAAACCATTGGAACAGAATCCAGGGGACTGGATTTGAAATTTTAGCTCTGTCAGAGGCTTATGGGATTTTTGGAGAATTTGAGTGCTCTGTGTCTGTCTTCTGTCTCTTTGGTAGAGCTGATGGTCACATTTGGAGAAATTTTATTTTAAAACACTGTGTCATTAGTATCAAATTTATAATGACAGCTATTGGTAGTTTTGATATATTAATATTCTAGACTTTCAAAACTGAAATGAATGTGGACTTTTTAATTTTCTGGGAAATTCCGACCGAACTAATATATGTAAATTCTAAAGGACCAGGGAATATCCCTGGTCAATGGAAATCTATTACCTTTGAAACTTTCATGATGTGGTTTAGCTCATGGTTTTGCACTTTTAAACAGGAGGAGTTTCGTAGCTGGTGCATACCAGGGCTCTTTGTCACCAGGCAGCTTGCATGTGGTTACTCTGGTTTTGGAGCCTAAAAGTTCTTAAGAGCATGGATGGAGTCCAGTCTGTGATAGCTGGCTTCAGTGGCAAGGAATAACTCTGGACATTTTTAATTTACTGCTGAAAATGTAGTCTTGTTTTTCCTCCATTGAAAATATTTTTTTGTTTCTTGATATAAAACCAAGATGAGTAGAATAGCAAATATAATTTCTTCTAAATTGAATAAAGAGATTCTACTGGCCCAAAGCACACTATTTTCAATAGCTTATAAAATTTGGAAGAATTTAACTTTCAAACCCTTTTTTTTCCCCTTAAATTCAAAACAATAACTAAAGCCCGGAAAAAATGTTGATATGCCCACCTATAGCAGTTTCTATCCAGGCATCATGCAAATTAAGTCTTGTTTACACCATAAATTGGATGAAAATTATATTTGGGTAGATAAAATTTTAATCTTCACTGTGTTTCTGACCTTGTAGGTGATACTGGGCAAGTCAACAAATCTATTTATTCTATAAAATTTTGGTTTAATTTTTAATTTTGATGGAAAAAACCTGTTTATTCAGCATTTATTTGTCAGTGCCCAGCACACTGGGACCAAATCTTAAGATGATGATATACTATAGCCTTACGTATATGTTTATCCTTGTCATATGCAAGGTATGAAGTTTGGGTGACTTACAGTGACAACTTGAACAACCCCACCTATCCATATGCAGATTTTCCCTATAGTGCTAGCAAGTCTTCTATATCCTACCTTTCTGTATCAGGAACCGACTCCTACAGAACATTATTTGGACCTTTCTTTTTTCCAGCAAATTGAATCAGAGATCAAATCTTAGCCTTGCAGTACTGGGTACTACCTTGTGAAAGCATTCAAAGAAAATATATACACCTCTACCCCTTTTCCCTGTCAATGTCAAGCTGTATCACACCCTATTAAATTTACAAGAGTAGCTCACATAAATTCTTAATATGGAGAGCCTAAGCACAAAAGTCAATATTTTCTGCCAGATTTTTATGAAACATTGAGAGAGAAAAGTTGTGAAGTGCTTTGAATTACATATAAATAGGCCTTTTCTGTACTTTGGATCACCACTTACCCAATGCGCACTAAAGCCAAGACACCAGATACACCATTAGGTGTCTGGCAATAAGATCTAAAATTTGCTGCTTGAGTGCAGAGAATCCAGTTTCATACCTTTTTCCTTATAAATATTCGACACAATACTGTGTGTCAAACTAGATTTTCAATTTAAAAATAATGAATGATTAAATTTTTTACACTGACCTCATTTTTAAAGTTCAAGTTTTCTGCATCCTTGAGCTGAGTTTTCTTGCAAGCATTTTGGAATACTTCAGCGAAAACAACGCAGGATACCCACACACGGCTTAAGACAAACCGGGCGCACAACTAAGGATATGAAAATATTCTGAAAATTTTTAAGAAGAAGGAATTATTAAAAATTACAGAATCACAGAGTCACAGAATCGCCTAGTTTGGAAGGGACCTTTAAGATCACCTAGTCCAATGTTCAAGCATGAGTAACTGTAACGATAAGTAGACATTTGAGAAAGAAATGTATATGGAATATCAAAAAACCTGAAGTAACTATTCGGAAGAATATATTCTCTCACTAATGGAGAAATATAATCACATAGTATTAAACCAAATAATATACTTAATGGAAAATTAATTACTTACAAACTTTATAAATTCTTCCAAATTTCTAAACATACTCATGTCACATTTATACTTGCTTTTTTTTCTGCCAGCCATGTTCTAGGTAGCTATTTGTTGATGTTTCCTTCCAAGGTAGATGTATGGAGACACCACTTTTCAGCACCCATTTGGGTACTAAATAAGTAGAGCTCTTTTCAGCTAAATATAGTCCTTTTTACAGGGCAAGCACAGCATCATGTTAAGCTGTCTAGGTTTTTTATAATTTCTGAAGTATCTACAGGCAAGATTTTAGAGGTATGAATTCCATTCTCCAGATCATCCTTTTAAATGTTCATTTTTTTAACCGTTTTCCAGAATTGTGCTCAATCTCCCTGCAAGTCTTTCAGTAACAAGGAGAAAAACTGTAGGCCAGGAGAAATCTCCTTCCTAGGAAGGTGTTTGTGACAGTAGTAAGCTTAAAGGACACCACACAACAGGATTTTGATCTTGACTTTAAACAGTTACTTTAAAAAAAAACTTAAAAAATAATACATGAATATAGTATGTGATCCTTTAAATCACAGTTATGAAATTTGGCATTTAGATACTCGTCCCAGAAGCAAATAATAAGCCCCTTATTTAGCTTAATGACTGAATATTCACTGCCCTGGTTCTGCCTACTAGCCTCCAGTATGTTTTGACTTTAGTTCCTTTGCCACTAACCTTTTCCAATTTGAAGGCTTCTAGGTAAACTGTAATTCTCTGAATGTGAAAATATATCAGGAATAAGAAGAAAAAGAACATATAAAGCTGTGAAATAATTTCATATGAAATCAAGAAACAGAAATATAGAGTAAATTTCCTAGCTATGTCTCAGAGATTGCACAAACCCATAAGGGACAACAGGACTTGATGAAAATGTATACAATTACACGAAAGAGCCTGAGGTGGTACTTGCCTAAGTACCACGAGGCTGTACATAGAGATAGTTCAGAGGTTTGGGGCACGTTTTCCATCAGAAAATGTCAGTTCATTGGGACTGACACTTTTCACAAAAATGTATTGGTCTTGAAACTTCCTCTGGGAAAAGTATTTCAGCTCAAATATAGAATTTCTGTAAAAATGGGAATACGCAAGCTACTTTAAACAGTTGCTTGGAGGAGTCTTCCCCAGCTTCATATAATTCAATTGCAACTGTAAACACTTTTACAGGTGACTTGGAAAAATACACACTTAAGTAACTTTTTTTTATAACATTTTTCATTCACTCGATTTGTAATTTCTCTGACAAAATCCAGGAATTCCACCTGCAAATGTGAAATTTAGCAGAAAGGTATCATCTGCATTAAAGCCTCTGAATGTTATGTACCTACGAAAATTGTCTGGGCTAGGAAAAAAAAAACCAACCAGCAGATTTGCAGAGTCAAGAATAGATCAAAACTGCTGGTTTCCTGCTCTACAAGAATAAATTGCCAAAGAACCTCAGGATTTTGTTCACAGAGGCATTTGCCTGGTAGCTGATTTGGAGGAGTGGAGTGAAAATAAAGAGAACTGAAAGGGGGGAGCAGCAGTTAGATTTCAATTTAAATAAAACAGGAGTGTAACAGGGAAGAGCAGGGACAGACCAGTCCCGACAAGAGAAGTACCATAAGTGGGAATCCCTGGATTTTTGTCATAGTGCAATCTTTTTGAATGGTCTTGCTAGGGTTTCATTTTCACTCTAAGTGAATTTTGAAATGAATGGGAAACATGTAAAAAAACCTATAAAAATATATACTATTTAAAATCAAATGTATTTTTCTACATATTTGTTAATAGATCTTTGTTCCTAAATGAAGCTAAGGTCCACTTTAATGAGATTTTGTCTATAAGCATGAAGATAGTTTCTGTACTGGAAAGCATCTAATACACATAGAGAACAGAGTCAAAGTGTTACAGAAGTGTTCAGTGACTCACACAGGGAGCCGACAGCAAAAATGCAAATCTATCCTAGAGCTCTTGAATTTTATTCTAGTGCTTTTGTCAAGTAGAAAACCAACCTCTACAACCTTGCTTACTGTCAATGTTATGTGCATCTCTGTAAGTGACCAAAACCCTCTGACTTTCATCTATGATTGCAAGACTGGGTACGTGGTACTGCAAATTAGATCCATTACAGGTCACTTGTCTCCCAGGAACTTCTTTTTAGCACTTGTTATTACATTTCTGCATTCTTCCTACATGCCACAATGCTCTGTCACTGCATTAGATTTAACACATTTGTATAGACTCTCTTCATTGACAGTTGTTTATTGTTCTCATACACCTTGTATGTCTGAACCCTTGGCTTTGCTAGCAAGATAGAGAATCACATGTTGAAGCTCCATGCTGTGGTGGCTCTGGGCTCAAGTTGTGTTTGGGAAAAAAAAGTCTTGACTGCTTTCTGTGATGTCAAGGGAGTAACCCCCTGGCAGTAGATATTCTCCAGGGTTAATTAACACTAACTGTGACTCTCCTATCCTCTTGTCAACCTCATCTCTTGATACCTGTTAGTGGATGTTTATGAGATAACAAATATAATCTACATCTATGTAGTGATCTATATTAATAACAATAACGAAGAATCAAAGTTAATTAACTTGTAATGGTGACATTCACCTCTTTGTAACTGACTCACAGCTTTTCAACAAAAGCATAGTTTACATACTTCTGTGAATGAAGATGACCTCTCTACTTGTACTGTCCCATTTAGAAATTTGACAAGAGTTATCATTCCTACCCCTCACCAGAATATGTTTTGTTCACCACGTGGCAGGAGAAAATAGTATTTCATGCCCGTTTCATAACTGGAGCAGCGCACTAGGGGAGCAAGAGGTGTGACAGCCCACCGAGGCAGATGCCAGTGGGTTTGTGCCACTTGTAAACCTTCATGCCTCCTTCAGCAGGTTATCTTTCTTAAGGTCCTTAAAGTCTCGCCATCACAAATTTGCCATGGGATACTGTCAGAGTGATCTGACCTCAAAAGCTGCAGTTTATTTAAAAGCTGACATTCTCCTCTTTTTTTTTTGGCAAAACTGAGGCGCAAGGTGGCACGTTAAGAATGTTTAATAGTTTTGCCACTGCTTTTTGCATGTTGAGGAAGTTCTTTGTTCCTTTTATTTTTCTGGTCATTTTTTCAACTGTAATACTCAAACTTTGGGAGGGACAATTTAATGTTTGTTTTTTTTTTCCCTTTGATTTGTTTGTGTGGGTTGGTTTTTTTTTTCTAGTTTCAGTTTGAATTTTCTACAGGAAAATAAGATGGCTACTACCTTTAAGCACTTCCATTTTTTGGAATAAGGCAGAAGATTTTATGTCTTTTTCTTAAAGATGGCTTAATGATTGCAGTAGAAATGAGCCTTACAGCAACTGAATGAATTCAGCAGTTACTGGAGATGGTTCAAGAACTTCGTCATAAAAAATTTCCAAAATTACTTTGGAAAATTTTGGTTAATGAATCCAAGATATTCTTTCCAGTTTTGTGTCTCTTTGTATTCCCTTGGACTGGAAAAAGAAGTGTAAAAATTTCTAGCCCCAACATTATAACTAAGTATTTGTCTTAAAGTTTGTTCTTGGTGTACTCTTAGTGAGAACAGGGAGGACTGAAAATAATTTAGCTAAGCAATCAAGCTGTTGGTTAATTCATCAAATTGAAGTAGATTCACATGTTTGTGAATTAAGTTTCTATAAACAGCAGTTGCAAAATAATAGATCTTGCTAATGATCCTTGCAGGGGAGCTTGCACTTCAGAATATAAATTCTTTAGGTTATTATCACCCAAACCACTAGATTCAATATATCTGTTGAGGCAACTGACTGATGTCTTGAAATTAAACATTATGAAAATATATTTGTTGAACACCAATGGCAAGCAAGGACAGAACTGATAGATGGCAGAAAGAATGCAATGGATATTATCAGTTACAACTGGTAAAAATTAAAATAGTTACTAATGGCAACACAAAGCTTGCATGATGCTTGTTTGTGGTATAGAAGGAAATTTTTAAACAGCACTTTTAAGCTTTTGTTTAAAGCACACAACTATTTTTTTCTTGTTCTTCCTCTCTTGTTGATGCCTTGTTGGGAAGCCTGTAATGCTACTCTCGGCTTTTTTTCACTTATACTTTGGCTTTTCCTGGTTGGGCAGCAGCCCTTTATGCTCCTGTGGGCAATCTTTACTCAGAATTCCCAGATGATCAGATCTCACTGCCTAGCTGATTGCGTTGATTTTGCTGAATATGTGGTCGTTCTACTGTACAGCTGGTAATAGGAGGGTGAAACAATCCTGGATTTTGGATATGTGTGAATACTTGGGTACATTTCTATGCACGCCTGTCTCCTCCTTCACCCACCCACCCACATGCACCCTTTATACTCAATTAGATCAGGCAGAGAATTAATACATTTGCATGTAGTGTTCCCTGTTTGTCAGTTACCTTTGGATAAAGTGTGCTTCATTTAGGTATTTATGTCAAAAGTCTTGTGAAGCCCTAGACTTCACATTTGCTACTCGTTAGTCTGCGCCCAGAACATTCTCCCAGGGCTCTGCATTGACAGACAGACTGCATTTGGCTGTGAGTAAAGGGCAGCAATGTATTTGCTTTTCCCCACAAGCAGAGCACAGATCAAATTATAGCCACTTCTCAGTTACTCAGTTATTCCCTGGGGAAACCCAGCCCAGCTCCTCTTTCCCAGCAAAGCTCTACCTTATCCTTGCCTCTCCAGAGAGGAGGCAGAGGTTCGGACAAATTTACCTCTCATGGAGGTTTCTGTTCCTTTATCCTATTTAGCTACACTGGTAGATTCACTGCTGTCCCCTTAATATTTCATACTTAACGTGTTAGGTTTTAGACCTTAAAAATCCTAAGGCAGAGGAGGAGCTCAGAGGGTAGTTTCGGGATCTTTGGGAGTTGCTACAATTCTTCAGCTTAGTTTCACCCATGGAGCAAATTCGTTGCTGGCCCTCAGGAAGTAAGAAACATTTCTGGCACTCAGACCCCGCAATTCCCACGGGGCACAGGGCTGTTACTGGGGCATGTGCTTTGAGAAGGATTTTTGCTTTAATGTCCCTTTAATGAGCAAACATCAACTTAAATGAAGCCTCCCTTCCTGCTGCTCACATTTAGCTGTGGCTGGTTTCTTCCATTTTCTTAATTTGCTTTTAACTTGCTCAAATATTTTGAAGTTTGCTGACAGGCAAATAGTGGAGTTCATCCTCTTTAAAGATCAGGCCTTCTCATTTTATTTTTTTTTTACCTGTGAAAAGAAACCTCTTTTATTTGTAGTATTATGTGCGTTATATATATATATATATATATATATATATTTCTTTTCCCCTTATTTTTAAAATTTTTTATTGAAGGATAAGGAAACTGGAAAAATAATTTCTCTTCATTTATTAACTTTAAAACACATTTGTAAGTGATTATTTGCAAACAGTCTTTGGAGAAGTGCATCCACAATCTGTTCTTTAATACAATTTATTTTCCTCTGCTCTTGATGTGAACGGGTTTATCATACTAAGGTTTCTGTACACAGCAGCTCAGCTGTTGTTTGTTAGAAAATGAAACACTGAAGTATTTCCTTTGGGGAAAAAGATAGATGTAAAAAATTTCAGAGGCTCCAAAAATCTGGAGAAAGAATAGGCCACACTTTGTTCTGACCAAGCCAGAAAAGTCCTTCAAATAAGTACTTCCTTAGTTCAGCTGCTTTTGAGCTTGTATTTTAAACTAGAATGAGTTGTGGCATATCTATCCATTAAAAGTTGGATAGCATAGATTGTGTTTAAATCCCTCAAGCTTGGAAGACCTGTTGTCTGTGCTTAACTTCTTTTTTGAAGGAGTAGAAACAGATACATTGCCATGGGCTTTTCTTTGGTCACATTTAATATACTGGTAAAAAAAAAGAAAAAAATCTGTATTTTTTGCTCCTAATTATTTAAGATTTAAGAATTTTTATCAGGTAAAAGTGGTTTACCCTAATTATTTAAGATTTGACAAGTACTGTAAGGAACAAAGCTGTCTGAATAAAATTTTGAGGCATGTACATGTTCGTGTTCTCTGCCAATGGGACCTGAGTTGTTGCAGGCTGAGGTGTACTAATTAATCCCAGCCAAAGCTTTGTCCTCTCAATTAGCAGCCCCTTAGATATGCTGTCTGGTTGATCTACAGCTGCCTTGTGGGAACTACACCAGTTATGCAAGTTTTATGATTCTGACCTCCTAGGCCAGTTGCAAAGTTATGTCAAGGAGAGGAGCTGATTTATTTTGCAGCGAGTAATAGCTGCACGCAGCCCTTTAGGGCAAATCCCCATCAGGTAACCACAACAGAAGGCTGGAGCTAGCATCGAGAGTAAGAGGAGAAATGTGCCCGCAGCCTGGCACACTGCAAATTTCACCTCTGAACCCCACAAAGTCCCTCTTATAATGTCTGCATTGCTGAAAATATGGGAAAGGGCATTTGTATTCCTGTGACTGGCAGAGAAAGTGTTTCTATAGCTGTCTTAAAATCCATTTTTAATTATTAAATATAGAATCAGAGACTCATAGAATTATCTGGGCTGGAAGGGACCTTCAAAGGTCATCTAGTCCGACCCCCTTGCAGTCAGCAGGGACACCCCCAACTAGACCAGGTTGCCCAGGGTCTTAAACATGTCTGTGATTACTTCATAAGAATGCCTCACACACAGTATCAGTGAGGTCTGAAAAGTTTTAGTAACTCTTTTGGTATATATTATTTCCTAGAAGGTAGGTAGAACACACCTTATCTGCACAAAGATTATCACAACTTGCCAATGGGGTAATCAGAAGGGCACATACCTTAAGAGAGGGGCTCAGGATACTGAACTTGAATATGGTTTAATTGTGCCAATCTACCCATCCATCTTCTTCTCCTCAAATTCAGTTTTCTCCCAGGCATCGTTATGACCCTTCATTTCTGTCAGTGCCTTCACAGAAGAGTGAACTTAGCCCTGGGATACGACACACAGAGAAGCAGTGTATCTCCCCTGTTTTTCCAGGCTAACACAAAAGGCCAGATCCTGTGCCTACTAACTAACTCTGTAGAAATTGAAGACATTAAACTAAAGTGAAATTGGAGCGAAGGAGCGGAAAATGTTGCTCTGAAATCTCAGTTGTGACTCTCTCTGATGAAGATGTGCATCCTTCCTCATCACTCATGAACAGAGTCCGAGCTTATCACTTCTCTCTTGCTCCAAGCCCCGGCTGCTACTGAGAGACCAAAGCATAAGAGCACTGGGGTTAAACTGTATGCTTTAATACTTTTCTATCCTATTAGCACGGTGCTTAAATATGCTGGGGAATTTAAGGATGATTCAAATTACACACTTAGAGACTTTTTAGCGCTCGGGAAGAAAATGGAATTTTTGACCGATGGAGCCCAAATCTTTTCCCACTTGTACCTCTGTGACCTGAACATGCTGGTAATGTAATGGAGGGGGCTGCAGAGCCTCCAAGGGACTTTTAATTTCAAAATGGATGGCAAATATCCATTCACTAATAAATCATCTATAGCAGTTCTGCAAGAAATAAAAAACGCTCAAGGCATCTAATTTTGGTCTTGTGTACTTTTGCCCACCCTCTGGGTTCATAGAGTTAACAGTTGTTGGAAGTAGGTGTGGGCACACGGCCAGCCACATTAATAGTTGAGACTTGTTGTTTATATAAATTTCATTTTAATTGAGTGCAGAGTGAGAGATGTATCAGTCAGTATAATTTTTCCCTAGGACTCTATTCTTGCACTTCTGTTCCATGGCAGTAGTTTCTTTTGGGCAAGAAAGCTCATATAGATTTATTGCCTCTTTCCTGTGCAACCTTGCCTAATAAGACTGTTGCAATGGCTGCAGCCTGTAAAATTAGCTTGTGAACTCTTTGTATCCTTCTCTGTCTGTCTCAGTCTCCCTCAGATCGGCCTAGTAAGAAGATTTAACTGTGAGCATATCTGTTTTGGTTTTTTTTTGGTTATAGACTACTGTTCGTTTGGGTGGCAGACTGATGAAATGCAGCAGAGTTTTCTGCTTCACATTCAAATTGCAGTGCATTTCTTTCTTTCCCTTTCCATTCAGTGGGGTATCCACTAATATCTCTAAAAATCAACAATTATAACATGCAGCACAAAGCTATGATGTACCTAGAACTTTTCAGATGGCACTGCCAGAGTAACTTGTCTCATGTCAATAACACCCATTTGCACAAATTCCCATTTTATTTCTACATATCTATCTAAAAACAAATGAAAATTAATAGTTTTAGAACCCATGCAGTGATAAATTTTGGCAGTAAAGTGATTTACTGGCTATCTACTAAGGTTTTTAATTGATCTACAGGTGTTTTACACACATACAGCTTGCTCTTCGGCTTAGACACTGAATGTAAGTTCATGGCCTTGCCCTGTTCAATATCGCTCTTTCAGTTGCTGTATGGTGGATAAAATAAAGTGACACCTCTGTGCAAATGACTGTGATGCCGGGGCTTTATTAAATATTCAGATGTCTGGACTCCACGTGTGCATATCGGTTTATGCCTCATGTAGTTCAAACAAACCCCCAAAGTCTCCATCCGTATGCATGTAAGTGCTATGAGAACTACCTTTTAGTTTGCATGCATGATTTGTACTACGCTCAAGAGAAATAACGTATGCTCACGGGCAAGGATAATCGATCCATTTTAATATCATGTAGCCTGTTATTTTCTGGAGTTACAGAGTGAGTTCTGTGGATTTTTTTTATTCCTGACCACAGTATTTTGGATAGTTACTCTCAAACTTTAAGAAGGTACATAATGCTCATATAGGGAGCTTGCTTTTCTAATGACTGCGCCTCCTATTAATGCCTGTATTAGCTAGACCCCTACTGAGTAAGACAACATCCAGCATCACTTTTTGTTTCAGACTAACAGAATGAGGATGCTTTGTGCTGCAGGCACTGGCCTGGTGTTGAAAAAATCGGAGACCAGTTTCTGGCTGTGTCACGCAGTGTATGATGATAGGCAAGTCTTCTAGGGCCAATTTTTTTACAATGCCTAAAATGCCAAGTGAATATATGTCAGCATTTTCAAAAGGAACAGGGCTTCCACAGGGCTTTTCAGCATTCCTCTACAAAGCGCAGCTGTGAGCGCAGCAAACCTCCCAGGAGTTACCCTTACTGCCCTTCTTCCTATGTGTTGGTGCCATGCCCAGCGCAAGGGCATCCCAGACATCTCCAGAGGTTCAGATTTAACTCTTAAAAACTTAAAAAAAGGGGTAAACAGAGAGGTCATAAATCTACAGAGATCCCAGAAGCTACCACAGTAAAGTTCCCTTTCCAAAATAAACTCAAGGTAAAGTTGTGGCTAATATCACATCCCAGTGCCTAAATTACCACTCGGACTGACTGGTGGCCATTTCCATCACAAGCTCTGAATGACTGTCAAAGTAGTCCTCCACAGTGAGACATCCTAAAGACATCCAAGTAATACGGTCATAATGTACACAACAAAAGGCATCCAATACTGTTTTCCTGCACAATGTCTGATTTTTCTCTCATGAGGCAGAAGTTATTAAAAGTATTTTTGTTGATTTAAGCTGACATGACAGGTGAAAAAAGATTTTCATTATTTTCCTGCAC
Organism: Limnodromus scolopaceus; assembly: GCA_028565335.1. Lineage (NCBI taxonomy): Eukaryota > Metazoa > Chordata > Aves > Charadriiformes > Scolopacidae > Limnodromus > Limnodromus scolopaceus. The sequence continues at coordinate 9,631,594 of JAOXNO010000078.1, read as the reverse complement.
TAGTTTTGTCACTCAGACTGCTAACAATAAGAAAAAAAAAATCCATCATTTTTATGCTGAATAATCACAGTAGAAACAAATTCTCTATTACGCTAAAGAGTTTGCAAGTAACTATCTTCACTTCAGGCAAGAGGATGGTTACTCCATGGACAGAGAGACAGACAGAACTCCTGTGCTCTCATTTCCTGCTAATCTTGCCATAATTGGGAATTCATTGTGCTTGAGTTACTGCAGCCCGTGTTCAGGTAGCGTGTTTCACATCTGACTACGCTGTCAGGTACACTGAAGTGGTTGATGAAATAAGATGCCTGAGAACCCACTCAGCCAAGACGTGCCATCTGCTTCCTGATGACTGACAACAATGGAAGTCTCCTGTGCTGTTGCCAGCGATATTCTCCCTTTCAAATAACACCGTGCAGTGCCAGAGTCATTCCATGCCATGTCATTAAAGCTGGGAAGGACTCAGACTTTCTGTTTCACTAGACATTTTGCAATTTCTAATCTTGTTCCTCTGGTCCAAAGAAAATGTGTACAACTCAAGTACTTTTTCATGTCTAAGTTTTTGCAATATTCTACGTCTAAGATTTTGCAACTTTTTTGTTTGAGGAAACAATAATGTTTTTTAAAGTAATTTTAATTGAAAAATAACAAGATATTGATATAAGCACAATGCTTATTCTTTTTCTAAATAATGCAGGAAAAGTTTTTTGGTTTTTTTAGTGGCCTTATGCAAAATAATTAAATGAAAATACTCAGTTCTGAATCTGGTGTTGCTATATATGTCTGCTTCTGTGCAATGGTGATGCACACTGTGGATTGTTCACATATCAAGTGTCAATTGGTCAAAAATAGTAGGTAAAAATTGTACTAGATTCTATGAATTTTTAACAGAAAAAATGTAAGATAGAATAACCTTCTGCTTGCAGGAGTCATTTCCCTTCTGTCAGTCTCCAGGACCCCAAGAGAGGGGCTGCCCTAGTGGAAGTCACATCAACTTCCTATCAGATTTCTGAAAAACAGAAGATGTCAGTAGTTCTAAATTGGGAGCTTAGGAGGGGAATCACAGAAACACTTTTTTTCCTGGGCCAGCACTTGCTTAAAAAATTGATGACATTCATTGAAGTGAATACCAAATGATGCATTTTTCAGCCATGGCTGAGGAAAATCAAATTGCAAGCAGCCACCAGAAGACATGGTGTCACATTCTCTGTGTCCCTGCTGCTGCCTATGCCTGCTTGCACACTCCCACCTTTTCTCTTACACCAGGATTGGGGCTGGTGACCCAGTTTCAATCTCTAAATAAGCATAAAACAAATTGTGTTTCGATTTTGTTTTGGGTGGTGTGTTGTTTTGGGGTTGGTTTTTTTGTTAGTTTGGTATGAATTGCTAAACCTACTTATCAGGGTGAGAAGTTGATTGCAAATGCTGCCTGCCTGTTTCTATTCTTTCACGTCCTCCTCAGCTGTGCTAGCACAGATACTTTTGCATCCATGCCCTGAACTACCTCAAGGGATTGGCACAGGTTTAAAATAACCTAGTAAAAAATGGTTATTATTTTTCTGGATCATCTTTCCCTACAGTGTCACAAACAATTGGAGCAGGATGCCTAAATGGGAGATGTCGGAAGAAGCTGAGTGGTCAGGAGAGGGAGGGGAGAAGGGCACAGGCTGCCAAAACAAATGGATGTCAAATCTGCCCTTAGCATGCACTTGGATATCCACACCGGGAGGTAAAGAGCATAGGTGGTATGATACAAATATACATCCTAGCTTGGCATGTGTTTTTCCCCCAGTGCAGCAGAAGCCTTTCCTAATGTAGTAATAAAAAGCTTTACTGATGGAGCTGCTGTGAAGCCCTTGAAAGGGTTTGCCATTCTTTGGTGCATCTGGAGTAAAAAGCACAAAGAAAACTATGCTAATACAGTGTTATGTGTTCTGTTCTTTGGATTTATTTATTCTTCCATTTAAGACACATCTTGCAGCTGCTAGGAGCTGAAGTGTGGACTTAAAAACAGAAAGAGACTAAGTATATTACACCAAATAACCTCTAAGTAGACTACTGTGGCAAGTTTGTTTCTTTGCAGTACATTGTGTGTCTAATAAAAAATCATATATTTTGAACTCTACACTGCTTTCAGACTGAAACATCTGTATGTGTTCCATTATGGACCATGACAGGGAATCTTACACAAACTCTGAGTTTTATAAATACATAAAACCATTTACAGAAAATGACTGAAAGTAAACTGGACTTAGATTTCTCAGGGACAGATATAGAGGCCATATTACTAAGAGCCTCTGAGCACCGGCAGCACCTCTTAGCTCTTAGGTTCCTTACCGAAATCTCTTGTATCATCTAAAACAGTTGTTTCATTTAAATCTGAAATGGCTTCAATCCCATGAGAAGTAGATGCAGGCAAAGCACTTTATTCAGCTCCATCAGCGAGATGCAGAGAAGCTGACAGTCAGACTCATGCGGAAGATTTCTCTTCCGCTCCTCACTAAGTGGGTTTACTATTGTAAGATACTTTAAAAAATCTTTAACTTTTTTTTGGTTGCATATTTGATAATTCTGCTCCCCGAGACTTGCTCATGATCATCTGCTAACAGTATTAAGTGGTTTTCACATTGTGTAGGCATAGTGCTCTTTGCTCTAATTGTACAGCTACAAAAGCATCTGTCCCTCCAACACGAAGTGCTGGGAGCTGAAATGCATGTCAGCTGCGTAATCTACAAGTTTGTCCTAATGAAATTTAGCTAAAGTGGTTAAAGCTGCTCCAGAGTAAATGAAACTGCCACATGTTTTTGACAGTTCAGATGACAGCCTAACGCATCTCTCATAGCTCAGGACGGTATGCACCATTAGATTTACAGAATGTGAAAGAGAAACATATGCCACAAGCTACTGTCCTTCAGGCTTTCACATTATTTTTCCACTTTCCTTGAAATTCAAACAAAGTAGAAGCCTTGAAAGATCAACCATGCACAGATATGGTTTGTCAGCCACTTAAAATAAAAAAGCAGAAAAAAAAGCAAAAATCTAAAATGTAACTGGTGGTATTTTGCTCTATAAAGAAAATCCTGTTGTATTTAGTTTCAGGGGAGTGGAAGGAACTGCAGAGGGAAAAAAATCTGGACACCAGTGACTGGTGTTGGTGTAATGTCCAGAGTAAGAGATTAAAGTTGTTGAGGGCTTTCCCTTTTTGGCACCTTTTCATACTTTTTTACAGTCTTTCAGATGGCTGTCCACATTGAAGCAAAATGTTTGTCTAATTGAATATCCAAGATTATATTTTATAGGTGAAGTTATTCTAATGTAACAGCGCAGTCGAACAGCCAGACTTCACGCAGCATCCACTTCAGTCCAGGGCTGCAATTTGCAATCATGGAGTAAGAACAGTACAACTGTAAGTCTTTAATATATCTTCTAAGCTTTGTAAGTCTCCTTATAGGCTTCAGAGCTCACGAGTCTGTCATCTTGAAATCAGCAAGAATAAGGTGAAGAAAGAAGCATGCAATCACATGGGAATTTTCTTTCCCAGGCAGCAGGGACTGCCTTGTACTGGCATAGTACTCTACATTCAGTAAAGAACTATGTCAGATGTGACTCATTTTAGAAGTTATCTTTAACAGTAGCACTCTGAATATCTCTCATCACTCCCATCCCCTTAGTATTTATAAGAAATATTTGCAAATCTTAATCTCTCCTATTTTTCTTTGAGATGACAGATGCGTTAAAAAGGAAATGTGGCAAAAAGTCTTCACTTCTGCTATGCAAATTATTGTGCAAAGAACATACAAAAGCTAGAGAGATATATTTTTTGTGGATTTAGTAAGTGGATGTTTGGAGAAACAAGTAATAAACTAATTCTAAATCTCTCTCAGTGTGAGGTGATGGTGGGATGACTCCTGAGGTGGAGTAAACAGCCCATCTGCATTTACAAGAAAGGAACTGGGCTGATTGACACAACCACAGCTGGGAAGGACCTGGGGATGTACACCAAATATATTCTACAACAAAAACATAGAAGGAAATGAGTCCATCTCTGAAAAATTCCCTCCTGGTTAGAAAGGTACACTGGGAAAAGTAGCTATAAATAATAAATCTTTAGCTCTAAGAATGGTGGTTTTCACTTAATTTTCGTAAAGTGATATATTTCAATTTATCTCTTTAAAACCTTAATTTCCCCTCCCCCATGTGCTTTGCCCTTGAGAAAGGCTCATAAATATTTTCTTGTTATTCTTTCTTTCTTAAGTTGGTCCCTGTGAAGAGCTTGGAGGAATTTGTTTATTCACTGTGAATTCTTTCTCTCATCTCTTTTGTTCCTTTGGTCATAAATGTGAAGCAGCAACAAAGGGCTTTTTTTATTCTGTTTGTTCTTTAATTTCCTTTCTTCTTCTTGTTCCTTTATTATGTTCAGTATTTCACCCTTGAGCTGTCTGTTCAAACCGAGTCTGCAGCACACTGGTCACTTAGATTTAGCTTGCTATCTCCCATGAAATCATTACATATTTATTTGCATTTTGACATTAATTTTATATGGGATTTTTTTTAAGTCCCTGACTGTTGGAAGAATTTCACAGAATCAAAGAGTCACAGTGATTCTGTGAAATTCTTCTAGATTTGCTCACCTACTATCAGTCTATTCAATTTATGTTTAGGATCTTGTTGCATTCTTCCTCTGAGAAGCAGTAGCACTTCCTTGTTCATTGCCCCTCTGGTATTTGGCTGGGAGAAAGGCCTTGATCAAAAAGTATCTTTTTTTTTTTAACCCAGTAAAATTTTTTTTAGTTTGAGTTGTAAAACAGTTTAAAATGTTGATTTTCCTTTTATTACCTGTTCACTTACCTTCTCAGATACTTACAAAAAATCCACTTGGCTGTGGACGCTCCATGCCACCGTCAAAGCGTTGGGCCAAGGCTGAGACCAGAGGCTGTGTCCCACTGCCAGCTGCTCATGGGTTTGCCTGCTTTTGAATTAGGCTCTGGCTTGAAACTCAGGCTCCAGCCCAGCAAAACCCACCAGCTCAGCACTATTCTGTCCAAAGGCAGCTGGGAGCAGCAGGCTGGCCAAGAAATGGCGGCTCTCCACAGTTATCCTGTCTCAGCCAAAAACATCCCTGGATTACAAATTGTCCAGCTCTGCTCCACGAGTGATGATGGCTATATTGTTTGCAGATAATAATATCACACCGGCGGGAGGCACCGGCAGTCCCCGCTTCCCTGCTGGTCTCAGCACTGCAGTCAGGCTGCTCATCTTCACCCTGCTGACGTGAAGCAATTGGGAACTCTTGGAGACAAGCTTGTCCTCCTGTGGGCAAAAAATATCTCCCATTCCTCCATTAGACTGTGGGGCACAGTTGCAGGCAAAGCTGTGGGAAAACCAGACTCGGGCTCTCTCTCAGATTCTCCCCCCTCAGCAAGGGGACAAGAACCAACACCTCTTCCTCTTAGCAACAGAGCAAAGAAGGAACATGGGTAAATGTGGGTTAATTCTGGACTACAGTGCTCACGGAGGTGCCAGGTGCCCATCCTGGAGCAGCGGAGCACCACAGTCCCACGAGGGGCCGGCGTGAGCCGTTTCTGTGCTTGAGCAGACAAACTGCTCAGTTCCTTTCACACCTTCCCCTCACAGGTTTGAGTGCCTTCACAAAGAGAGACATACTTCAGTTTTAACGTTGGGAGTGACAATCGCAATTTCTTTAGCAAAAATAGGACAATACTGTCAGAAATCAGTCTTATTTTTCACAGCATTACAGTACTCAGTTGTCTAAAGAAAACATGAAGTTACTGAAAACCACAGGAGCCCTTTAGGACTGCCCTTATCCTATTAAACAAATTATGAAGAAAGGCTGAGAGAGCTGGGACTCTTTAGCCTGGAGAAGAGAAGGCTGAGGGGAGACCTTATCAATACTT
>JAOXNO010000078.1:9611804-9625579 GCA_028565335.1 Limnodromus scolopaceus | reverse complement strand
GGATGCAGTCCTGAGTAACATGCTCTAGCTCTGGGCAATCCTGCTTCAGCAGGAGAGTTGGACTAGATGATCTCTATCATCCCTTCCAACTCCAAAAATTCAGTGAAATTCAGTGAAATATTTGCATTTGCTGCTTCTCCAAAGGGCCATTGCATTCATGAACAAGAATTATGAGAACTAGTTCTTGGGCTTTAAAATTTACAGAGAATTTGCAAACAGGTGGTTTAATGCAATCATCTCTGGTAGCAGAACAAAGCAGTTCTAGTTCCTAACTATTAACATTAATAATTCTTGCAATAAAGGGATTTTCATTCCTAAAAGAATCAAACCTGTTACAGCATCCTTCTAAAATAATTTCCACCACCTTTAATATTTATTTTCTCTAAGTACAAGTGGTAGCCTGATCCAAACCTTGTTGCAGCCCGGGGAAAGATCCAGTCTCATTGGAGCTGAAACAACTTCTTGAAGAGTTTGGCAGCATGAGTGCAAGAAAGCTGTTTTTGGTTTTATTCTAGGACTTTGCCTGCTCTGTAGTCCAAACATCCCATCTGCACACATATTAGCATCCAGCTTGCCTCAGCTGCCCTGAGAGACTTTCTAATTGCTAGTTGGAAGTTAGTTTCACCCCTGATTTCACTTTATTCTTGATATCACTTCACCTATTTAAACTACAGAAAAAGATTTTCACATCATATTTTTCATTAAACCGTAGTATCTTGACATTTAAAACAGTCCATATTCTCACAATAAGGGCACATAGTTAAGGGAAACAAATATCTACCTTTGTTTTGGAAAAGAAAACAACAAACACAGAATGATGTGAAAATTCAAATTACTTAAATTGGTTATAAAACTCAGCCCACCTATTAGAAATATTTTTCAGGTTAATTTTTCTCCTGTTCCCAAGTGAATTTTGTATTAATACAGGACTTTGCTTCATCCTAACCCTGCCTCTCTCTCTAAATTCAAAGTTAAGCTAGATGCAGAGCACATGTTGCTGCAGACAGTAGTTGCATGGAAAACAACACAGTTTCAGAGCTGCAAGCTTATCCGCTTAAGGATATTACTAAGGAACCAGATGGAGGGTAGTTTTCCATAGCTAACCATCTGGGCCCTGCAATGATATACTCTGCCCTAAGCGTTACAATGGGAATTGACTTCATAATGGGAAAAAGCGGAGAAAAAGAGACAAGCAGAGAAAGAAAGAGCATCATATTTTATGTCACAAAACATGCACACAAAGAGTCACCATTTTGTCGCACATTGCAGTTTCCATATCTCTGGTTGTGTTTATAATCTGTGGGATAAAAGGAAGAGAAAATGAGAGTTTATTGGTTAACGTAGCATCACAGCCAGCTTTGAAGGAAATCAGAGATGGCATATTGTTTTTAGTGGAACTTTGATTGGGTTATTGGAGGCAAAAGTACAAAGGAATAGGGCAACACTTTCTGATAGGGCTACTAATTGTTTACACAGATATGTAATTTTAGGTCTGCTGGGTTATGTTTTGGAGTTCTGCACTTCAGGGCTTCCAGCCAGTTCTGTATCCACAGCTGAGAACTGCAATGATTTGCAGAGACCAGAGTAAGGTAAGAAATACAGTATGCTCCTTTAGGTTTGTGGAAAACACAAAATGCCTGGTAACTAGATGGAGTCAATGGAAAATCTAGAATGAGTGGATTTTCTGAGCAATCCTGCTGTATGCTCTTAAGATGAAGTCTATATGTGAAAGTTTTTTAGGTGTTAGATACACGATAGTCTTGGAACCTAACAAAAATCAGTTTTCTCTGGTGTTCGTGAGGTTCTACAACCTGCCTTGTTTTTTTTCTTCTATGTTGATGCCTCAGAATCTAATGTTGTGTCGTCTTTTTCTATGGGCAAAGAGAAAACTGCCAGGGCAGCTATAGAATCTTTTTTGTCTAGCTACCACCTGCTTTTGAAAAGCCTGTAGGAGTCCATTGGAGACCTCTTTTCCTTCTGTCATTTTTTGGATGAAATTTGACAATGGCTTTACTTTCTTTAGTAAATTTGGCTAAAATAGTAGACTTACTTTAAAAAATAAAATTAAAAAAAGTAAATAAGCAAATAAATCAGTTACACATTGAAATTCTGCTGAGTTTTGAAATACCCAGATAATGCAGGTTAGCTCTAGTGGACCTTTTCATAGTGTGAACCTGTATAACAAGTTACTGAAAGTCACCGAGCAAATGTCATCAACCTCCATTGAATATTAGGACCTTATATAGGGTTTCCAACTGTAGCTTGCTTTTTTATGTGTATGACAGGTCAAGAGAAGTATTAAATAGTTATAAACCCCCAGAGCGCAGTCCATTCATCACATTTCTAGGTTTGATCTTTGTAAAGAACTGAAAAGTTTAAAATTTTCATGTCCTTTACCTAGGTAGAACTGTCAGTTCTTGATACATTTATGCTACAGCTGTTTTGTAAAGGCAGACAAAAATCCTTTTAATGGCTTAAATCCCTATTGTTTCTTATATTTTAGCAATGTCCCACAACACTTCAGCTTAGCACCATGAGCATGTGTTTATGTGTGTTTAGTGCATCTGGTTGTTCACAAGCAAACAGAGGTGGAACTGGATGTCAGGTAATCATTGGGTTATGAACGGGTTTTTTTCTTTTACCAGAAAAAAAATCTATAGGGGAAAATATGTAATAATTCTTTTTTTGTTGGCATGTGTCGCTGCTGTGGAACAGGCCGCATGCTTTGTTTAATGTTGAGATTGGCTTCAGGTATTAATGGCATGACATAGCTTATGTGGGTGCATGTCACCAAGATAGCTGCTTATCTCACTCTTAAATTACTTTTCTATGTGAATACAGTTAAGAAAAATAATAATGAAAAGCCTAGTATAACTTGCCTGCTTCCACTCATCAGTCCTTCTCTTCATCGCTGTTGCTCTGGAGAACTGGAAAATGTGGCTTGCATGAGAAGCTTGGCTTGGCAACCATAATACATGGCTTGCAGGAGATGGGGAGTTCACGTAGATAAATAGATCACTGTTTTGCAAAGTATTTCCTCCTCTGTATTCTTTTTCTGGAATTTATTGATTCATTGGAAGTTTGTGCACCTAAGGCATGTTGGAAAAGAGAGGGATTGCCCTCTTTGGACAGATACTCTTCCCAGCTGTCTGGAGAGAAGAGCTTTCATTTGAACCCATGGTGTTCCTTACTTGTTGGCTGTTGGTTTGTTGGTGATCAAGCACTGAGCTCTGTTCCTTAAGGAGCAAAAATTATATATCCTAATTTATATCTTAGAGCACAGAATACCATGAAGTGTGAGGAAAATGATTCTGGCTATAAGAAGAAAAGCTGTTAGGTTGCAAAGAGAGACAGAAATCTACCCTAAACAAGGAGAAACGTCTGTTCTTGCTTTTCTTATGTGCAAGCCTTGAGCTAACAAGGATGTGGCAGTGCAAACAGCTGCTTTCAGGCAGCTCAAAGGAAACACTGAAAAGTTGCCTTTGTGCCTGAAAAGGTATTATTTTCAGTAGCTTTGCCCTAGAATTTTATTTGTCCAAAGGCCTGTTGCTCTCCTGTAGATCCGACTCTGCCCTATTCTACCCACATTGTGCACAAGTTACAGCTCATAAAACGCGTAATTGAGTCGCTAATGACATCATTCAGGAAATATCTTTGTTTTGTGTACTCTGACTGCGCTTGGCTATTAGTCAGAATCTGCCAGATATATCTATTCTGCAAGAGCTGATCTGCAGACTTTCACCAGGGATGCATGAACCTTGGACAGACGTTTCTCAGTCCTTCAGTGCTGCATTACTGCAGCCCCGGTCCTTGGGGAGCACGGCTAGGATGACAGCCTCATTCAATAAAAAGGAAAGGCAACATGTAAATTAAAGTGGCAGTAAAAAATCCGAATAAGGCAGTGTCACCTATGGATATTTTTCTAAAAGAAGACCACGCAAGTTGTTCAGGAATTCCTATGAAAACATGCCCCATGGTTCTTTTGCTTGCCTTCTGCTGCAACCTGTGCTTTTCCTTGTACAAATAACCCTGTGCAAGGGACAGTTCATGGTTTCAAGCCTTCAGCAGTACCTCACAGATGGCATCTTAAGAGACAGCAATAGATTCTTGCTCTCTCTGGCTGACCCTGCTGTACACCAAGTGACAACATGCCAAAAGTCTGCCTGCTCTACACATCTCCTCATCCTGCAAGAAGATGTGTGGGAAGGTCCCAAAGGGCCGTAACCTGCAGTAGAGATAAGATGTTGAATTCAGAAGTCAGCAAAGCCCTTATTATCTCTTTCTCTGTTTTTTTTTTTTTTTTTTTTTTTTTTTTCAAATTCAGTTCTCTGGCTGCAGTCAGGCCCCTGCTCTTTCAGTTAAAAAAAATAACTCATTTAGAGAGATTATTTTTGTGCACAGAGGGGACAGACTTTCTTAAGAAGCACTTTATATAAGTTGCCTTTTTGCCGTTCATGAATCTTTAGAAATGGCTGCTGAACGCACGACGCTGAAGTGATATAAGGCCTGCATTAGATGAGCTTCAGCAGCGTGCAACGCGCTGCCCAGGGAGGGTGAGCGCTCAATGAGGTAAGCTCAATTTGCTCAGAGGGTCCGTTTTCGCTAATGGGAAGTGGCACAAAATACTCAATCATCATTAAGTGGTCAAAGATTTGAATCTGTTCATAAAATTGCATCTAGAGTAATTAAGTTGCTGAGTGTATCTCTAATTGTCTTATTGCAGTGTTTCTCTGGTTCTGAAAAATGAGAAAAGTAACAAATTTTCTTAAAATACAGAATTAATAGTAATTTGAATCTAAAAGCCTAAAGGCTGCACAGACTCATACTGTGTTACAGGGACTGTAGATTTATTCTTTCTGATGGGTGTTTAAATGTATCATGAACATATCTTTTTTTTTAAAAAAAGCTAATGCTACATCTAGAGGTTGTCCAGTTTTAGTATTATTGGGAATGTAGAAAGCATGATTAAACATTTCTTTTATTCTTGAAACAGATATGGAACTAAGTACTCTGCAATTTGTGGATACTTTAAACAAGGTTTGATATCAGAGATGATTTCAAAATCTTCAAACAAATACCCAGTGGCAATGGAGCTCCTGCTTTTTATTGGGATTTCTTTTAAAGAACTGTACTGCTAAGCCAGGGAAATCATTGCCACATGATGTCATGGGTGCAAAAACAGTTTATGTGTGTTAGAAAAGTGCAAAGACATGGGTGGGAAATGTTCCCTGACTGACTGTTAAACACAAATTACTGGTGTTTGAGTAACAAACCTGTTGAGTCAAGAGAGTGTATGGGGAAGCATGGTGGTCTGACACCATAGCTCTGATCCTCTTCCCTCAGCCTCCACCACTAGCTGCTGTTTGGGACATGAAACTGTGTAAAGGTATCTTTCTCCTGGGCTGGACACTGCTGCTAGAACATGGTACTATTAAAGCACCTGAAAATCTTTTTATGCCATGTAGAATAGCTTATGACAACTTTTACCTAATTTAATTCCCCTTAATGATGTTAAGCAATATTTGTCTTTTTCATTTAAATTTTCTATAGTCCTCTTTTTTCTATTATCTTTTGAAATTTTTTTCCCTGGCCATCCATATTGTGCTCTTTTCTGTTCTTTTTTGTTGTTGTTGTTGTTGTTGTTTTTTCTCTTCACATTCACCTTCTTTATGTCAGTTTGGCTGGTAAGATTCCTCAAACAGGAATGATCATATAAAGTATAGTGTGAGCACTTACCTTTTATTCTTGGACAAATTGCTCACCGCAAGGTAGAGTGTACTACAGAATTGCTATACATAAAACAATGGCATTTTTATTGTGTTGTGATGAGGATAGTTCACCTTGCTGATGACCTCAGGAAAGCAGGCTGTTTCATGCATGCAATTTTAGCTCATTGAGATTTCAAAGATCCCTTTTGAACATATATCACAAAAAGTCTTCTTTTTAGCACATTGACTCTTTGTTCTTCTCCTCTATCATCGAGCTTAACATGCTGATGAAGGCCTGCAGAGAAGGCAGCGATGCCGATATATTGGGCTTGGAGAGAAGCGGACTTTGAAGGAATGTGAAATGAGAAAAGAGAAACTTGGCGGAAGAGATGGAGAAGAAGGAATCAAATTCTCACACAGTGCCAAAAAAAATGTGTATGAAAGTGTCCTTCATATAAATCAATTCTGTTCTTACAATGTCCAAGTTATCAATGAAGGGTAAAGAAAACAGTAAAAGGTACTTTGTTTATTTACAGTGTCTTTTTATATTGTTGATACCCTGCATATAGAGTCTTTGTTCTGCTACACCTTAAGCATTTGTGCTTGAAGAGGCTGATGTATGCAAGTGCCATTGGAAAAAAAGGGAGACACAAAGCACTGAAGGAAACAAGGTTTTTTAAGAACAAGTAAAAGGAGATAAAAGCAAGCAAATGACAAACTGAAATTCAAATCTCAAAGGTAAGGAATTTTCAAATCCATATCAATAAACAAAAGAAAACGTGGACTTGTTTTAAAATTTGCCAAAAGTTTATATCAACTGTTAAATGATTGGTACACTTTATTAGTTTTTCCAATGAAGTCAGTGGATCAACCTTTGAAAGGGAGCAGGGAAGCGTGAGATAATAGTACTGGACAAAACTGTGGTCAGGGGAGTTGCTTACAGAGGGGCTGGGCAGGGTTTGCTAAAGCAGCAGGCCCAGAGAGCACACACACACGTTAGATTTAGGAAATGAGCAAAGAAATCACTGAACCCTTTAACTGACATTTAGAAAAGTTCACCATTTCAGGAGTGATTCCTGAGAATTGCAAAGCAGAAAATAAATCTATATCTAGAGAATAGACACTGGTTTGTACTTTAGATTTATTGCTTTCAAACAATAAAAGAATTTAGGTTGGAAAACTAATCTGGCTGTCAACCTTCATGCAATTAGTTAGACTGAGTGACTGCAGAATTAGGTCCTTGCTCGCAATACATTTCCCTGTTCCACAGGTTCTGACTTAACTACTGCAGAATCAGTTCATCCAATTAGTCCCACTGAAGCCAGGGGGAGCAAAGTGTGGAGTTGTGACACGTTTTTCGTCTTTCTGATAGCAAACTGGTCAATAGACTTAGTGTGACTAAGAGGCCTTAGTGAGAAACCCAGGAGCAAAGAGGTGCTTTCACTGCCTGAGGTCTTCCTGCGTGTTGAACACAAGACAGTGATTTGTCTGCCCCTCCATAAGCTGCGGCAGAGCCCGAGAGACAGGACCCCATTGTGCCCCGAGTTAAAGCCTCATCACAGATAGTATGTGACCCCAGAATATGTATTGCCATCTTTACAGAGGAAATACGGGAGTAGTGACACAGTGTGTGTGTTAGGCAGGTGAATGATGCACTTCTGATAATGCCCTGTGGCCAGAGAGGCTTGGGAGATACCTCCCAGGTTCAAGCTCCTGTGTGTCACAGAATTTCACGTGGTTTCACTCTCAGCTCTAAGCTTCAGTGGAAAAAGGGAGTAGTCCGGCAACAACTCTTTTGCCTGGTGGTTCACTTCACAGCACAAAGCAAACGAAATGGTTAAGGTCAGCATGCCTAGAAATGAGAGATGGTTTGGCTCAAGCACAGGCAAAGGAAAACCAACGCCCAGCCTGACAAGGTTAATACTGGTGGCAAGAGCAGACCTGGGTTACTGCCATCAGGTCATGCTCTGGAGATGTTCAGGGAAGACGCAGAAGCTAAACCTCAGTAAATTTTGTGAAAGATCCCCAAATTGGTAGAGTTTTCAAAGGTGTGGTTGTACACAGGCCAGAAATGAGGAAACTGCTGCCACTGGTTTTCAGCCTTGGCTGTCGGGACACTCAAAAATTGAGTATTCATTTTAAGTGTTTCCACTTGTCACAGAATTAGAAATGTTTTCCTAGATAGCTAATCCAGCACAGAGCCTTCTGTTACTGCAGTGTCTTTATAAATTTTAATAATTTGCCACCAAGTACGACCATTGTGAAGCTAAATAAACTAATGTGATACACTCACACATTAATCTTACTGCAGGCTCAGGGGGAAAGCAGAAGGAAAATACTTCAATGAGAGATTAGTCTGGGTTATTCTCAATGGAAGATTAATCCAGAAATAGTCTCTACATTTTCTACTCATTTAAGCCCAGCACAAGAATTTATTAAATAGTTCCTAAAACTGCAAGAGTTGGGGAGTTTTCCTGTGACAGTTGTGCCATACTTTATTCATTTTCTTTTCTGTTCTACTATTTCTCTGCTCTACATGATAGCTTCACTGAAAAAAACGAAGTTGAGTGTAAAAGACTTGGAAGGTTCATATTTTTCAGTAGACTTAAGAAAATAAAAATGAAAGGGACTTAATATTTTTGTTTTATTACTCTCACTTTGAGAAAAGCTCTTTTTGGCAGAATCATCACTTTGCCTTGCTTAGAAAAATGTTAGGGAAGGATTTTTTTCCAGAGTGTATAAATTTTATTGGCCTTTAATAGGGCTACAAAAATTCTACAGAATGTGACAGGGTTGGGTTTTTTTTCTGTTTGGAAACGGATTTTAGACCTGTAGAAAATTTGACTTAGTGTCCCATGAAAAACCTTAAGGAAATTTACTGTGCATGGATTCCCATAGATATACAAAGATGTTTTGAGATATTGTTTGTCATAAGGATGCTGTCACCATGGGACAGGGAACACCAGACATTGTATTATTGTGTAATTTTTTGTCATGGAGCTATGTACTTTTAAGACTAATCAGAGAAATGGATATATTTTTTTTGCTATTGAGAGGGGTTATTGGTGACATGGCAGTCTGGAAACATCCTTCCATTCCTAGAAAATCCTCTGTTCTTTGTATCCCTTGGTATTAGTGAGGTTGTGGCTAAGGAGTAAAGGGAAGGCAGGATGCTCTGCTGATGAAGCCCTGGGTCTGGGAGGTCCACACTCAGATCCCTGCACATTTGTACTTACTCACCTGGTGTCAGTCTCATAAGTACACACCTACAAAGAGGGACCTGAAAGAGGGGTTAGATCTCTTAGCATCCTTGGAAATCTCTTAATCTGTGCTTTTGAGGCTAACAGTAATTCCCTGACACCATGTCAGTGTTACAAGAATAAATACATTTAAGTGTTACGGAGAATTCAGGAAAGGGACCATCTGTATACATGGGCAGATAGAGAGAAAGATGATTCACATTTACCTTAAAAATGAACAATGACATCCTAGGATTTAAGGATAAAGAAATAAACAGCTTGGTGCTGTCATGGAATAGTATGCAGTGAACCACACAAATCTACACTTATCCTAAAACCTGATCCCATTGATATCGATGAAACAATTTTCTCTAAATTTAAAGGGTGCAGGATTTCACTCTCAGAATAGAAAATACTGACATTTGGTGATTTTCCTGGTAATCATTTTTCTTAAGGTTGTTTGGCATTGTGCAAAGAAAACAGCTGTGTAGATGTCTTTCTCCCTGTATATAATTATTTTATTATAAAACCACTAAGGACAGAGTTGTGTTTTAACAGCCAGATGCACTTTATCACTCTCTTGATAGTCTTGGATTATTTTGCTGTATTATTTATTGTGGTCAGACTACTGCTTATAGGGCTTTAAGATCTTGCTGTGATTTAGGCAACATTTGAAATACCAGTGTGATAATACTTTCATACAAATTCAAGAAACTACCCTTAATTTGTAGGCTTCAACTTAAAATCAGCTAAAAAACCCAAAAACCAAAAAACAAACAGAAAAACAGAAAAGGAAAAAAGAAACAAGCTAAAACTGAAGTAAAAGAGCTGACAGTTTTCAGAAGCGGTTATTCCTTATTCACCTTGGGAAAAGGACATTTGACCCAAGTAAAGAATAGATGACCTGGGCAGCTTCGTTTCCTACATTTTTCTGCGTTACCATGGCTTTACCCCTGCTTCCAAACCAGAACCAGTTACTACCTTGCACCAAAACAGGGGAGTCAGATTGTCGATCTGTCCACCTCCAGTTCACTCCAGTTGAGGGAATTCCCCGCGCTACCTGTGAGAGGTCCATAGCCTCTCACTGCCCCTCAGAACAGGGACTTCGGCTCCAAGCAGTCTTTTCAGTGACAGAAAACCTCTCAGGTACACCTTTTGACTCACACATACGACTGAGCAAGGAAGCCATTAGTTTTCTGTATTCCAATGTACTACTCTGCAGGCAATCTGGAAATGATATTACCTCATGTAGCCTGGACTTCGCTGCTCAGTAATCACCACTGTAGTGGTGGCAGCTTGAAACAATGCCAGCCAACCAAAAAAAAAAAAAAAAAGGACCATTTTATACGCTACATGCACTCCTATTCTTTAAACATTTTTGGAAAGCACAAATATCTTTTTAGCATCTCATTTTCCTCTGTTCACAAATATTTGTATAACTGAATTTTTTGCTTATACAGATTGATAGAAAACCCAGGGTTTTCTTCCTCTGCTAAAACTAATTTGGAGATTCTCACTTATGTAAACATGTAAATGAAACGTGCAAAATAATACTCGGTCCTCAAGACAGTTACTGTAATAGTTTTTAGTTTCCCTAGTGGCAGTTACCAGGACAATGTTATTGCTTTGTGAACAGTTCACCTTACATTGCATGTAATTAATAGCAAATACATGAAAAAGACAGTTAAATGCACCATAGGTTAAAACAGGTATGCATAAACTAGTAAATTTGGAAAAAGCAAATACATTTCATAGTCTATTTGGGGTGGATAACTACAGAGATTTGATTATTGAGTAATAACAATTTGATGATTTCCATTGTATATTTATTCCAGGCTATAATTGATGGGGATGCTTTTCCATTAACCATCTTCCTAAATCTTTCGGCCGATGGAGTCATGGTGTAACACTGATCTTGCCAACAAAATGACTCAACTGAAAGCTTACAAAGAGATTTAGGGATGGATATTTAAAAGGAGTTTAAATGTGTAGAAGTTGTTTAATGTAAATGCTAGAAAGTGTGTGTGCTATTTTTTAAGTAAATACCCACATTTAGATCCTTTTACCCATGATCTCTTTTCTCACTGTTTTATTTCTCCACTATGTCAGAAGGTTTAGATGCTCCATAGTAGGAGCTCTTTGAGCACATAACGGAATGCATGTGGTTTCTCATGAAACTTGTGTTTTACATAGGTGTAAACAAATGTACAGAGTGTAAGAAGTCTTTCTTATGCAATCATTACCAAAAAATGAAATATTTATTTTCTGTACAGTAAGAGCATAATCCATGTTAAAAGTCATCAGCATTTCATTATGAGTCGCTTTTTGTGTCATTCAACATTAAGCTATGACTACGGGGTAACAATACTGGAAAGTACAGTTTGAAATAGGGAATGCACGTGACCAGTATGTTGTAACCTTCAGATCTATCTTGTATAATAGTGTTTGCCAGACCCTAGAGACTGAAAATGAATTTCTAGTTGCATGTAAGTCTTTTGTCTGCTACTGATAACAGGATTTGGGATCCCATGCAGTTGTTTCAATACATCAGGTTAAGCCTGTTTAATCTCCTTATGATCAAACTTCATCCTCCAGAGCAGAGAGTTAAGGCTGAGTTTATCATGGATAGGATTATTTTTTGGTTTTTTCCTAAAGGGCAAATCTTCATATCACAGTTTAAGTAGTAAAGTCTGTGGAAGGTTGCAGTGGAAGTAAAGGGAAATAGAAGTGACTATTCAGATGTCTACACACACATATAATTACCTGCAGACATCTCACAGCCTTTCTACCCACTATAATAGCTCTGTAAGAGAAGGCAGGAGTTTATGGTTCTGCAGTCAAGAGTCTTTGACTACCATAGCAATGCCCACCGTGCAATGCAAGAATGGCTCTTGCAGCAACACCAGCTCCCATGAACGTCCTCATCAACTTTGTCTTTGCAAAGATAGAAAGCAGAATTAACTACTGCATCCAAGAGATACAGGTGCTGGAGAGGGAATCCTGAAAGATAACTTCCTTGTTATAGCTCAACTGTGTGCCTTCAATGACAGGAGTCTTTTCTTCCCTCCCCTCTGGAAAGATACCTTAGGAGACCTTTGGTAAGGGTATGTTGTCGGCTGCATTGGAGGAGCTGTGTGGCTGACAGGCCACTTCCCTTTGGTGAATGCTGTAGCAATTGGTATAGCGGCCAGGTCTTAATTGCTTTTCTTTTTTTGAGCACATAGGATAGAAGTTCCATGCAAAAGTGGAGTGTGTTAAAGGTTTGGAAGGAAGACCTTGAGTGCTCTCTGATTTTTATGTATCCCTGCACAGCCCTGACTCATGAAGCATTTCTCTATAGAGTAATTTTGAACCGTGACATTCGAATTTTCTTGAATAGAAAGCATCATTTGGCAAAGAAACTAGGATTTTCTGGGGTGTGTATTATTTCTGCTGGTGAAACAGCAACCTCTTTGCCTAGTAGATCTTGGCAACGTGCTTAACAATATGTGTGTTGCAGTGATTTTCGCCTTTCATTTCAGTTGTAAGAATTCAGAAGGATTTAGGTCTTTATGTGGTGCTAACAGAAGAAACCCAAGTACAACAGAATTGCCTGAAGTTCTCCCAAGAGCCCAACACTACCTCCTAAGGTAAATTAAACAATTTATGGAAGAAAGAGATTAACTTTACATTTTAAAAGATTAACCTTATTGAACTCATGGAACCTTCTTAATTCTTGTTTAGTTACAGGCAGGTCTGGTCCTCCATCTATACCTCAAGGTACAGTGTCAGGGATTTACCAAAACTATTGGTCTTGCAGTATCTGCTGAAGAGGATCAGGAATTCTGATTAGTCAGATTTATTTGGAGAGTTCATACTTCTGCTAGATCTCTTTGTCTGATCATGCTTTATCTCTGGCTCTCACGTTTTTGTCCTGGGCTCTGTAAACTGCATTATCCTGAGTGGCAGAGCAACCTTGGTGGATCTCATTACATTATAGTGCTGTTCCTGTAAAACAGTTAAGCTCAAACATCAAAATTAAGAGCCTGTGCCAGGTGGAGATAACAACTGGAGGTGAGCACCTGGCAAACAGCAGGGACATTAATTGACAAATATATCCTCTTTTTTTTTTTTTTTTTTTTTCTGATCCCAGAGTATTTGTGAGTGGTTTTTACTGATATATTTGACATTTGGCTTATTTGTTGAATTATACCACAGGCTGACCATGAAGAGTCAGATTGTAATACTCATTGTTTAGTTGTAATGTGTAGTTTGTACTGCAAGATATATTATCCATTCTCTAAATTAATAAATACAGAGCTGATAAATATGTATTTCTGACATATTTCAACGTCACACCAACACATTTTTCTGCATACTAAAATCCACTGCTCAAGGTGACAAATCTCCATGTATACAATGTTATGAGGCTGTCATGGCACCTTTCATATTGTAGATTTAGCATATTAAAATCAACATTAAAAATGCAACAAATACCTTTCTCTAACTACCCACATATGAATTCTGAATACAAAACAAGGTGGAAAGTATATTGGAAGTATGTCAAGAATTAGTAAGTAAATCAAAGAATTCCTAATTATATTTTGAACATAAAATAGAGGATATGGGCATTTTATAACCTGAACAGAGTTCCAAAAAGTGGTATGTGTCCCTATACACATACATCCTCTTTATTATCATGCAAATAAGTGACCTTCTCCAATCAAAGCCCCCTGTGTGCACTTATTCTGTTATTCTACTGGAGTCATCATTCACGTGTGTTTTATGGTTTTGTGCACAAAATCTAATTTTTTTCTTTTTTTTTTTTTTTTTTTTTAAATAATTTTAA
>JAOXNO010000078.1:9572215-9604738 GCA_028565335.1 Limnodromus scolopaceus | reverse complement strand
AAAATTCTTTCCCCTTATAGTTTCACCCCTTTTTATACTCTGTGTTTCTCCAAAGTGGTCACAGTCCAAAACCGAAGGTATAGTAATGTATGGTTACCCTTTTGAAAACAACTGCAAGTATTAGATGCTGAGTGCTATCTTTATGGACAATCCAGACCTACTGAAGTAGGAGGGAAAATTGACTTGACTTGCAGGAGGCCAGAATGCCACCCACAGAGGTGCCTGATTGCCAGACAGCACTGGGTTCCCGCTGTTTGAAAATCGCTGTCGTCTCTGATATCTAACGTTGGTCAGTCAAAAGACACTAAAATAACCATTGCGGATGGAAAAAGCCAGATCTTTAGCTCATGCAGGATGGTTTCACTCTGAGAGCAATTATGCAATGGTGATTATACAGCTGAGGAACTAGATACATGATTTTGCGTGTACAACGTACAAGTTGTTTTCTTTATATTTATGGCTATACCTTTGAGGAAACATTGATTAGGAATATAAATATTTATGCATGATAGTGGTTTTAATAAGCAATTACATTCATTATTTAAATATTTTCAGAATTGCTTAGTTCATAAAACTGAGCTCTAAAAAAGAACATCTGATAATATTATAACATTATTCATAATAACATCTCATCCGACAAATTACGACAGACAAATTACTGTTCTTTCTGATACTGTTAATTTAAAATCTATCAGATTGTAACCAAACATTAAGACATAGCATCTCAATGAAAGTTGTAATGCAAGGAAATTAATCCCAGAGCTTAGAGCATGCTCTTATCAGTTACAAACACCAGGCAACATAGAAAGAAATGGATAAGAGAGGCAGTCAGTAGTCTTTTATGGCTGTTTTCAAAATTCAGGAGCATATGTGGATAGAAACATATTCTATGATGGAGTTGGTAGTAAGGGTAGTGTTTTACTAAGTATTTAAACAAAGGAAATGGGAAAAATATGTTCTGCTCCCTTTGTGAGTATAAATGACAGTATCTCAGCATGGCAGACCTGAATCAGGTCAGGATGAAATTTACTGTAACTCAGACATCATCAGAAAACACCAGGAGCGATTCAATCCCCTGCTGTCCCCCAGCTGGCTGATTCTACTTCCAAATGAACAAGGATCCCAGACAGCTTCTCAAAGCAGAAAAAAGTTCAAGATTATAGTCCCAAGATGTCCTGAGGATTTTCCATTCCCACATGTGAGACAGAATCTGCCTCACCAGTTTGTTCAAGCTTGGGGTGGCATTGAGAGCCTAGTGCCAATAAAAGGAAGATTCATTAGAAAGCCTTGTCCCAGTTGCACCGGTGCCACAGACTAGAGCTAACTGGAGTGTGGCACTGGCTTACCAAAAGTGCAAGACCATCTTCTTTGCAGATTTAAGTACCTATGAAGAATTCCCCAGCTGCCCACTCAGCAGTAAGTGGCTCTCTGCAACCAGAAAAGCTAAAAAGTGATGCTGCACCTGGGGAATGAGTGAGGGGTGGCAGCGGAAGAGGGAGAGTTCTTTAAGAAGAGCTTATCTGTTGGACCAGGTTGCTAGATTTTTTGCACACTGGCACTTGAGTATATATTAACAGTAATGGATTTCCCTGGAAATAAAACTTCCTCTTCTTAAGCTTGATTGTGCCATGTCTTAGATTAATAAATATCAAAACTGTGGTAATAACAGAATTAACATTGCCCATTTAGATCAGAATGAATATTGCCCTGAAAAGCATCCAAAGCAAACAAATTTATGCTGTGTTCAGAAGTCTGTCAGAAAGAGGTTGGAATGTGCATTAGTCCTTAGCAGAAGTGACTGCAGAGTTTATCCATCATAGTCTAGTCCAGAGATGCTGAAGTCACAAGAATTTATGGAAAGGGGAGGAAGGACCCATAGGCATACATGAGCAGAGGCAGAGATCCGTTTTTCAGTGGAGGCAATATAGTCACTTAAACTAAGAAAACAACCAATAAACAAAACCAGGAAGTGACAGCTATTAAAGTTCTGAATCATTCCTGTTCTGAATGCAGAATAAGTAAGTAGTATTATTTAGTATGTAGAATAAACAATAGGCAAGTATTTGCAAGTTTTATTAGTGATGGTGAAGCTGAGGAACAGCATCTTGTTTCTGAGCCATGCAAGATGTGACAAGAGACACCTCGTGAAATCCCAAATGAAATTAATGAGACTTCTACTGTTGAATTCAACTGGATGAGGATTTAATGCCTTGTTCCCACCGAGAGTCTTATACTGTAAAATAATTTCTTAGCAGTCTAATACTGCCTCTCGTTAGAGCACATCTTGCTACGTTTGCATAGGATGACCACACTAGACTCTTAGTAAAGTAAAATGGCATGGATGTTGAAAAATGTGAGACATTCTTATACAATTAAGCAGCTCCTTAGGACTACAGTGGTAAAGCTAGGCAGGGGAATTTATCTACAGTCTGGCTGCACTGAAAACTTCCAATCATCTGCTTTAAATGTTGGTATAAGCATACATCTCCTCCTCCCTTTAGTTCAGATTTGTAAATGCAATGAAATCTTCCATGGTTTATTCTGAGAAAGGGGAATTACTTTACTTTTATGGTGGTGTAATTGCTCTGTAATAGCTAATAACGATGCATCTGCAATATCATAAGCACAGTGTTATAAAATCCAGTGCAAACAATTAGATTTTCTGTTATATCTCAGAAAGTTATTTCAGAAATGGGATGAGGTTCAGTCATTCGTGTAGACAGATGCTATTTTACATTTGGTAATGTAGTGAAGAAGGTAGCTTATCTAACCCTTTACAGTCACGATCAGTTGTTTGAGAAGGTCTGTCAAAACAAAAGCAACATAAAAGCTACCTACGACTTTTACACAAAAAGCAAAGAAAAAGAGTGAGAAGACAATTGAATAGGGGGAAAGCAGGCCTCTTTGAAAAACAGATGGCACTTATGCATTTGCTTGTGTCTATTGCACTGGAATCTCTGCAGCTTTAAACCCCAGTACTGCAATTTGATGTCCTGAGACCCACTGCCTTTTGAAGGCTCTGGCAGTAATCAGCTCCTGTGCGATGCGCTTTATGCTCAGGGCAGGGACAACACTAGTTTGTTTAAGAGACAGCATTAGAGAAAACAAGTTTTCATTAGGAAACTGAACTGAAATGTGGTTTTTAACATATAGTCTTTAAAAAAAGAGATACATTTCTTTTGGGAAGGACCAGCGTTATGACAAATGTCACACATTCAGTGCACTGCTAATGGCTTCTCTGACAAAAGGTTTTTTTGCTGTTGTGCTGAAATGAATCCACCTCAAATTCCTGCTGTAAATCCTTTGTACCACAGCAGTTTGGTTTGTATTCCTTTTCCATATACACAGAATCTGGAGCTGGCTGTTGCAGATCCATATTTCCTGGGACCTGTGAGGTCCCCCCACCGTAGCATCATGTCAGTTTGTGTAAATGAATGAAGCTCCAGAAGCTCATGGCTCAACTGTTCTGCAGGGAATTGGTTCATCTCGGTTACTGTTTTTCTGTTGTGCTTTTTCCTGGTCGCTTGTGGAGCAGAGGAGCTCCTAGCAAACAGTCACAGAGGAAAGAAAGATTTTATGTGAAAAAATAATTCTATAGGTAGCATTGTTGAATTTGAACATAATTATGATCTATCGCATCCTGCAATCGTTAGAGTCTCAATAGGGGGTGTCATACAGGACATGACGAGAAAGCCTACTGATGGAAAAAGGGATGCGTTCTTTTCAGCTTCTCTCTTGTTGATGTTGTTCAGTGTTGTTAGGAAGAAGGTTGTGGGTTTGGTTTTTTTTTTCTATATTATCCTTTGCTGGCAGCCAAAAGTAATGGTCAGGCCTGAAACACAGTGGGAGCTCAGAAACAAAACGTGACAATGAAGGAAAGGAGGACTGCGGAAAAAAGATGGAGGAGAATGTATTGTGTGAGTGAACTTGAAAAGGACTGATAGAAACTGAGCCTGGACAGGGCTGCCCTGTGACAAGGACTGAAATGGCAAACATATTGTGCTGTGTACACTATCTAGATCTGCCTCTGCTGACACAGCGGAAACACAGAGACTGTTGCTGCAATCTCAGGTCTATGGGAATGGCATTAAGAAAATGTCATATAGTGTTTAAATTATGCCCTGCTTGCAAAATCCCTTGCTGTTTGAAGACTTCTAGAGAAAAAGACAATATAGCCTTCATAGGCCTCAAAGGAGAGCTGTAGGTTTAGGCTTTATTTTCTCCTTTGCCCTGGGGAAATCTCCTATCGACTGTGGTTGACAGCTGCATCATAGACCAAAATTTCTCATAAATCGTGCTGTGAGTTAAGAGCGTGGTTATTCATTTGCAGCTGCTTTCTAAAGCCCTACTTCCTCAGAATCACAGAATGGTTAGAGTTGGAAGGGACACTACTCTTCTCACAGCCACAGCGAGCGCTGAGCAAAACCCAGGTGCCAAATGGGGCAAACCTGACTGTGCTGCCTCTTAGGAACACAGGTGGGGAGCAGAAGCATATTTCAGTAAAGATGATTCTTCCCTCTGTCAGAAAAGTCACATACTCTGAGGGCTGCCCTTCTATCTGGGCAACTGTCCTGCTGTCTCTAGAAAGCAACTGTCTCTTATTTTGATTGAAAGATAAGCATTTTAAAATATTTCTTCTCTTCACAATGTGGGTGACTTTAGTTGTTACATGCAAGATTTTTTCAGATATCTATCTATTCACTGGCTTAAAATATTTATTTTGGGTAGCTGTTTCATAAACTGCTCCCTAGAAGCTTTTTATATAATGCTGTATCTATTAGCATGAGAAGAAAAATTCTATCCTCCTACGAAGTTTTCCATTGTGAGGCATTCTGGCTCCCACAGAAAAAGATACCTTCTTTTTAAAAAAAATATTTTGCTACACGACCTCTTCTGAATTGGTCTTCCAGCATTGGGAGTCCTGTAAATTCAAGTGGAACTTTAACATTAGACATTACATATTAAAATCCTTTAAAGTGGCTGAGATTATAATTCCTGTGATAGAGCCTAGCTGTAAATCCCACCTTGTCCACTGACATGCTCAGCTTTGCCATGTAGGTGGACTTGTAGGATTTGTCAGGTGGGTTTCTTTATTTCAGGGCAGTCTGAACACCAGGATCATATTGAGCTTAGCAGTTTGCACACTGTGCAGTGGAGCCAAAGGGCAAGATTTAGTGTTTGAAAATAGGCCATTTATCGTTCTGCAGTGTGTCTTGCCTGGCCTTCACTTACCATTCAAGGAGGGTATAGAGCTCCTGTGACATTGCATGGTGGATGATCTGCTTTTCCAGTACGGTGCCCACACTCGGACCACTGAATCCTGCCATTGACCATCCAGCACCTTGAATCAATGAAGGCAAGGAACAGATTTCCTTTGCATAGCTTGAAAGCTATCTATTTATCTATTTAAGGTATCTAATTATTATCTAATTATTATCTAATTATTGCTAACCACATTCTATTCATGTATCTGCCATTTGCTTTGGCTAGGTACTTTATTTCATAAAACTCAAGCATTCCCAAACATTTGCAGCTGCACATCTTCATGCTATGTATCCCTAAGTGATATATTTATTCATTTTCTCAGTTTGCACCACTACACCAAAGACATCTTGTAGAGCCTTTGACAGAGAAAGTTCTGCTTGATGTGACAAGAGTGGTGCTTATCGGTCACACTCAAGTTCTTATTAGGATGGCCAATGACAATAATTAGAGCTGACATTCCTAAGGCTTTTTATTGCTGTGTTTAAGCCTGATGCTGGTGTTCCTGTCTCTCTCCCTCTCCCTTTTATTTTTTTGGAGAAGCAGCTGTAGCCCAAGTCCAAACATATTTCCTACCATTTCCTTCTCTGTCCTTTGAAAGGACTTCATAACCTCCAGGTCCAATGTGAAGTTATGTGTCTTCCACATCTGCACTCCTGAGTAAAAAAAAGATACTTAGGAGGGGAAAATTGAATAAAACCCAGAAACAGCAAGAAATAGCAATATTGTGTTCTCCAAGCAGTATCTCCAATTATTCATTCACTTTTAATTATTTCTCATCTTTGTCTTTCTTGACTGCTTGTGAAATGAAATTCTTCAGATAATGCAGCCTTTTTTTGCATTTACACTTTGTCTGTTTTAGAAAATTATGTGCTGCAGAACAGGATATTTGCTAGTTAGCAAGAATAATCATTTATCTTACTGTAATTTCATGTCATTATCCATTAGTCACTAACAATGATTGGCAATGCAATTTTCTTTGCAATAAAACTAATTAATACTCACCTCATTATCTGCTGTTCAGATACTTCTAAAAGCAAAACTTGAGACTTTTTTAGCAAGCAGGCTATTAAAAGGAAAAAGATCATATGACTTGTTAAAAACAGTATTTGAATATATGAAAAATATGAGTGGAAACTGGCTTTAGAATTACTATGTCAATTAGGAAGTAAATAAAACAAACCATCTCCCCTTTTAGGTAGCCCTGATGCGTTTCTTCTGGAGAATTAGCAGACTAGTTTTAGGCAATCATAATAGCATAATACGTCAGCAAAAGAAGAAGATAAATTCATGTTGTCTCAAAAAGTGCACATTACTTCACCTTTGAAATGGAGCACATTTTCTTAGCAATACATGTCAGTGCTTTCTCTATTGCATCATCAAAATCAATCTTGTACAGAACTGTCTGAGAAAGTGCTTAAAGGTTTTATGACTAATTCCCTCTCACTTCTGAAATAGAAACATCATATTAGTAGTATCAGGTGACTGGGTGCCAAGACATCTGACAAGCTACAGTTATTTTTCACTTTCTTACCAGTTTGTTTCCTGTTGATTTTGTAATACTCCAGACTTCAACAGAGCTCCAGAAAGCTGGAATAAAAACTTCATAGGCAAAAGAAAATGGGAAAAAATAGCCAGAAAAATATATTTGCATCTTGAATGGAGAACATAACCATAATACCACTCAACCTATAGCATAGGATAAAGCTGAGAACCTGGAAGTGGGTTGCTGGTAACTGATCACCATTTCTTGAGTGAATTAATTACAACTGGTAGCATATTTAATCTTAATGCAATGCCCATTAAGAACCATTCTAGACTGGTAGGACTGGTTATCTCAAGGTTGTATAAATAGCTTGTTGAAATAACTTCTGTATATTTAGCAGTACCTCTGTAATAGTATATTGCTCGCACAAAAAAAAATCCCAAACAAAACAGGGACACCCTATGTCACAGTCAAAAAGCACATTTCACAGTTCCAAGGGCTACTTTCTGCCTCAATGTGTTTTCAATATGTTGAGGATTCTAGAGCTGGCAGCTCTAAAGAACATGGCTTTCACATTGTAATAGTCCTGGAATTTTTTTTACAGTGAGAACAATCAACCATTGGAACAATCCCAGGGGGCTGGAGCACCTCTCCTATGAAGATAGGCTGAGAGAGTTGGGGTTGTTCAGCCTGAAGAAGAGAAGGCCTTGAAGGGAGCACTTGAAGGGAGTCTACAGGAGAGATGGGGAGGGACCCTTTATCAGGGATTATAGCGATAGGATGAGGGTTAATGGTTATAAATTGAAAAAGGGTAGATTTAGATTAGATACTAGAAAGAAATTCTTTACTGTGAGGGTGTTAAGACACTGGAATAGGCTGCCCAGAGAATTTGTGGATGCCCCATCCCTGGAGGTGTTCAAGGCCAGTTGGGATGGGGTTTTGAGCAATCTGCTCTAGTGGGAGGTGTCCCTGCCCATGGCAGGGGGGTTGGAACTCAATGCTCTTTAAGGTCCTTTCCAAATAAAACCATTCTATGATTGTCGCAATTTTCCCACATAGTATGGCTTTAAAAGTGTTTTTGATTGCCATAGTTTTTTAAGCATCTGAGGACTAAATACAAGGTCCACGGGGCAGAAGCTTCATGTTGCTTGTAGAAAGTCCACCTTCTCTTTTGTTGTAAACTGATGGAGTTCCATTAACCTCCATGGTGTTCTTCCATGTCTACCAAAGGGGAATTCAGTGTGGTCTCTTTCATACATAAATATTTTTAACATTGTCCAAATGGGATTAATCCATATATTGTTTTCTTTCATTAACCTAAAGAAAGCAGAAATTAGTATCTCATATGATCCAACTGCCTAATGGTACCTAGATTAACTCCAAATATGAATAATATGTTGTGATTAGTGGAAGGTCATGGTAATTAGGTTGCGCTGTATGGACATCTTACCTTTCTCATTTAGAACAAGTTTAAGTTTCTCCATGTGGTACTGCAGTCTACTATATTAAGACCATATCTGTAAGCATTTCCAGGTGCCTAACAGTGTGACACCTTGAATCTCCAAGATGTAGGACGTCACAGAGGCTGAGTGTTTACATGATCTCATAAGGAGCCTGGACAGGTTCATGGTGGAATAAAACATTTCTTGCTAAATACCTCCAAATGACTTTCAGCTGAGGAAGTCTCAGAGGTAGTCTCAGAAGGAGTACTCTGGGAAAATACCACACACACTTGCCACCTTGAACAAGTATCTAGGTATGTTCTTTTGTTTATCTCATAATCTGATCAGGGGTCCAATCGAATCATAGCTATTGAACTCTTATCATCTTCTGGTTTGGGGCACTTCATGCTAAGCGTTTTGTTTTGTTTTTCTTCTGTGATTCAGAATACTTTGCACATGGTAGGTCTTAAAGTTTTCCATTACAAAGCAGTCCAAGGAACTTCGTACTTCTTGGTATGGCCATTGAAAAAGTGCTGCTAGAAATTCTTTGCAAAACAGTTGAATTCTGTAGGTGGTGAGTGGTAGATAATGGACTCCATAAAACTACATTCCTTAAATCAGGTGAAACCTGTTTCTTAGCAGAATGGTATAAAAATGTCACTATTAATCCTGTCACATTTTTAGTTGATGAGCAGTCAAAAGTTTCACATCAATTTATCATATCAAAGCACAGATGTAGTATCGTTTTAAAAAATGTGAAAATGGTAATTTATCTCGATAGCTACGCAGCTGCTGCTGATGCAGCTAAGAGTAAATCAGAGATCCATGTTCTGGTCATTCAGTCTAAAAGACCTGGAACATTATGTTTGGGTTACATTTCAGAACTCGAACACCTAATAAACCATAAAATACAGAATTAGTGGAATTATATCAATGTTCTCAAATTAAGACCCCATATAAGAGAGTTGATGCAATTCTTGGCGCTGCTCACTTATGTTTTACTAACTTCCCATCAGATAATTTGAACATTGAAGATTATGCTCAAATGAGGAAAAACATTGCATTCTGCCAAAGCCAAATAGTTCTTGAATGAATTACAATAGCATCTTAGCTGCTCACAGCTACCTAAAATGGTAGGTTCCAATTTCCTGAACACTTAAATAAATTCCTATGTATTATTATGAATATCTGATGCAACATTATCCTATGAAATATTTAGACACATTAGAAGGAATATCAGAGAAAAACTAAGCAATTCTGGCATTTAATTCACAGCAACTCACATTTCATTCAGAAATTTTTATTCAAACGGGTGATATTCACTTATATTCTGGGCTTCTGTTAGACAAGCTGTTAATGAAGAAAAAATATACTATTTATTTTCCTTCATTACAGTCAGTAAATTCACTTACCTGAATCTTTGTCATGTAAATGATGAATCATAAAGATTTCTGTTCCCAAGTCAGGGTTTTCAGTGTTAGTGTTTTGGGTTATATTGCTTAAGTTATCACTCCACTGTGGACATAAATTATTTGTGTATGTGTACCCTGTTATTACTCAGAGAGGTAATAGTAACAAGTACCTTCATTGTCATCCAGAGGAATATATTATTTTCCTAAATGAAAGAGGGTAATCCTGCTCTTCCTTCTTCCAGTTTCTTTATAGCCAGGGACAGAAAGTGCCCTGCCAGAGCACTCTTCACTCAGAGAGGTACCCAGAAACCCAGTCACGGGAAAGGAATTCCACATATAAAACATTCAGCAAGCTTTATGGCTTTCGTAAGGAAAGCAGCTGGTATGTGGAAGTACTTGCTGCTCCTGGACTAACTCATCTCATTCTGACCCAATGCAATATTTTGCAAACATTTGATAGACACTTGGAGCTAACAGTTTTTAATAAAAATCTGCCTGAATATTGTTCACTTTGAATGTTCACAGGGTATTATTCATATGAGCCTGACACCTATAACATGCAGTAAATTCTGCTTTTGACATGGTGCAATTGAAACTTAAATAGATGAACAAAGGCTAATGGAAATAAACAAAATAGAATGAAAAATAATGTAGGACAAAGCATTATTTTTTGCTTGTAAAGGTTTATGCTGCATAGCTATTCAAATATTCCTGTAAAAAAAAAAACAATCGCCAAAACACAAACACCCATAAGAAAGTTAATGAATAAAGCATAAAAAGGGGCACAGTCATGGTCAAACCAAGCAGCTGTTCAAAATTCAAGTATACATTGCAGACGTTGTTTTGCAAAATTCAAACAACTTATCTGTTTTCCTACATGATAATCAAAGAAATCTGAAGCCCTCCTTGTGCTACATGCTTGTAAGGATACTGACCCATGATATTCAGGGTGGCTACCAAAGTATTTTAGAGAAATATCAATGGCAGGTTGATATGTTTATTAAAACCTTCATTGGTACTTTATAAAAAAAAAAAAGTGAACAAGTTCCCAGTAGTTGAAGAAGTTGCCATTTTAAGAAGCTTTTTTAGAAAATACAATTTATTAACTATTTGTATTGCTTTTCCATTTATTATTGTGTGACAAGGTTGATATTAATAAATGGTAGTCAATAATTTAGTATAATTTAGAAACTAAGATGTCATCATCTGTCCAGGTGCCCACTGACAGACCTCATCAGATCTTTATGCTCAGTATCCCACCCTTCAAATAGGCACTTGCTCTAGAAGGCAAGGTTGTTGTATACTGAATTTATCTCCAGTTTACAATTTGTCTGGTATGTAATTTAGTAACATATGTAGCTCCTTCACATATGTAGCTCCTTCAAATGTAATATTCCTGAACTGTGGGTTTGAATTTCCCAGGCATAGCCCTGGAGCCTTAGAAAATCTAACAAGCCTAGGTGTGTAACTCCAGAGTGAAAGTGTTATTTATACTTTGTTTTGTTTTTTCCTACTAGTAAATGCAAGAAATCCACTTTACTACAGATTCACTGGAACCATCACAGACAAGTGCTGTGTTGCTGTATATTTAATTTCATTAAAAAGTAACTTTATGAATATTTATAAATTTAAGCATGCAGAGATACACATAAACAAAGTACAGTGTAATGTCACTTATCTGCCAAGCTGTATTGCAACGAGTGGGTCACTTGCCAGACCGAAGTTCTGGAAGGAATAAGCAGATGGTAGAGTAGACAAAGCAGAAAGAAAGCTTTTGATCATGACTGCTCAATGTGTTACCCAGCGGAGCTGCAATTATGTTTCCTTTATAGCAAAGGAAGCCATTAAATAATTTACTTAACTCTTACGTTATTGAAGTTGTTCCAGAGCCTAACAGCACATTGGTGCCTTTGGACTCTCAACTATTTAGAGTGCTTTGTTCGTTAAAATTGGAGAAGGGCTTTCATTCTTTGTGTGTATTGTGCGCTATACATATTCTGTGTAGCTTTGTAGGTTTTGCTGTGTAGAAACAGATAGTCCTGCCTTTAGGGTTTTCATCGCTCAAGGCAAATTGCAAAAAAATCCCTATAATCACTCATGCTAAATCATCAGATTTACTGAATAATGTGTATGGATAATGTTCCTAAGGTATCTAGGAACCTTAAAGCTTTCTTCTGAATGATGCCAGTGAAAGGAAACATCTTTTACTGGGTGGCAATGGATTGATGAAAGTTTTGCAGCCCCCTAAGAATGTCAGTCAAAAGAAAGAATCTGACAATAATAGAGAATAGCTTTAATTACTTAGCTATTGTGAAAAACACAGCAGACTCTGGAATATGTTGCGTGTTCCTGAAATACTTGAAGACAGTTTTTCTATTTAGAAGCTTGGAAAACTTATTAGAATGAGTTCGTTTCAAATTGGATTCAAAATGATGAGAAAGAATTGGTTGCATTCAAATTGTGGGGTATAGGATTTTCAATTCTCATTGAAAGATTATTCATGAGAAAGTGATCAACTAGAGAAGGACTCAGGATAAAAAAGTAAAGATGGGAAAGTAAAGACTTGGAAAAATATGAACAGGCCAAGCTCCTTTTGATTCCAGAAAAAATACTGGAAAAAAAATTATGAAACAATTTATGAGCAGAGAAAAAGAAGGTAATAAAGTCAATGAAACTAGATCTGTCAAAACAATTATGTCAAAACAAGCTAATTTTTTTCTTTGGCAATGTAACTTGCCTACTGGATAATAAGGTGACACTAATGTAATAAATATATCTATATAGATTCAGGAAAGAATTTTAATAATTTTCAGTGTCTGATTAGCAAAACAAGAAAATACAGATTTGATGAAATCACCATGGTATGTTGGATGTGGTTACATCAAACAGGGAAAGGCCACAATCACTTTGGAGAATGAGAATAAAACTCAATGTTTTCAGTAGGCAGGGGGGCAAAATCAATCAGCTTAAATTCAACCCAATTCCTACACTTCAGAAAGCAAAAGCAAAATGTGGAAACTAGAACAAGCTGTTGGGCTGGGCTGCCTCTAGAAAATTTGCAGAAAAAATAATCCCCAGGTTATAAAAGACAAGTCAACAAATACAGTTTGGGAGGCTTTCCTCCCCCCTCTCCCTCTTTTTTTTTTTTTCTCTACACTGCAAAGGTAAGAAGGTCTTGGGTAAAGACCAGGTGCTTAAACTGCACCTCAAGCACCAGAATCATGTCAGGTATAATACAAGCTTCAGTCTTTGCAAAGCAAATGATGAAATGGGGAAAATTATCTACGACAAAACCAGAAATAAGAAGTTATTTAGAAAATATAAACTATGAAGAAAGGCTGAAAGTCATGTAATGATAAGCTTAGAAAAAGAAAGCTGGAGACAGAATGTGATAATGACCTTTTTGTGTACAAGTTTTAATAAAGTAAGCAAAGACTTTGCTCTTGGGCAAGCAGGCAACATGAGTTTACACGAGTACATATTATCATAATTTGGTACCAGACAAAGTATAGTGTGAATTTCTTAGTTATTCAGTTACGTAACTGAAAAAGGATGGACACTCCAAAAAAACCCAACTCCAAACTCAAATTGGTATTAAGTCCTTCTGTCTTTCTGGAAGTGGTATGAGATTGAATTTGACCAACAGCTGTCATAGAATACGTGTTGACTTCGGTGACTTCAAGTTCCTCCCATCAGCTCCACCTCCCAGTCAGACGCTGCCGAATTCACTTCGGCCTGAGCCCATTGCTCTGCAGCAGCTGCTGTGAGCAAGAGGAAACCAGCACTTTTCAGGGATGTAGGAGTGTGCAGATTTGACCCCCTGAATTCAGCTTGATAATAACATGCTGTTTACTACTCTGCATATGTGCTTGCACAAATGGTGTGCTCTAAGTAGAGACATACATTGCAGAAATTAAGGATGTGAGATAGGTTTCCAAAATGTTTCTTTTTCATGTGTTCATCGGCATTTACATTGTTCCTGTGCTCCATATCTTTGTTTTAAAATATTATTTTAGTTAATGTTTTATTTTAAACAGTGACATAGTTGTTTTCCTTGCTTTTTTTGTGAAATTAAAATAATATATTTTCAGACTTATTCTTGTTATGTTGCTTACACTCTTCTCTCAGTCCCTCCAGCTTTAACAATAAGCATATCTGAACAACTTTCCTTGTGAAGTGGGCAGTCAAAACTTTCATTAACTCGCCTCTGAAATCGCAATGTTATTTGTTATTTTCTTTAATGTTTGAAAGTGAGGATGAAAATTGTAAGATAAAGAGAAAGTGATATTATGTCAAACCAAAGATCTGTCGAAATATACTTTTTTTTTTCTAACATGACAAGAAGTCTACAGTTTAGGAAATATTTTCTTTAAAATTAGGCTATTCCCCCAAAGTAGCCTATAAAATGTTACGTTTCGGGTACGTCCTGAGCTAAAGGTGATGGTATTTATTTAACACACCTTGATGAATTTCTTCCCCATGAACTTGTTTCCCTTTGGTTCCTATAACTTTTAACATTCACACCGTACTGCAGCAAGGAGCTCAGCAGCTCGAACACATGAGATAGAAGGAAAGCTGCTTTTCTGTGGTTTGTTTAATCTGCTCACAGCTAATTGCATTTGATGCCTCCTGGTTCTTGTACTAGAATAGACACTGGATAATCAATCTCTTTTTGCCCTCGCCAGGCATAATTTTACAGACTTCTATCAAATTCTCCTTCAGCTGTCTTTTCTCCAGTAGGATAAGTCCTTGTCTACTCATTCAAAGGAAGGAAAGTATTCAATATTGCTTTTTATCTTTTTTGCCGTTCTTCGAGCCTTTTTGTAAAGCAGGATGAGAACTGCGTGGTGTGGATTTACACAGGAGCATAAATGTTTTCTATTTGTTCTTTACTTCTTCTCTAATAACTTCTAGTATGTCATTTTCTTTTTTTCACTCTTTCTGAGCTATGGAAAGTAACTGAACTGCACATCATAACCCCAAGATCTCACTCCTCAGCTATAACATTTCAACACAGAGCCTCTCATTTTATATGCAAAATAACCTTTTTTTTTTTTCCCATGTGTTACATAACATTTACCTAGATTGAATTACGATTTTCCACTTTTTTGCCCAGATACAGTTTTGTAGTATCCTTATGTCAACCTTTGTAGTCACAATCTTTTGTTCTCGCAAACTTATAACTGTATTTTCAGCAAAAATTGTCACATACATTAAGGACTTAGTTTTCAACAAAGAAGATTGACTCCTGATTTTCTGGTTTCACATAAATTTAATGGCTTGTAGCTCCCTGGATCTTCTGTAGCACATTTCTTGAAAATTTGTGGTGTTTACTGTGTCTGCTGCTTTCTTGTTGTCAGGTATGAAAGTGAGTAAAAGTATTATTTTATATACCACTGACAGTTGTTCACCTTTCTGGTCCTTGGACTCCTTTTGAATTCTTAGGTAAATGCCAATTGATGCAATTTGTTCCTGTTCAATTTTGATGTTTGCTCTGTAACATTTATTGACACTTCAATTTCATTCAGATCTTCAGTGAATACCCTGTAATGAAGGGTTCCAGTGTGGGAACCTCCCCAAGCTCTTCAGCAATGAATGCAAAGGCAGAAAATTAATTTAGTTTTCTAGTTGGCCCTTTTTTCTCTGAGTGTTCCTTTTATGCCTTTATTACCTATTGACTCTGGAGACCTTCTGAAAGGCTTTCTATTCCTAAAGTGTTTGAGAAACAACGTATTAAGTGTATAAAAAGTCTACAGGTAAATACTTTTCAAGTACAAGCTTTTTTTGGTCCATCTTACTGTGTCTCTTACATTCAGCTTCCCAGCACCTGTATTCTGTCTATTTTTCTCATTTGAATAGAACCTCAGATATTCTGAAAGCTACTACTCAACTTGAATGACTACCTTCCCCAGCAGTTTAGCCATACGTTCTTCCTCTCCTCCCTCAAGTCTTTTCTAAAAAAAATTATGTTCATTTTTCTGATGCTTTAAAATGTCATTACGCAGTCTACCTGGAGGCTGCAAAGATTTAACCCCAGCTCCTTCTTCTTAAAATAACTTTAAGCTCAAGATCATGAAAATATTCAAAACTTTAAGAAAGTGGTTGTGAGTATCATATCCATATCTCTTACATAAAACAAATTCATTATGTGCTTTTGTGACTGCCTGTAATTCAATAATCAGCAATATTTTAGTTTGATGGATCAGTTTAGAACAGATGTATGCTTAAAATTGTGCTTATGTCAGTGGTACCTCAATGTGCACATGTAAAAGAATTTTTTTCTTCCTCAGTTGGATTTTGCATTGACTGTTGCTCAGTTATTTCAAAAAGTGAGGATTAGATCACATACTATAGCAACTGATTAACTTAAGTCTTCCCCCATACGTTATTGTTTGGTAGTGCTGAGTCAGTTATGTTGATTCAGGAATGTGCAACAATCATACCTCCAGAGTCTAGAAAAATTTGCACCAAATGAAAATTTGGTTTCTAATATTTCATTTAAAAAATTAAAATGGTCAAAAAGAACTAGCTTTTTTTTTTTTTTTTAAATATCTTTCTTCCAGGCCAAGATACCTTGTTGTCGTGCTGTGCAGAAAATACTATGGTTAAGGTTTCAGTAAATTAAAAAGTTAATATGAGAGAGGGAAGAGAGTGAGAGGTGGAGTTAAGTAATGTGAGAGCTCCTATCTTGTATAGCCAAAGCCTAATGTAAATTAACTTTGAATTACTTTTAATATCTTGCGAAATTAGAGGTCCTTTAAGATTTAAGACTTGGGAAATGTCCATTCATTGTAACTCACATTATGTTCAAAAGACAGATATTCAAGGTCCTCAGTCAAAGAATTCAGGGAAAGAATTCTGGTAAATCACTACCTGGTGGTTGCCAGGATATTGGTTACTCAATAGGGCTCAATTCGTTAAATGAAGGTCAATTTCTGTATTCACACAAAGAGAATCACCTTTTTTCTTCTATGCATAGCAGAGGGTCATAAAATCTCAAAAATGTAGAATGAGAAAAAACCATCTCCTTCCAAGCCTTATATGAAGTTCATGTTGTAATTAGATGTTAGAATAAATACCACTTAATTCCCTGCCTTTCCCACAACAAAAGAAAAAGGAAAGCGGTATCTTATATCTTTAAAAACAGCTCATAATAACATATCAGAAATGAAGCACAGTGACATTAAATAATAATGAAAATCTGTAGAGGCGAAATTTGTATCTGTCCTCAAAGATTTTATTTTCTCTTTTCCTTTATTATTTTCTCTTTTCCTCCTTTTCGTCTCATCTGTATTTTATATCTACTCCTTCAACTAGTGTTTGCTTTTGCAATCATCAGCTCACCACAGACTCCTAAAATTAGTCTGATCTTAGGAGTTTGGTTAGTCTGATTAGTCGAGCCAAAAAGTTATCTGAGGTTACAACAGATTTGGTTCAGATGTTTCATTTCAACTTTGTTCAAGAAGTTTTGTGAGGGGTTTTTTTGTTAGTTCTCCTCTCCCCTCTTCCTTTCCCCTCCCCCCCAGTCTTGATGCATTTCAGACATGACAGTTTATACAAAGAAGATGGAGAACTTGGTTTCCAGAGAGGCTCTTCCCAAGACATTTCTATTTCTGTCTTGCATAAGTGCATGATTAAATAGGTCATAGAAAGCTATAACATTGTTAAGGGAGGGGGGTGGGGGATGGGGGATGGAACTGTTGTTCTACACAATCTCATAATGGAAGTTTCAACACTAAAAAAGAAATTTCCAAAAATAATCTGGGACCTCCCTCAATCAAATGGAAAGAGAGCAAATATATTTCTCTCAGTGGAGGAAATGTGTTTCTAAGAAGGCAAGGAGACCATTCAAAACCTCCAGATTGATTCCGATTATGCGTATGAGAGTCTCATGGCTAAATCCCAACATTTTTCTTGGAAAATATATTCCAAAGCAGAACAGCCATTTGTCTTAACACCCCATGGCTGCCTATAAACAAAGCGTTCTGCCAATGACTGGCACAAACCTCAAGCTGCAGCCTGAAATCAAGCTGATCCTTTCTATTCCTTCCTTTTTTTTTTTTTCTCCCAATCTCTCAAGGGCACTTCTCGTAGCCTGGATGAGAACAGAGAGGAAAGCAGATGGCAACACCATTTGCAGCCTGAGTCACAGCAGAAAAAGCCAAAATGCTAGATTAACGGCCTCTTCCCATCACAAATCTTTGTTAACTCAACTCTACTTGATTGTGTAGCATTGTGTGCTGGGCAGGCACCTCTCTAACAACTGAAGGCATGATCCCAAGAGGTTCTGCAGACTATGTTCCAGATTGTGCACTCTAAAAACATCATTGCAATAGGAAAATGCTGGTGAAGGTCACTGTCTACTGTGCAGCTTGGGAATTTAGGAGGGGGACAACAGCACCTTCACACACCTCTACTGTAGAATTTAGTTTGTAAGGAGATTTAAAGAACTCATTCATCTGTTTTACTGTTCAGGGGTTTCCTTTTTTCCCCAGACTGTGGCAAACCTCCAGAGCAGGGATATCTGTGCACATTTCTAACTGGTCCAGTTGCATGGGCAGACTATCACAAGGGTCTGGATAGGAAGAAATGCAACCCAGTGAGCAGTGAACTCACAGAAAGGCGGGCATCAGCAAAATGAGAAGTTGGAAACCCAATGGTTACCATGGAGTCTGGCTCATAGAGGAAGGTTTCTTTACCTGGTTTATGGGACAGAGGCTTCTATTGCAAGATGTACTTTTCTGCTTCAATTAATAGTACAGATCCTCTCACTACATATAGATCTCTTCAGTGGATGTCTGCTTCATCTAGTGCCTATTTTCATATTACCCAGAAGGGAGGAAAATAACGAACAACCTCTGAGTGACCAGTTCAGCCCTGGTGCAGCAGGACAAGCAAAGAGTATGAAGTACTGTCAGATGTTCAGATAAGGTTTTCTCATAATGCACGATCCCAGAATAAGACCAGATCTCTCATGAGATAAAGGGTGTGGGATTTGCCAGGCTAGATTAGGCAATACCAGCTGCTTCAGAGAGAGGGGGAAAAATGAGAGTAAGGAAGAAATTCTT
Organism: Limnodromus scolopaceus; assembly: GCA_028565335.1. Lineage (NCBI taxonomy): Eukaryota > Metazoa > Chordata > Aves > Charadriiformes > Scolopacidae > Limnodromus > Limnodromus scolopaceus. The sequence continues at coordinate 9,586,068 of JAOXNO010000078.1, read as the reverse complement.
TTGACTAGTTCAGCCAGTCAATCACACAGCACTGCACACTAGGAAGATCCCTGCAGGGAAAAAAGGTTACGTTACAAATGTTTTCTTGATTACCGTATGGATCTGAGTTTCTTACGTGTTGATAGGGCAGAGTTTCTAGAAGCCCCGCACTGTACCCCCATGGTGATGGGCAGAGCAGGAACGGCTGCCCTTGTACACAGCTGGTGAGATCTTCCTGTCCAGGAGGATCTGCATTGCTATAATGTGAAAGTAGTGCTCTACTATAGGAGGGCATAGGCAGCACGTTAAAGTGCCAACTAGGAGATGGTGATCTGTATCTTTCAAAGCAATATTGCCCTTCTTCCAGGGAAAATCCTGTAGACTGAGTGTTATATTAAAAAGACTTCCACTGATTGGTTTTGTAATTTTTTTCTCCCTAAAGGAGATAGTCCTAGTTTCTTGTGATAACACTTTCTCATGAAGCTGCCTCTTAAAATTTTCTCATACTACGGGACAAAAGCAAAACCAAATACTTTACAATCTTTCTGTTGTGTATAGCTTTTGTATTTAATATTTTTACCTCTGCTTATCATAAATCTACCTGCAGTGATTTTGATGATAATTTTCTTGAATACTTAGTGTGAATTGCATGGTTGGAAAAATGGAATAAGTAGCCATTTAAAGCAGTCCCTCATATTTGACAGTAACTGCTCTGTTGTGTTATGCAACAACCCATAGTCCAAATGAAGTTCTTATGAAGGGATGACCCTTGAGGGGTTGTTTATCTTTTTCCTACATTTTCTCAGTGCTGTACAAATGTTACATGATGATTTCTCCCACTAGAAGGAGGAAAAAAGAGCAGAGTAGCCAAAGTAGTTGCATTGTTTCTGTCCGGGTAAAATTCAGGTATGAGGAGGTGATTGGCACAAAACAGGCATTTATGCATCTGAGAGTGATCACGGGGGATCTGCTGTGACCTTTAAGCTTTCCAAAGCCACTGAAGCCCAAAACTCCCTCTGGTTTTCACAGGCACTGTGATCATGCTGTTCATCCTGGAAGCAACTGGTGGCAATTTCCCCCAATCCTTCTAGTGGATGGTGTTTCCACTGCCTCTAGATTTTCATGCTGTTTTTCTCTTCTCCCAGAGGGAATTTAATCAATCGATCTCTACCATGTCCTGCTCTCCCAGACCATCTGCTTTCTGAACGTTTACAATCCCAATGCACTTTCTATAGTCTATCAGACCCTGTCACTTGGGCTTTCTGTTATCTGTAGTCTCCCAGCATCAATCAATTGATTGCTCCCATTCCTCTCATAGTTGATTTTTATCATGTTTTCGTCACAAGACATACTTAAATCTCTGCCATTCTTCTCCATCCCGCCTGCTGTGTCTTCACATGTTCTTAATAGCTTCTTTGAAGATAAAATTATCAAACATGTAACACAACCTTATTCCTCTCTTTTGCTTCTTTTTTTCTCCCTTTTGCCTTCTGGACATTGATTGACAAATGCCATCCAACCTCTGCACTTTATTGCATCTCATCACATTCTTTCATTCACTGTCATGTTGCTTTAGTCCTGAGTTTCTAATATATTGCGTGTTTTTTATTTTCCCCATCTTCATTGTACAACCCTGCTCTGGTATTTCCTATTAAAAACAAATAATCTCACACTTTACCCCATTTGCTTCTATAGAGACCACTTTACCTTCCTGTTCTCATTTATCTTTATTCCTATTTACCATGCTGTTTTCAATTCCCTCGATTCTGTGTCAGACCTATTAGCTCTGCCTTGCATCTTTTGCACTCGATCAATTCAAAGCACTCATGCCAAAATTTTTAATGGCCTATTCTTAGCCAAGTTCCAGAACCTGTACTCTATCTTCATCTCTGCGACCTGACAGCTGCCTTCAATACTGCCACCATTCTCTTTTTTCTTGAAATATTGTCCTTCCCTGATGATTCAATTTTCTCCTAGTTCTCCTCCAAACTATGTATTCACTCATCCTTTCTCAACAGGATTCTCTTTTTAATCTCACAATCAAAACCATCTTTGACTACATAATTACCTGATCTACATCTCAATTCCATCTGTCTCTCTTCTGTTGAAAAAGAAAATTTCTACCAGTTCATCTTGTGGCTTAAGAATGTGTAGTCACCTGAGGTCAACCTAAACTCAACTAAGCATAGGTCTTCAACCCCAACCCCAGACAGTTCTCTTGCAAGCAACAGTAGTATTGTCCACTGGCGAGTAAAACAGTCAATAGACAATGCAAAGCCATCTCACATCATAGGCCTTTCGTGTCACTTTTCAAATTTTCTTTGGACGTTAAGCTTATAATATAATTTCAGTAGTACTCAGGTCATAATATAAATTTTTATTTGGCTGAGTAGCATCATTCTACACCATTCCAGTATCTCTCTGTCATCTCTTGTGCCACACACAAGTTTTAGGAAGTTTTACATGTGGAACCTCCTTTTGCTCTTCCTACAGTGCCTAGGAGCGAGGGATCTTCATCCCTGAGGAGGTTCTTCTTATGGTGATAGGGACAATAGTAAAATGGTGTTAACCACAGAAATATCAGCTCGTGGATTGTGTGCAATCTGGTGACCAGGCCCTTTTCAGGGATCTTTCTGGTTAAGAATCTTTCAATACAAATTATACCTACATTGTAGCAGAAATATTAACTCAGACATGAAAGCATTCTAAAAGAAGAAATTCTAGCTTAAACCCACAAGAGACATATGATTTTACTGCTTTCCTTTGAATGACCTCTCGCAGAGAAACTCAAGGGTCATTATTATGGAAACTTTTAGGCAAAAGTGATGTCACCAGAAATCATTTTAATGGAGCCTCATCTTTAGATCCTGTTGATTTATCTGCTAAGTACGAAGGGAAATCAATAAGCAGAATCATTTTCACATCTTTTAAACATCTACAGTAGCCAAAAAATATTGTCCAGTGCAGGCATGAATCATTGGAAAGAAAAATGATAGCCATTGATAGGCATGAAAATATTTATTTCTTTGTATTAAGAAGGTGGTTTTAGTGTTTTGTCTACCACCTGTTATTTGATCTATTTGTACTAAAGGTGAATTTCACATAGTGACAGTAGAAATTTCATTTTGTATGAAACAGAGGCTAAAATACTGAGATTTTCCAAATTATAAGGTGAGATCTCAGATAAATCAATATAGATTCATCGATGTTTTCTTGCTGCAGCAGACCTCAACTGGCTTATTCACTGCTTTTAAATTAGGAACCTCATTTCATAAACATCTAATGGAGAGAAGATAGCTCTGGAATATTAATTCAGAGAACTCCATTTAAGAGTGTACTTACCATGGATTATTTAGGGAGAATAATATGAAGCATTTCTAATGTCAGATGAATTTCTCATTCACCTCCACCTGGACACTTTAGTGGCATTGCATTCGCATTACAAAAGGGAACTGAAAAATAAACCAGATCATTAATTATCCCATAAACCCATTTAACTCTTAACAAAGGTGTAAATTAAAAGTTTGACATTTTTTATTTGTATGGAAAGTGCCCTCATGTTGGCTGTTATTTCTTCTCTCCAGGGCTAATTTTGACGTGGTAACTGGTGGGGTAGTGTTCCTGTGAAACAACAGAGCCACTGGTTTTCCAGGTGAATTCTAATACTTTAGAAGAAGAAATACACTATTTTGTATTGTATGAGAAATATAAGCTAAATGTTTAGCTTGTCTGTGTCTGCTTTTTCTGATTACGTGTGAAGATTAAATTAACTAATCAGTATCAGATATATTACAAGAAATTAATGTTATTTTGGTTTTTTCCTAATTATCAAAGGATTTTTTATTAATAATCCTATATAAAATTCTAAAAGATCTTTCTTCAACCAAATGAAAGTCATGCTTTAAAACGTTTTCAGATGATTCATTTGCCGAGTCTCTACCTTATGACACCTCATAGAGGCTGAGTTTAGTTGCCTGTTACTTGACAAAGGTCAGATCTGTCTGAAGTTTCTTACGTAAGTCACAAAAAGTTATTTTATTATTATCAGTACCATTACTGAAAACTATGCAAAAAAACATCGGAAAATGTGTAGTTTAGCTGCAACATTTGAACTTGATCATTAATAAATGAATCCAATCATGCCAGATAGCATGGAAAAGTAGTTTCTACCCACCGGCTCCCTTGGCTGCCCATTTCTTTTCAACAGCCAGCTCCTGGAAACTGATCTTCACCTCACTCATCACAGTTAAAATGAAAGAGAATAAAAACAAGTATTGTTTGATTTGCAAGTAATCATAGATTGAAACTTATTAATTGGTACTTTGTCTGCCTCATTCTCAATTTAGTTTCTCTGTTCATTTACTGCTTAACTGAGCTTTCAGTTTGTCATGTCACAAAATCAAATGTTATATGGTCCTCTACAAGGCTGACTATGAAGGTAGGAATCTTCCACAGTAAAGTTATCAAATCATCAGGCCAAAATATCCTAAATGTATCCGAAGTTTGACAAGTAACAGAAAATATGATAATGCTAAATTCTCTTATGTCATTATTTGAAATATTTCTTTTTTATAAGTATTACTATTTTGTGTGCTGTTGAAGCTATGGATGCATGAATAAGCATTTAAAGGATTTCCAATATTGGATGAGAAACATGATGGTTTCAATAAATTCTAGAGGTAACTCTTTTCCAAGGGACCTTTTGCTGACAAAAAGATGTGTTTGAATGTCATGTCTGCATGAGTCTCTAATTGGACTTTTCCATTTCTGCAGCCTTTTCCAATCCCTAAACTCAGAGGATACAGGCTGTGAATTTCACCACCCACCTTTACAAGCAGGCTCAGCTCCAGGTAGCTTTTTTCTCCTCAGCCACTTGCCAGGTTAAAATCTTTCCATATCTTCTCACAAACACTGACCTCCTCACCGCGCCCCAGCTGTGACTGCTTATGCTGAGTAATGGCGTGGCACCGCAGCCGAGTGTGCAAAGGACAAAGACAAGGCTTGCTCCTATTCTGTCTGTATAAACTCTTTACTTCAATTACACTCATCTGGCAGATGAAACTCCTTGCTAATTCAAAAAAAAGAATTTTTTTCATGAAGGGCACGGCTTCCTCAAGGCTTTCCAAACCAAATTAGTATTCAATTTAAATCTTTCTTCACCTTCTAATCTTTAAAAATCTAATCATGCATTTATTCCTTTCATTGCATTATCACATCAAAGCAAAACTTATTGTCGATACTTACTATTCTAAATTCACTATCTTTGCTTACAGCAATACTTTCATGAACAGCCTTAGCTTCTAGTAGCCTCATCTGCACCATCAATATTTATTTATTTATTTGTTGTAGTAGAAGAATATTGAAACTTTTATCAAAGAAAATACCAACCAAGGACAATTCTTTAGCCAAATTTAGCCGATTGATTTCATCAGGCAAATGTAAAATACTCTCTGGGTGTATTTACTATTTACCTGTTACTTCTATCAGCCTCATACAATCTTAATTGTGTATTGACTCATGAAGAAAATTCAACAAGGTCAAACTCCCGCCAAAATTTTGAAATGTATTTGAAGATAATAATTATATTTATCGATTTTATAAGTGTTTAGTAATACTATCTAATATATGGTCTCAAGAGGCTCAATCTTACAGAGGCTTTCAATAGATATGCAATGAGTCAACAATGTTATAAAATGATTGTTCTTACTGTTAGTACAGAAATCTATAAAGCTTTGCCCGTAACTGAACTGACCTCAGATTCTTAGCCTCAGACAGTGAAGTAGCCCTTGAACTGTGCAACCTTGGACAGAATAGATACTCAATCCTGATTTGAGAAGGGATCATGAAGGGCAGGAGGCTGGGGAAAACCCAGGTCCAAAAGCCACCTCAGATCAGCTGCCAGTCTAAGCTCTGGGCAAAATGAGAGACCGCAGCGTGCACGTGAGCTTTCCTTTTCTTTCCTTCTTTTTTTTCAGACATCCATGTTACTATGGACATACAATTGACAGCTTGGCCTGAGAGAAGGAGTTATTAATCACTGCATTTCCCATAATCATCAACACTCCTCGCAAGTACCAAAGGTACCTGTAACACCAAAGAAAACTTCCAGGAAAAACAAAAAAAAGTCCTGTAGCTAATGATTGGCAGTTTAGAGCAGAATATGGGTTCTGCCTTGAAATAAATGCTTTTACACTAATCAAAGGTGCTGCTAACTTGGTAATTGTAACAGTACCTGCTAGAGCATTTAATTGTTTAGATTAGGTTTTTCATTTACAACACAGTGACTTATATTCAGGAGACCACAAGTTTCCAGGTGCTTAACAATGAGCACTTTTCCTTTATTTTCATAAAGACAATGTTGTGAAACTAGAAATTGTTTTTTGAGCAGAGAAATAGATGTTTGCTAAAACCTGTATGATGTCTATTTCATTCCGTACTGACCAAAAGTCATTAACATTCTTGAGAAGTTACAGATCTTTCATGTTCTAGTTAAAACTCCTGTCAGCCTTATCTCAGTTGAATTTTAACAGGCTCAGCCTCAGAGATGGTCCTTTCTGTCTCAGGGTCAGGGTCAGAGAGAGATGAGCCGCTGTGATCACTGGACACATTTTAGAATGAAACCAAAAAGCTTACAGTGAGGGCCTTTTTTCTATCACTATTGTATCAGATCCCAGAGTACTTTTTATATAAAATAGAGTGGTTTTGGCAATGGAGTAAAGGCTTTTGCTTCCAGTAGCACCTATTCTGGGCTGGTGGCAAGGCAGGCCAGGGAGGTGGACATCACTGGAGAAGTCTGTCCATAATTTTTTAAGTCTGTGAGACTTAGTCAGCCGTGAGGCCACTATGAAGTCCTTCACAAGGAAATAAATCTTATGCTGTAGGACATGAGAAAACTCATGATCATAAAGCAAAGGAAAAATAGAATATTTTGCAACTTGGCTCTTTGTTTGAAAGTATCTAAAGAAATAAACACATTTCCCCCAGACAGCTGTTTAAAATGTATTAGAGTACCCACTTGCATTATTTATCTCAGTCTGTGTGTCTGAGGTGATTGTGCCATGTAACCTCTTAAAGCAGGAAAGTCTGATTAAACGATGTGTGTCTAACTCTTTTGGACTCAATACCAACTACTGTGCAATCATGACTACCTCTTTTCACCTCATAATTTATAAACCACAGTTTACTTCAATTTCTATTTCTATTTCAGTCAGTCAGTCTTACATAAATAAAGCCTATTTTTCACTTCATGTTTGGACATATGAACTATTTTATTATATTTCAATCTAGGGATATAATCTGAAAAGTTTTGGAAACTGCTACAAAGAAATTTAAAATATTGTATTTAGTTAAAACTGACAAATTTTAAGTAGATTACCATACATTCCTATGTGACAGAGATCAATTATGTCTCATAAAATTATAGTATTTAAAAAAAAATATTAAAAAAACCTAAAGCGTATCTTTTTATATTACAGTCACATTTATAATTTCATTTTGGAAGCAGATGTTTTTCAAAATCTATCCTGCCTAGTAGGTTCCTTAAATTACAGAATTACTGGCCTCAGCTGAAATTTCAGTCTTGTTGAAATCAGTGAGCATCTTGCCTTGACTCCAAGAAAGACAAGTACTGCCTGGATAAAGCCCTGCATAATGTGTTTTTTTCATATAGATGAACCTAGTGGAGAAGGAATTCCCTTTCAAGCTTCATTGTGATATGACCCTTTTTGCGAAATAATTCTGTATTTTCTTTGACTGCTTTTTTTAATTTAAAAATCTAGCAACCTGAATAAATTATTAAATTCGTAATTCATTCCTCCATTCATGCACTAAATAGTACTTCCAAACAAAAAGTTCTTATACCATCATTTACTGAAAAAAGTATGTTCGTGAAGTCCTCCAGGAACTTCTCAGTTGTCTCTTGCTTTTAAATGTTTATTTTTCTAAATAGCTGTGAACCACATTAGACCCCCATCCAGTATCTGTGATACTCCATCATCAGTCTTTTGCCACAATACACTTCTTCTTTCCCACTTTCTTGTATTTTCCCTTTTATCCAGCTTTTTATCTCTGCAAGTGCTTCACCTCCTCCCAAAACAGCTGCTTATTCTTCATAATTGCCTCTTGAAACCGCCAGTGTAATCATAAGAAAAGAAGACTCAGTAGAAAAAATTGTGAATGAGAAGGAAAGAATGAGAAGGGAAGAATAAGTGAAGAATAAGAAGGGAAAACAAAAGACCATGTTTGAACTTGGAGGCCTTCCATACTGCATCTACCTCCACTGCCAAGAAGCCACAGATGCTCATCACATACGCAGATGAAAGTGTTGCGGTAAGGTGTTGGTTGCTAATTCAGTATCATAGCACATATTCTCCCTAGCTGCACTAATATATCTTTTCCTCTATTTTTTTAATACTTATAACTTTTAAAATACTAAAGTTTAGAAAAAACTAAAGAAAGAGATTTTAAGCCTTATGAAAACCTCTTAGAATAAATTTCATACACTTTTTCCTTTTTTTTCTTTTCTATTTTCCTTTCTGCTTCCTTTCTCTCCTGCCCTTAGTAAAATGATTACTAACACACGTCTACATAGAAATGCAGACAAGGGAGTTACATTTCGAAGAGCATTTAGTTATAGATAAGAGAACATTCCAAAGTACAAATAGGGACACAGGGGAGATTAAACACTGCACAGTGTGGTGGTTTGATTCAGCTGAAATGGAAAGTAAGGCCTCTCTGTGCTTGTCTGAGTAAATACTAACAGACACAGAAGCAGGAGGAGAGTCAAAATGCTCTTCCTGATTTGTTTTTGAACTGAACTGCTGAGGTTCAAAGACTTAACAGCACCCAATGCAAAGGTGCATGACCTGTGAAACTCCACGGGACAAGGGAAGAGTCAATATGTGACCTGAAGAGGACAACTTTTCAGTAGTTATGTGCATGGCCAGTGACGATCCTGGGTGAAAAAAATTGCCTGTATATGCTGCAAGGGTTTTAGACAACAGGATATTTAGAAAAATATATTACGAATATATATTGAGAGAAAGAGAGTGATATCATCACATTTGCTTATCAGCTGGGGTCCTGCCCAATATACAAACAGCAGCCATAAAAATGATTAGGCTGTGTTTCTTCCCTAGCTGGAGTAGACGTGGGGAGTATGACTGACACTTCTTCTATACAATTATCACAAACAGATAGCTATCAGAAAGTCAATCTCTTCCTGGATTTGCAATGTGTCTCCAGGCTGTGACGGCACTGACACGAGGCATATTTTAAGCTGCCTGTAGATTCCAGAATGAATGAGAGATTTAATATGGAGGAATGTTCGCTGATAAAAGTGACTTATTTACCATGCCCAGTCTGTCTGCTGTGTTCCAAAAGGAGCAGATAAAAAGCACGAAATAATTATAAGAAAAAATATATTTAGGTGGATTTATTCAAATGTGATGTTGTCCATCACCAGAAAAACATTTGCCTCACTGCAGGACGGAAAACTAGTAGAAATGGGTGGAAAAGGTTTATGTCCTGTTAAGCAGAAGTTGGAGCAAGAAGAAATTATTTATAGGGAGAGCACTAACATTCACGAAAATAATGAGAAAGCCAGAATGTGTTAGGACATACTTGTAACCCAGTCTGCCCTGTGTTTACAGCAAGGACAATCATTTATTAGGTCTTTTCAGCATTAACATATTGCACTGTGAAACCTATGCATCTTTTATGTGCTATTAGAGACACGTGGGAGATGTCTCAAAATTCTTCTTTAAATTGACAAAGCAAGCGGCTTTCTTGGGCAACAGACATAGGTCCTGGTGCCCACCCTATCATGGCCCTGAGAAGCCAAACACTGCAATGCTGCCTGAGGGAGGGGCTGTGGGCATTTGCATTAGGGAGGTGACTTATTCTAGCAATAGGAAACTCCATCACCTCTTTCACCATCACTAATAGCAGGAAAAACAACACGTATCCCCAGAGCTCTCCTTTGGACTATGTTCCTGTTCCACTCCTTCCTGTATCAATGTTTATTAATGAAAACTATTAGACTTAAGATTGGAATAATGTGCCAGGTGACAGGGAAAGGTTAGCTATTTTATATCTTGGAATGTGCTAACAAAACCTTTGCTGTTATCACAAATAAGCTGAATTTACGACTACAGGACGGATGGTACCAAAATGCAATACAGATCACATAATCTTGTTTTCCAGCCAGACCACTTAGCAATGCACATAAAAATGTCGCATAAAAAGGAGTGTAATGCCTCAGATCTTTACAAATGTCTAACAAATAACAGTTTGAGAGAGAGGAAGAAACATTATGCATAAAAAAATCATCAGTATATGTTGCCTTATTCAAAGAACATATTTATGTATTTTGAACATTTGCACTTTGCAGTTTACCGTGAAATATCTGCTTTTCTGGGTTTCAGAGGAGAGGCAGGCAGCTGGTGGAGTCACAGATGTAAGAATGTTTTTTCCATTTAAATGGCTTAAGCAGTTGTCTTTCATGAGGACAGAGACCAGCTATGAGAGGCAGCAAAGTTTATCTATGTGTTGTCAGACTGTGGCAAAGGGTGTATATTCTTGGAAGCACTACAGTTTATAGAGGTATAGTATTAGACGTATGCCAGAGATATGCTTTGGACTAGGCAATATGTTAAAAATGGCTTTTCAGTAGGATCTCCCTATTGGTTTTTTTTTTGAGCTTCAACTGAATCCTTAATGTTGTCTTAACCCTTTCATTGTGGGGATGTGCACAGGTGGGGGGGAAGACTTAATTATAAACCAGTGGTAATTTTTATTACCACTTTTAAATTCTAACTATGAAATTATATTTTATTCAATTATAAATTTAATGTATAACTATATAGAATACAATTATATGAATATATATTTATATTAGATATTTGAATATTTATAAATTCAAAAGTGGTCACATTGCATGCTGCCCTTTTCCATTAATTAAAAAGAAAACTTAGACAAGTTAAAGTGAAATTGTTGGGAAGAGAAGGACGAACATTGTTATGAGCAAAGAGAATATAACTGTCTGCTTTTAGATGGAGCCAAGGCATAGGTTCATCATTTTTCCCTGTGGCAATTTAATTCACATTTTGTACTGTTCAGGTAGAAGCATATTAATGGCAAATTACAGAAAGCAAGTCATTGTAATGCAGTGAATAGCTAATTCCATTGTTAAAATGTATCAGTGATTCTCAGTCAAGGATAAATGACGTTGCCTTTTCTATGCATAAGGAAAAATCCTCAGTGCAGTCAGGAAACTGATGAAAGTTGAAGATACTCTGTCTTCTTAAAACTCACATCTGAATAGCTCATGCCCACTGCTCCTGCAAGCCAGGCCTGTTTAAAAAAAATAATGAAAATTCACAAAGGACAAGTTCTGTTTTCCCATGTCATGTTGGTTGTTTTGTTCATTTGTCAGCCCTCTGGGGATACGGTTTTTACCAATTTCACTGTACATTTAGTAAAATGGTCCTAACACCTCAGTGACTGTGGGATCAACCAAGCCACAACAAGTTTCTGATGTCTGCACAGATCCACAGGGTGTGGAGGAGGAATGCATTTAAAAGGACTAAGAGAATTGAACTGCAAAACTTCATAGTCACTGTAAAATCAAGGAAAAGTCCTAAAATAACTTTTTTAGATGCAAAGTAATTTCAGGTTGAAGTGTTTAACCCACAGTTTCCTGCTCTGCTTCCTGTGGTGTGCTGAGTAAACTTCAGGATCACAAAGACAACAAAAACTAAAAGCCTTCCTCTAGTTCCTCTGCAAATCAATGGCGTTTGACTCTGAAGAAGGATGGGACAACAGCGGCAAAAGGTAGTAAGCAAATTGGTTTTACCTCCTGGATGTTATTCAAGTGTTATTTAGCATTAAGGACAGCACAGCCCTTCAGATAGCCACAGCAACTGCTCTAGTCACCAAAGTTATCCTTCCAAGGATGTATTAATCTTTCCAAACTTACAGCCCTCAGGAACCATAAATATTTTCTTCTTGCTGCAATATTATTGCTCTTGCAATTATAGGGAGCTATATGCAGGTATATTTTTAATCCCTATGAGTTAATAAAAGCTCTGACTTCTTACTCTGAATCTTGATAGCCAGTAGGAGTCTTTTCTTTCACTTCATTGTCCTCTTGGTAGTTTGCCAGAAGCTCTCACCAGACTACTCAAAGAGGAAAACAGGAGAGTTGTTGAATAGGGTATTTTTGGTTGTACAGAAGCACTGTACAACAAATTTTCTGGGCTAGCTCAACAATTTACCATCTTGAGATATGTTAATAACAGTGAAATGCAATCCAAAGCTAATGGCAAAATTCTGTTTCTCATCAGTTTCCTTTTCCTATATTGATCATCCCTTTTTTTCATTTTTTCACTTTCAGAAGATGTTTTATCTCAGTAGTAAAAAAAAAAAAAATAAAATTGTTTCATTGACATCATAGGTACACTCAAATGCAGGAACAAAATAGCTTAGGAAAGTTCTTGTTGCCATGGCAAATTCAAGTAATATTCTTGTTGATTACCAAAGCTGGTTAAATATTTTTCCTTAACAATAAGGCTTTAATAGAAAAGATATTGAAGCATTATCATACTAACAGAAATGGAGACACAAATCTTACCTACATAGTACAACTAGAGCTGATATTTCCATCTGTTCTGCTACGGAAAAGAAAATCATTCAAGAGTTTGCTGCTTTTCAGGTAAAGATCAGGTAGGGTCACAAAATGGCTCCGAGGCTAATCTCATGGGTACGGCCAGACTGTGGACATTCATATTCTTTCTCTTGTTCAGTTGGTGAGGACTTTTCTGCCAAAAAAAAATTTCCATAAAAAATGTAGTTGCTACCAAGGCATTTATTTTTCCTTCTTCCCCTCCTTTTTTAAAGATGAGTTTTCTAGTTTCAGTCCTCAGAGACTGTTACCTGGACTTCTTTGGTCATCCATCTCCCATGTCAGATAGTAATGATTGATAATAGGAGCAGTAATAATGATAGTAGTAACAATTAACTTTTAGCTAAGGGGATACTTTTTTCTCCCAGAAATTTTATTGTTCCATGTCAAATGGATCTATATATTGGTTGCTGAAATAAGTATAATAAACATGTAAATATAATAAACATAGATAATAAACATAAAAAATAATGTTGGCAGTTTTATGTTTCTAGAAATTCTGTTTAAATTGATTTGTTAAAAGAACCAATGTTTTTCCACTGTATTTTACCTTCTGGTACAACATCTCATGATATTTCATTAAACATTACAGTCTTAAGTGTGCATTATTTAATGCAAATATTGCTACTTAGATGGTTGGGTACATTTCTAAGAATGTATATATCAAAATGAAACTTGCGTTTCTACAGCTATTGCATTGCATTATCTCAAGAAATAGAACACAATTAAATTACTTATTTTACATAGATTTAAAAATTATTTTTTTAAAGTCCCAACAATGCTACAGAAAATGTGTTTTTTTCCTTTTGTTATTACAAGAACCAGATTTTACAAACACACACACTTATAGCAGGAAGCTTTTTTTCTGAACAGAAATGTTTCTTCATACTCCTGTTGCACTGAGCAGAATTGCACTCATGCTCTTTGTTTCTTCCTGCTTGTTTAAATCGTAGTGAATAGTGTCAATCCACACTCAGGACTCCCTGCTTCCAGGGCAGATCTCTGTGCTTGACTTAATTTGCCCACGTTTCAACAAATCCTCTAAGTTTTGGGCCAAGTTTAGGAGAAAGAGAGGGGAACTGTTACAAGAGCTGGACAAGAGCTCTTGACTGCAGAGGGCAAGTGTAGGGTGCTGCACCTGGGGAGAAATAACCCCCTGCACCAGTACAGGTTGGGGGCTGACCTGCTGGAG
>JAOXNO010000078.1:9525759-9547817 GCA_028565335.1 Limnodromus scolopaceus | reverse complement strand
CATTTTTCAATTAAAAAAAAAAAAAAAAAAAAAAAAAAGAAAAAAGACACATTCCTGCAAGTAAATGGATCTGCTTTCATATCTACAAAATAATATATTAGTCTAAGTTACTTTATGTTCTACCATAAAGCTCTTTCTTTATTAATCTCCACATTCTTGAAGTTTACTCATTTAGGATCAGAACAAGGATGTTTCTTCCCTGTTTGTACAGTGCCTGTAAAATAGGATAAAAAGGGCTGTAGGTATATGTTTAGTGTGCCAAATCACTATGAAAATACAAATAAGATATTAATTAGGATTTGTGATTTCTTTATCCGTTTATGACACAGATTACCTTTGTTATTTCAGGCAATTTTTTGAAACATTGCTGTTTTTAAAATTGGGCTAATAGCAATTTTTTTTTAAATGCTTAGATGGAAGATACAAAAGAGTACTTAAATATCAAAATAAAATTTACCATAAACCATTCTTCATTATTCGTTTTTTATAATATTTATAATATATATTATTATAATATATTATTATATAATATATTATTTATTTATAATATTATAATATTTCCCAGGGTCATATTTCATATAAAAATTCTGCACTTCAAAATGGAATTAATTATGGCTGCCAAAAAATATTTTAATTCATTGATGAATAATCACAGAATTTTTTGACATACACCAAGACAATAGTTCCCTTGCTGCAATCATATCATACTCTGTATTTCTTTACAAAAAATATAATATAGTATATGATACAGTAAATAAGAGATTAAGAGTAATGGCCAATATTTGGAAAGGCAACTTCAGTGCTGACTATACAGCATGTTTACATATCACTTATAAAGCTCATTAATCCTTACATCTTAACCTTCGCCCTGCTGATATAAACCAAGACTAACATGCCGCCTGGGCAGAACTCATTGGAGTGGAAATTAGTGCCCTGGCAAACTGTTGAGTGGTATGATATCACAGGTATTCTCCATCACCACCTCTCTCAAACTTCTCCTCCAAAATCTGCCAGGCACCCTCTTTCAAAGGGAAACGGGTCTTGCAGAGAATTCAATGCTGCATTTACCAATCCCCTTTGCCCATTCCAACGCTTTCAGCCACTGGTAAGACTAGGATCTTGTGATGAACAGGAGTATTCTGAAATATGGGAATTTTTTTACAGTCAGTCCATAGCATTTGAAAGACACACCTTTAATGACATCACCATGGAATTATAAATTACAAGAAAGCAGTAGTTTAATTGGAAATTACTGATTACAGACTGTGCTGATCATTATATGGACCTTGGGTAAAAGGCTGATCATTCACCAAGTGCTCTGGCAGGCTCCACAGGGCAAAATAAATAATTGATTCAGCTTGCGCTGCAGATTTTTAACATCCTAGACAGTTATCTTTACTGGGCACAAGAGAAAAACATTATGAATAAATTAATTTTAAACTCCTTAAAGATAGTAAAATCCAACTGCATATTCCAATTTTTAATTTTTGTAGGCAAAACCATCTTGACTTAAGGAAACTTTCCTTTTCAACACCTGATTACATTGATTTCTGCATTTAAATATCTAAATTATGTGAAGCTATAAATATCTCCAGAACAAGGAGTGAAAATCGCTACATATCAAAACAAACTAACAGAAAAATAAGTCTGAGCTTGAGGTTAAGAAAACAGTAAGAGATGAGGATGACTTCTTGTGCCTTTCTTGTACAATGTATTCTTATCCAGAAAGACACCTGTATTTCATAGGAGGATATAACACTTTTCCTGCAAGCCAACAACAGCAAGGGAACCAAGGGGAAGATGGGAACTGCACAGAAGCAGAGCACACAGCAAGAAGGGAGCTTTTCCAAGTCTTCAGCAACAAGCATCTGGGGACATCATTACATTTTGTTTGACAGCCTACACACAAGCACAAGCTTTCTGAATAATACTAGAAATATAATTTTTTTTAGGCAAATACATCATATAATCCACTGTAGAACCAGAGTGAAGTGTGCAGAAGATAATTGAAGAAGAAGGGATCTTAAAAGGAAGGAGTTTTAAAGGGTAAGGAAAAATATAAAAAAATAAGCTTAGTCCTGAGAAATGTGTGGAAAATTAGCATGGAAAGTTCAGAGGAAATTCATGTGTGGGCAGGCATTTCAAAAAAGGAGAAAGGCTATTTAAAATACCCTGCTTGTATTTTAGTATGCAGTAATGCCAAGAAATTAAGGGCAGGTGCATTGCAACTACAGTGCAGATGATTAAAGGTTTCCAATAGTGTATCCAGGTTAGGTAGGAATGCAATAATTTGCTATGAGATGTAGTTACAGAACCAGCACTGGTGTGTTGAGAAGTGGTGTAAAGAAGACACTTAGAAGATTAAAGCAATTCCCACGCTAATCACATAGGAGGTGAATTAGAGGGGGAAAGGAGGAGGGTCTTTCCACTTACATCAGTTCTGGCTGTACAGATCAAGAGAACAAGAGAGCTCAATTGCTTTGTAGATTACAAACACTTCTATGTGAGATTTATTAATAAAAGAAAAGAAGCAGGTGGTAAAAACAAAAGCTGCTGACTCAGAGTCCTATTCAAAATTCTGTGATACTGTTGGGAAAATTCACATTGCTTTAAGTAAATATTAGTCTTGGGCCAGAGTATTTATGTCAGGATGACAAGTCCTCAGCATTTAGTTCATTACATCCCACTCCCAAACAGACCAATTCACTGCACAAAGAGTTTTAAAGCAATTCTGGAAGGTGGTGTCTCAAGAAAATTTGCTTGGCATTGATAGGCTCCTGTAGTAATAAACTGTAAGACTTCCCAAAGCAATTCTAGATAAGCTGCAGCTCTGGACCAGAGACAACCTTTTCATTGGCATTTGACGCACCATCAGTGAACTTGCAGAATTTGAATGTGAGCACCAGATCTGCAACTAATACACTGGCGATCTTGTAGCAACCCCTCTGCTCTTCACCCCAGTTTTCTCATCAGCAAAATGCAGGTAATGCAAACCAAATTTTATTTTATTCAGGCTAATACTCAGTGCAAGAGGAAATCTTATTCTAGTAATGGGGGCACTAGAGATGCCCCATCAAAGACTTGGTTCTGCTTCCTCGGTCTGGCACAGACTTCCTGTGGGACCTCAGGTCACTTTATCACTTTATTTTCTGCTGTAAACTGAATATAATATTTTCTTTCTCTTGGTATCTACTGGGAAGTCCTTCACTAGAGGTGTGAAGGTTGCACATCCTGCTGGAACTAATGAGCACAAATGATTTGTCAGGTCACCTCTGTGAAGAGGCAGGGCTGCACCCCAAGTGCTGCAGAGTAGCAAACGTGCCAACCTGCAAGGAGAATGGCGAGTCTAGCAGACCTGCTGTGGGGCACAGGAAGAGCTTCTCCACTGCCCAGCAAAACCACAGCAAAATCCCTGTGCTGGCACAGGTGGCCTTTGGGGCAGGAGAACAGACGGAGCCATTTAGATCAAGGAAGTTCAAACTGGACCTAAAAGTTTCCCAAATGATCACCAGGAGTCTATGGATTCTGAATGTTGAATCCAAAGTTTTACACATACATTAATCATCTGACATTTTTGGTCTAGGTATTGTAGCCCTTACCACTACAAGTATACAGCTTTCTGTAACAGGAAAACACTAGGAGTGTTGCCTAATTCTTCTGCTTTTCCCACATTTTCCAGTCCATGATGACAAAGGACCTGATAGTCTGATCTTACGGTCATGCCTATGCAAAGAGCTTTGTTCTGAGTACCAGCCAACAGTATAGAATAACCACCCAGCTGTGAGCGAACTCTCTTGCTTCTTCCTTGTCCTAAGGACAAGTCAACTTTTACACCACCCAAGATTATGTCATATTTACTCTACAGCTGGTCCTTATAGCCATTTTTCTCCAAATGTCACCAGGGCAACTAACATGATTGCTTTTTTTTCACTGCATTTATACAAATACCCTTATTTCACACCATAGCACGAGCAAGATCTCATTCAGCTTAGCATAAATTAAATTTAGATACAGGACCCCTAGAGGCATTGTAGAAACGGAAGCTTCATAGAGAGAAAGGGAAGGGCGTTATTTACTCCTTGCAAGTTTTTCCTACCATAATACATATCTCTGAAACCCAGAGGTCATTTATTGCGAATGTAACAAATACATTCATATCCACCAAGAGTAATAAATATTGCAAATTAAGTTGAATAATGACTATACCCTCTATTTCATTTCTACATGAGAGGCACACATGGGACTTAATGTAAGTCAGTATTTATAATGCAATATATGGTACGAGTCTCATTCAAAGTTAGAATTGCAGAAATGTCACAAACACATTAATTTACTGTTACTGCCTGAGGAACAAGCAAAAAAAAAATCACTGCAAACAACCAATGTGTATGGAATTTATAATGAATATCTTAATCATGAACCTACTTTATTTCAAGTTATGACTTTTTTTCTTGTAAGAAGATTCTAGGATTTAAAAGGCTAAAGGAGAAAGGTTATGCAGTACAGCAGTTACTAGAAAAATGCTACTTGCCATATTTTTAACTGGATTGATTGTTTCAAATGTACTCTAGCTTACATGAACCTTCAAAATATTTCTGTAGGTAAAAACCACAATGTCAAAAGTGAAATCACAATTTTTGGTAAAGAATGGATGACAGGAGGGAAAAAAAGGCAGTCATTCCCATAAACGAGCATAAATAACTATAATCTAAAATGACTTCTGGGCTGCTGACATGTATACAACTGAGGTTCTCAGATTTTGGGTGACATAAATGGAGCACATAAAAATTATAGATCTACTGTTCCAACCAGCTACTTATGTTAAGTAGATTGTATTTCCTTATAGTATGAATTTTTGTAGGCTCCTAAATCCACAAATTTATACCATAATTTTTAGATTCCTAACAAATTATAGAAGGATAGTGAATGGGGACTAAGGTTCCTTAATTCTTGTTTTAGGAAATTAAAAGACATATTTTATGATCACCTGATTTCCACACTCAGAAATTTAGCAGTTCTTTGAGGACCACAGATGTCCATTCGCAGCGGTGACTATCTCTTGCTGGAGAACAGAGTTATCAGTATTTGGATAGCAGCACTGAGGCAGTAGGAAACTGAAAACATCCTGTCATTTTCTTGCTTTGATAAAATTTACCCTTTACTACATTTTTTGTTCTGATTATCTGCTTCAGAAAATAAAGACAGATAAAGTTCATGACAACAGACTACTTACACTGTTAGAAACATATTAATTAATCCAGATACTGAAGTTGGCATGAGTGTTTTTATTCCAAAATCTTGAATTATTTTTACTACGGGCTACTACTTTACTATTACATTCCATAATTTCAGGGGAAACAAGGTGTGTGTCTAGGAAATACGTTTCACTCTATATACTACATAAAATGCCTTGCATCTGTCGTGGAAATAGGAGTTATACGGCAACAGTTAGTAGGCAACAGTTAGTAATAAGAAACCTGATTAGGACTTTTGTATTGATAAAGGACCTTGCTATGTTAACGTTACGAGCTGAGGTCACCCTTGCATCTGGTACGTAAGAGAGGACCTAGCAATCCACTTCACTGTAAGAGATGCCTGGTGGTGTTCAGCACAACTTAGCAAGACACAGTAGCAAATGTCACATTAGAGTCACCATTACTGCTCTTTTCATTATGGACAAGTCTACTCAAGGTCATTTGCTCACCTCAGTGTAAAACATCTCCAGGATTATTTTTTTTTAACCAGTAGCTGGTAACGAAACAGTATAGCAAGTATGACAACCTACCACATCAGAGGTTTTTATGCATATGCTCCAATTACATCCCTTGCATGTGTTAAAGAGTTAAAAGTGGAAAAATTTCCTCATTTGAATGACAGTAACTGGTTTTGCAAACCTCTACCCACCTGAAATGCATGCTTTTAAGACCAAGGAGTATTCTTAGCGTGTTTTTAACACATCCATACCTCTAGCTCTTTCTGCATACTAAAGCAGGAGCACCTAAACGTTGTTGATCCATGACGAAAATCACTGTGATAGGTCCATTCCTCTGGCAAGTTATAGGAGGCTTCCCTTTCAAGGGGGACTTTGAAGGTCTGGGGATTTTTTTTAAATGGATATATACACAGATGTATGCATGCATATGTGTGTGTGCATATATATATATAAAATATATCTAGAATGATATATATCTCTCTATACATATACCTACATACATATATATATTTATTTTATATATATATACACATACACATATTTATAGCACGGTATAATAGCCTTTACTTGAAGAAATCTGAGCCATACAGAAAAGTGAGCCGGCATTTATTAAAGACATTCTCTCAAGCAACTTCGGTTATCAAGGCCTGTCAGAGTTTCAGTGCTTTCCCAACCATGAAGGCATGTACAGTCAATCTTCCTGGAACCCAGGGTGTGAGAGTTAATGAAATTTGACAACTGATTGATGTTAGATGCAGCTTTGAATTTGGAAACCCAATTATCTCTTTCCCTTTCAAAGCAGAGGTCATTGCAGTCAACATGACTGTACTGCCATACTTTGCAATTCAATCTGAGAGGTTGCAGGAGATTCTGCTCTTCAGAAAAGCCTAACGCACAGGGAGTAAAACTTTGCAGATGAAGAACATATACATTGACTAACGAGTGGTCACATGAGCCAGGTGGAAATATGAACATGCCCTTTCTCCATGCAGAGCAAGGTTATTTCTATTAGTCAGCTGGTCGTCTGTGGCTGAAAATGAAACTACGATACTGTACTGCAATGTCTCAATTTCTTAACTCCATGCCTTTTTCCCAATGCTAAGGCTTTGTGTCCAGAATTTCCATGGTTCATACAGATTTTTATGCTAAAGTTTCAAGGGAATTACAGCTCTGTACCTCATTTGGTGCACTGAGGATGATATAAATTTGGTAGAGCTGGGACAAATTGCACCAGACGAAAAACCCAGCCAATTACTTACAAGCTTTAACAACCACCTTTCCAACCTCACACTCAGCTCTTTAAGCTCTGGTTGTCTAAAGACAGAACTAGTGTAACTTATGCAGATATCTGCAAGCAGAAATCACTGTGCTTGCAATAAGATGGGCAGAAAATGAAGATACAGTGATTTCTGTCCTTTCTCCATTCCTTAACTTGTTAGAGTGGAATAAATGTACATTAAGCAGTCAGGTGGATGTACACCTACTTGGCATTTGCCCTGGACTTAGTTTTTAGTAATTAAGCATTGTTTCAAGACACTATAATGTTAACATTTACAAAAGCAATTTTGTTGGAAAATGCAGAATAGTTCCCAAAGCCCTTTGAAGAGAAAAAGGAGATCGACCAGGCCTATGGCAGAGAAGGACCACAATCATTACAATCGTCATCCCAGGTTTCACCAGGATGCTTGAGGTAGTAAATCAGAGCACTGATCTGTGAAAAGGGAGCTGGATTTTTATTATAAGTACTTTGAAACACTTTCTGGATGAAAGCAGTGAAAGCTACGCAGCTCAGCCACCCAGTGTCAGACCTGATTCTCCTTGCTCACCCACCAGTATAAATCACTCTGGGGAAGGATTTACTCCGCAATTTTGTGCATGTAGCGAAAACTGTGAATGCAGAAAAAACTGTGCATGCAAGGTAACGAGGATGACATTTTTATTTTTTTTTTTATAGATCTTCCTATCTTAGTTTTATTTCAGTTTTTTGAAGAGCTAGAAACCTCATCAACCCTGAAAGAAATGAGACTGCCCCAAAAGACCATTGCACGTTTTATAACCTCTGGTCACGCATAAATTTGTTATAAAGCACTTGTTTATTTGATCCCATGCATTTTAGGGTTAACCTGGCAGTTTCCAAGTTTCCTCTTTGAGACGATTTACCATAATATCTGTCTGTCCGCATGCAAATCTTTGTCTATCAAGAATCATGAATACTCTCATAAACATGACCCTTACCTCGCCCATGCCAAACTCCTCTCTGTGCGGCACAGCCCTGCAGATGCATCACGCTGTTGCTTGTAGGGGGACTGTGAAGGGGAAAGGAATCTGCAGACTCCTGTGCAACTCTTCTGGGACGTAGGTACCAGCTGCAGAATTAAAAAGTCTCACTGGCCGTTATGTGTTACAGAACAGCAGTATTTTTATCACCATGGCACTGTGGTAGCTGTCAGAGTCAGGCTAAACCTTGTTGTGCCAAGTGTTCTTTATAATAAATACAGCTCCTACCTGGATAGGCTGGCTTTTAAAAAGGCAGGACACAACAGTAGGTGGACGGCAAAGGTATAGAGATTAATGAAATCACAGGCATTGCCCTTTCCACGGAGTAACTGAGACATCCTGCAAGCCCTCAGCAGTTTGTCACACCCAGAGCACAGCTGATGAGCTCCAGTGCTGTGGCAGAGGAGCTGCAGAGGAGCTCTGCCTCTCTGCTGTAGCCTGGAGTCAGCAAATTCCCATCTCCAGCCCCTCACAAACACCTCAGCAGTGCCATTGCTCAGCTTGGTACCAGGGCCAGGCTGTGGCCCTCTGCGCTGCAAAAAAACCACATGAGAGGCCATCTCTTCCCCCACCATCCAACAGCGAAACGCTCTTCTCTGCAGTTCAGTGCTTAAACACATCACTGTCTCCAAAATCCACACCAAATACGTTATATCCCAAATAATTACTACGCTACCCAGTAATAGCTGCTTCATCTAGAAAACCTAATGGGAAAAAACATTCAAGGAAAGAATGGAAAAAAAACTTAAAAATTAAACAGTTATTAAGGTTTTGATCTAATATTAATTTGCACATCTTCCACTGGATTTAGTGAAATGAGGAGAAGCACAGAGCAAAAGACAATGAGAAGATTAATATTTTTTTTCTTTTCTGTTTTTCAGTGAGTTTAGAACCACAGTATACCAGCCTTTCTGGTGGCCCTGCAGTAACGCTGCTTGCTGCTGCACCACCTGAGAACGACCCTTCAGAAAAGAGCCAGGTTTCATCCTTGGGCATTACACTTGTTGAGGCCCAGATTTCTCATTTCAATCTCCCTTTGGCACATGGCTACTAACCTTCGGGTCTTCCACTCAGCAGGAAGACACAACATCAGGAGTTTCTACCTGGAGCAACTTTGCTGAAGGGGAGCAAATGAATCAATGGTTGCTCCTTGGAAAGTGAAGAACTGGTTCTGGGCTCCCTTCCACTGGAGAGACACAGGATCAGCAGCAGCTCTTGGGGCAACTGGTCTGGTGCTTTCTCCTCCTCTTGCAGAGCGGTCTCTGCCCTTGAGAAAAATGCATGAAAAACTGTATTCAGAAAACGCAGCTAGTAGCAAACACTGACCAAATGTCACATGAATGAAACTGAGTAAACCTGCAGTTTCTTATGAGTCTGCTCAGATTTGGGGCAAATGCTGATGAGTCTCCAGTCCTTCCCCACGACTCTCTATCACCCACAGATTTCCGATTTCAGAAATACGTCTGTTGGCACAGGTGTCAGGAGTAGATGAGATCCCTGTTAAGAAGAAGTGGAGGCTGGACCAGCGATGGGGCCATGGGCACTGACTGCTCCCCTCTCGCTGCAGCACGGACCCGCAAGGAAACCCCGCTCCACCAAGAGGGGAAGCCAAAGTGGGACAGGACTGGGGGCCTTCCTGATGGAGGACACCTGCTAAGTGCCAGGCATCTCTGTTTAGAGAAAGAAGTACTTGGTGTAAGCACAGACAACTGAAAACCTTTGTGCGTATGTGTTGATAGCTGCTATCATTTCATTTAAACGAGTGGTTTCTGAAATGACACACTTGAAGAGCAGTTACTCGTCTGCATCAGTTGTCTATCCCTCAACTTTTCTCAGTACTTTTTCCAGCTGAATCAGTTATTTTGGCATGAAATGGAAGGTAATACTAACTTAACACATCTAATACTAGCTGTAGATTGTGATCTCCGTTTCCAGTCATTTTCAGAAGGTGGAGGGAAAACGCATGGTTATTCCAACTCAGGTGAGGCCAGAGGGAACCCAGCACTGCAAATCCTCCTCCTGGATGATGGGAAAGGTCCTCTTCAGCTGCCACTTAAATCAAGACATAAATGTCTCCTTAGAGCACATGGGGTTGCTTATTTTTATTTTTATGCTTCGTATGTACGGGAGGCATGCACCTTCTTTTGAATTTGCATTTCTATAATTAATTATTAAGCAAAAACAATAACCTGGAAGAAAGTGATATACCCCTATTACCTCATTTGTTAATGTTGTTAAATTCTTAACAAAGGGTATCTACCCGCTCTTTGACAAATATGTACTGTAGCTAATTAACTCAGGTAAAAGAGCATCCCACAGGCACCTGGCCTTCAACCTCACATGTCTAATGCAATAACCCATTTGCTCATTTAAAAGAATACAAAAAAGTCCTAAGTTCCAGGTCATCTGTCTGGATTAGGAGAAGCTTTGCTCTGAATAAGTGCTGAGATAGGTCCAGGCACCATTTCAGGGGAGTTTGTTTTGAACTAGTGATGTTATTAAATAAAAAAAAAAATCATTTTTGCAATTTCATCTAATCTTTTACACTGATATTAAAAGTTTAGGACTATTGAAGTCTGTCTTTTGAAAAAAATAAAAGAAAGGGAACCATCCATGTTTTTCCTCTAGGCTTTTGGCAATATCAGCAGGTTTTTCAGGGCAAAACACAATTTTAAGAAGTCAGAATCTTCTTTTTGCTTGGATTTAAAAATTTCACCCCATTCCAAAATGTCACTTTTTCATTTAAATCACTACCTTGAGGGTTTACAAACCTGCAGATACAAATTTATTCCTTTTTACGCAGTGTAGAATTTGAATATACTGCTTCACATTAGAATATGTAAAGGCTTAACTAGATGGCATAATCTACCCTTCTCTTTTATGAAAAAAAATAATTTTGAGCAGAATTACATTACTCCAAGCATCCTTTGTGCTCTACGCATATTACTGATATAATTTTCTGCTAGTGATATTAATCATTTTGAAAAATTTATCTTTTGGAAAGCACCAGTAACAGCAGACCAAATTACATTTTCCAAGAATAAATGAAGGAGTAGCTCTTTCCCTGTTTAGGTTGCATAATTTGCATGTCAATTGAGATTATCCTCATGATTTTAAAATTTCCCAGTTCCTCTCAAGAAAGATAGTTTGCTGCTTGGTTCATATTTAGCTGATGTCAAGGGTTTGCTCTCTCACACCACGCAGCATTTGAAGAAAGACAGTAAACGCAAACTTTAGAAGCCTGTCCCATACAACCGTGACAAGTCTTCTGCTTGTTTGTTTAGCATGGCCTAGTCTTATAAAAGACTAATCTTGCATGGGATGAATTTTCAGAACATATTAACAGCCCTAGAAATACTTTTCATTAATGTTGCAGGAGTTACTTTGTTGTAAACTGGAACCATGCCATACAGGGCAGTTCACATTTTCCTCCTGTATTTACACCAGCTAGGGGTGTATTATCCTACAATGATACGTGGCTGTGAAAATGGCCTCGATGGGGTTTCTGTTGTGCTTGTTAGATTTTTCTCTGCTTGCAAAAAAACGAATAACAAAGATAACTTTGTCATTTTATTTCTTCTCCCCCAGCCTGCTCAGACAAAGGCCTGGAAGCAAGATCGGAGCTTTAAAACACAATCTAAAGGACTACTGGATCTATAACCAGGTGCAGATTTTGCAGTGAAGTGTTTTCTGAGCAGAAAATGTCAATTCATAAACAGAAACACTCTGCAGCACCTTCCCAGATCCAGTGAAGTTTTGTTTAGGAAAAAATAGCTCTTGCGGGACTTTGCCGAGGAAGAACCCCCAGACAGAGCTGTGCTGCTGTGAGCTGAGCAAGATGGACGTGAAAGGAGAGAAGGACAAAATCAGATAACTCAAAGAGGGGGGTAAGAAAAGCAGATAAATTTGTCTTTTGGAAAGTGACAAAGAGGGGAGAATTGCTAAAAGCCTGCAAGAAATGGGCAAGGTGACGTCTCTGTGGGAAGCATAAGCATTGGGACACACCGAGAGATGGCCGTGCTCTTCTTCTGAGCCCCGTTACCCAGTGTGAAATGACCAAGAAATAGAAGCAGGGTTCATACGGCCATAGAGAAGCAAGGTCTGATCTGAAAGCAGGAGGATTTTGGCAGGAGAGCGCCAGGATATTACAAACTGCTTTACCAATGTACCTGCTGCAGGCACCGGGGTGGCCGTGGCTGCTCATTTCCCCCGCCTTCCCCGGTGGCTCACGTGGGACCGAGGGAGCAGATCTCCACTGTTTGCATGGAAAATCGAACAAATGATGATATTTTCCTGGCCTTTCTTCCTCCTGTGCAATCACGAAGGAAAAAAGCGTAATAAAATATATGGGGAGATTGATCACAGGAGATCTGTTTCCTCTGATGCAATCTATGTTACTCTGAGCAGTCTTGTTTCATATCAGTCAGGTAATGCAATTATATCCATTTCCTTACGAACACACCCCTAATAATATTATCTTGGTATCGTTGTAGCTGAGGCTCTTTCAGGATCAAAAAGAATTTAAGCACAATTAGGTTAAATAGAACTTGGAGCACCAAAAAACAGCAAAGCCCAGCGAAAATGCAAACAAAGGATGCAGTGGGACAGATCTGGATGTGTTTCTTTGCATTGAATCCAAAATTCATACAAAGAGATGCTGCTCAGTATCACTGAGCACTAGTGCCTCAGACCCTGTTGGTGCTTGAAGAAAGGACTTTTTCAGCCTAATTTAGGTGGGATTTTTTTGATCATGCTATTTTTCCATCAGACACATCAAAAAGTAAAATTTTCTTCTCAGTCTTTCCACTCTAAAAACAAATGAGAAGCCATCTTACAAAATAGAAAAGTTCCAATTTCACTAAAAAGGTATGCTGTGGTAAGTGTTAACTAAGGAAAAATACAGTTCTGTAGGGCTTTTGGGTTTTTTAACTTTGAATTAAATTTATTTATATTTTAAAATATCCAGTTAGGCTTTAAACATAATTTAAAAAGCTCATAGTATTTCTCTTTATTACCCTTTTCTGGTACTTTGCCAGAAATATGGAAACCTGTCACTATCAGCCATTGAATGTTTCTGTGTGTTTATAATGGTCTTGATTAATGTGCCGGTACACTGTAAGCCCTGGGAGATTCTAGACTTAATTATAAATAGCTTATTTTGGAATCCTGATTTTTATTTTTATTTTAAAGAACACCAGCATTTTTGAAGTCTACCTTACTTCCTGTAATAGATGCAATATAATCCTATACTTGCAGGCTTCTAATATACTACAAGACATTTCAGAAGTCATTTGGTATTTTGTGTCCACTTTAGCAAGAAATTGCATATCTTTTAAGTATCTGAGTTTCTTCTGGCCTAAACACAAAAGAATCTCTAGAGGCACAAATCTCAGAAAGTGTACAATGAATAAATGGAAAGCACTTTGCATACTAATACAATCCTATTCTTACATTTTGTCTTCTGAAAAGGCAACTATTTATTGCAACCACTTTTGGCACGTGTTGGTAACTGCAGATGCATTGTCAGCACTGCACAAAAGAAAGCTTATCAAGTCCTGTTTTGTTCTGAATTACTTACGTAATGCAAAACCTGAAAAGCTTTCAGAAAATTGCCAAAGAACCACAATTTACCTAAGTGGAAATTCATTTTCCTCTTTTCCCCTGTTGCTTCTGCTCTATAATTACTTCTTAACACTGTAATACCCATTTAAGAGAAAAGAAAAGAAAAATGATAGGACAGTCTATTACATGTGAAAAATACTGCCTGGGGAAAATAAGCAATAAGCAACCTGGAAAGTGATACTCTGAACATACAAGTGTCTTTAATAATAATGTGTATGTATTTCAGTTGCTGCCTTATTCTTTAACTGCTCTCCCCATGAAGCTCTTGGTGTCAGCAGGAAGTTCCTCAGTAAACACAATACAAACTAAATAAAGGGAAAATCTCTCCATATTCTTTGCACATCACTGAGGTAAAGAGACTAAAAGATCAGCTGAAACTCTCCATTAAAATAACATTTCTAGGAAACATTTTTCACTAAGCAGGAACAGCACCGAAAACTTACAATCTCAAAATTTCCATATAAATGAAACCAAAACATCAACTGACCTGCTCTCAAGAATGTGTTGCTAGTCATAAATGTATGTTTTGAGAAAATGCTTAATAAAGTAAAAGCACAATGAACCTTCCTAAAACTTCTTTAAAAACCAAGTGTACAAAAGATTAAAACGACACTCAAAATTCAAAGCAAAAATAGAAAAGCACTGAACATGGAGTGAAAGGGATTTGCCTAACCTGGCATCTCCAGTGGTGAGAAGTCCAGAGGTTTGGGTTTTTTTTACTACTAACTGTGCTCAGCATCACAAAGTTCTTTTAAAGCCAAACCTAAATCTCACTTGCTGGAAATTAATCCTGTTATTTTTTATACTATTCTAAATGGACATGGAGAGTAATTTATTACCCTCTCTTTGCAATAATTCTAGAATGGCTCTAATTATACCACATAGGCTTTTTGATGGTTATAATTTCAACTAAATCAGGTAATTGGAAGGTTAACTACTGACTGAAAATTATCACAGTTTAAATAAAATATAGATAATGAATTCCACTCCTGAAAATTATACTTATAAAATATGAAGCTACGTTAAGGAATTCTTTAGTTTAATTAATTATCAAGAAGGATAATCACAGTGAATTTACTTTGCAATTGCGGTATCATTCCCATGTATTTACAGTTGGGTGATTCAAAATTAGTGGGATACAAGGCAACAAATTATTAAAAATAAAATAAACATGGCTACGAAAAAAAGGCTGTAATAACAATTCTTGAACTTACAACTAGTCCATGAAAATGGAAGTAATGCTTAGTTTGAATATGTAGATGACTATTATGATTTTGAGTAAGAAAGCTACTTAAGCACATTGATTAAAATGAGGCTGGTGCTTAATTACTTCCCTGGGCTGTACATATCTGTAAAAATTACTTTCCCTCATTTCTGAGCAGAAAGCAGTAATAGATTCATAAAGTCAGACTATTGGGAGTCTTTGGGGACCAGAAGGTAATGAAATACCTGCCTCTAACTTATGGTCTGGCTTCAGGCTGGCTTCCCAGCCTCACCAGTTGCAGCTCAGCCTCCAGATTAGCAGTGATGTCTCAGACCTCCTTCTGCAGCTGTGGGGCCAGCAACCAGGACCACACTCCAGCAGGTGTGCCTTCACCCTCCCTGACGCATCCAGGACTGGTATCGACTCCAGGAGGCAGGAAGGTAGATGTGCTCCTCCCAAACTGCTCAGCTAGAAAAACCCCAGGGAATCTCTCACCCACTACCCTGACATCTCCGAGTATCCAGCCACAGGCTCAGGTGGGTTTCAGCAGCCTGGAGGTCAAGAAAAGCTCCATTTATTCCTAAATCAGCAACACCACCATGGTTTGGGAAGTTTCTTCCAAGTGAGGTGTTGCTACAGGAGGTTGGTGGTGAGGTAAAGGTTCTCATCCATTGGGTTCTTGCTCAGCCATATGTTGTGTGTATGGCCATAACATCAAAATCTGGTGATTTATTCAAAAGGGTACAGATAGCTGTAGCAACACTTAGCTTCCCTGCCTAGGCATCAGGTACCTTTCTATTTCTCACTGTCCCCAGGAGAGGAGGAATTATTCCTCTCTGAAGCCTACCTCTGGTTGTGCACTGCACTCACAGCATCTGCATAGGAGACACTGGTGTGCACCACAACTGGTGCAGAACTGAAACCCTGCAAAAGGATCAAATCCTGCCTTTTCTTCTTCAGACTCTCTAGTTCTCACAGATCCCTGGGGGGGGGGGGAAAGCAGTGTGGGAGCTGTGCTGCCGGCATTCCCATGGATGCCACCCCATCTCCCACAGCGCTTTCTTCTTTCATATGGGGCTTTTTGGGGTGCAGCATCACCCCTCGGGAGAAGGGATTATTCCGAAGGGGCTGGACCACCCATGCAGCATCCTCACATCCCTGCCAGCAGCCGGGGTGGGTACTGGGATTTCCCTCCGGCGTGCGGCAGGGATCGGCGTCGGAGCATCCCGCAGCGAGGAGAGCCTTCGGAGCGCCGGCTTTGGGGTTTTTCCAATGGATTTGGCCCCTGAAGGGGGCAGGTTTCCAAGGGGGGGGGGGTGTGCAAGCTGGGAGGCTCATGCTCTGCGAACGACGGGCAGCTTGGGGGCTTTGCCACGTGCCGGATTGCCCCGGGCTCTGTTTGGGGCTGTCCCGGTGGGTGCACATCCCACCCACAGCCACCCATCATCCCAGCTTCCTCTCCCTGGCTATAATTAGAGCCGAGTCGGAGGGGGCCCTGGCGCTGCGCATCCCGGGGAGGGGGGGGGGACAGAGGGGGAGCTGGGATGTGTGTGGGGGAAGCCGGGGTGCTGGGTGCCTCTGCCGCCCAGGGATGCCCTTTGTCCCTTCTTGGCGTGTGGGGGGAAACTCGGCAGCTCTTGGCTTCTCCCTCCTGTTTTGGAAATTCAAAACATTTACAGGGCGGCCCACTCGCGCCCTGCCTGCCACGGAGCGAGGCACTTGGCTGACTCCTCTGCTTTCCTTGGCCGCTTCTCCTGCGCGTTCACGCTCGGGGGAGGCTTTTCTCCACCCCCTCCCCCCTTTTTTTCTTTTCTTTCCTTTTATTTTTTTTCCTATGGTGTAAGCTTGAAAAAACACCACCAGCCTGCGGGAAAGGCCATCAAGGGGGGGACGGGTGGCAGAGCCCAGGACAAGCCTGGTGGTGCCAGTGCCGGTGCCCCTCCTGCTGACCTTGCTCTCCGCCGGGAAGGGCAGCCGTGCCGGGCAGCCGGAGCAGCCCCGCGCTGCACCAGTGCTAATGAGCTCTGCCTGAGCAGAAGGATTAATTAGCTACTGGGAGGGGGGGGGTGAGGGGAGGGTATCCTCCTGCGGTGACTCTGGTGCTGCTGGGTGCAGCCGTGGAGCCTGGCACGGCGCAGGGGCCGGTGCTGTGGCACCGCTGGCACTTTTCCTCAGGGCCAGGAGCTGGTGGGAGGATGCTCTGAAAGGAGCTGTGGTTCTTCCCGGGACAAACGCCGTGGGCCAGGCAGGGAGAGGAAACCCCCGAGCGAGCCACTAGAGTTGCCTGGGCTACTGCCCTCTTTTTTGAAGCTTTTTTTTTTTTTAAAAAAAAAAAAAAAAGCCTTGTGGATTATTTGGTGAGGGGTCTGGAGAATAAGTCTTATGAGGAGAGGCTGAGGGAGCTGGGGGTGTTCAATCTGGAGAAGAGAAGGCTGAGGGGAGACCTTCTTGCTCTCTGCAACTCCCTGAAAGGAGGCTATAGCTGGGGGGGGGTTGGTCTCTTCTCCCGAGTCACAGGCGATGGGACAAGAAGAGATGGCCTCAAGTTGCACCAGGGGAGGTTCAGGTTGGATATTAGGAAAAATTTCTTCACTGAAAGGGTTATCAGGCATTGGAATGGGCTGCCCAGGGAAGTGGTTGAGGCACCATCCCCGGAGATAATCAAAAGATGAGTTGACGTGGTGCTCCGGAATATGGTTTAGTGTTGGGTTTTTTTTTTCTTTTTTTTATATTTTTATTATGGTTGGACTAGATGATCTTAAAGGTCCTTTCCAACCTAGGCGATTCTGTGATTATTTTTTGTTGTTGTTGTTGCATGGTTGTTCCTGTGCGGTTATCCCCCCCAGGGAATGGGAGCTAAGAGTGGGACCTGGATGTGGCAGGAGCACTTCAGTGCATCCTGTGGGATCTAAAATGGTGTTAACGGGGACGAGGTGGCAGCTGGCCTGGAGCTGTGTGTGGGCAGGGTTTGGGGGCTCAGCCCTGGCCCTGTTTCTGCTGCAGTGGGGCCAAAATCCGAAGTGCTCAAGGATGCTCAGGAGCGTTGTGAAGGGGGGCTGTCACCCTCCTGTCCCTGGAAGGGGGACACCAGACCTGGCTTTTGGGACTTTTTGGCTTCCCATTTAGCTGGGGGAGGGGTTTGGGGGGGCTGTGGGGCTGCTCCGTACCCCATCCTCTCAGCAGGCAAGGATGTGGTACCCCTCTCCCCTCCGGCGTGCGGGAGAGCCAGGCACGGGGGAGGGGGCCCCGGAGAAATGAGCAGGGACACGGTGTCGAGGCCGGGAAGGTCGTGAGGACGCGGAGCTTGAACTTGAATTAGATGGTAATTGCAACGTGCCTAATTACAGGGAAAGAGCAAATCACTTCGGTGCTTCATAAAGTGTCTGACACGGAATAACGAGGATAATTAGCAATCAGACGGGAAGCTGCTACCTCCCTGCTCACCCGCCGTCCCCCGAAAGCCCCGGGGAGCCCCGTTCCCCCTCCTGCCCCCCCTGCAAAACATCTTTGCCCCCCCATGCAGGGTGATTGCATTGCTTTTGCCCTCCCCCAGTGTGGGACATCTGCCTCTTTCACCCCCCCACCCCTCCGGGACATTAGTCCTGCAAAGCCACCCGTGCTGGTGGCCGTGTCCCCTTCCCTGGGTGGGGTGGGGTGGGGGGTCCGGTGGCCGTGTCAGTCGTCCCCCCCCCGCCCGTGTGCGGTTCCAGGCACGCTGCTGCGCGGTGCCGGCAATGCATTAATGCTGGCTGACGCTAGAGCGCACCAGAAGCATGCTGTGGCATCCTCCCGGGGACTCGGCACCCGGCAGGGCCACCTGCCCCGGCCACCTGCCCACCGGCACCCCGGGGTGACCCCGGAGGCACCCACTGGCCGCTCCGCTGGGGGACCCCGGCTGCCCTTGGTTGCCGCAGGGGACATCGTTAAGCAGATGTCGGGGAACGTGATTGATGCTTTGCTCCTCGGAGGGGTGGAGGGATGTGGCACCTCAAAAAAAAAAGCCATCCCTGTCCTCCTGACTTGGCCAACATCACCCGCGGGGGCGGGGCTGGGAGGAGGGTGAGGAGCGTCTGGTGCCCAATTAGCTACACCTTTTAATGATGCTGTGGTTGGTTTAGGGAGCGCATCCCCTTCAGGGAGGCTGTGCTGTGCTCATCCTAAACCCCCGGACCCCCCCAGCCCAGATGGGAGGGGGGATGGAGGAACATCCGCTGTGCAGCATTGCCCCAGGCAGGGGCTGATCCCGCAGCCTCCAGCCCCCTCCTGCCCCCCCCCCGCCGATGTGAGACCTGTCCCCTCATGCCACCTGAGGACTCGCTGCATGTGACAGCCACCCAAAGGATGAGGAATAACCTCCCTCCTGGGCACAAAGGGACCTTCCAGCCCCAGTATGCCCTCAATTTGGGGGGGATGCTAGGCTGCTTTGGTTGCTCTGCTCTGGCTCCTGCTTTCCCTGGACGTCCTGAAGCCACCTTGCTCTTGTCCCCAGCCACCGCGTGGTCTGTCCCCCCAAAGGAGCATCCCTCTGCCCCTTCTCGGCACCTCCTGGGAAGCCTGTGGTGGATCTTAGCACGGGTTTCAGACTGGTCCCACCGCTGGGGCTGTAGAGAGGGCTGGGCACGCCAGCAGCGTCACGGGGCTGAGTGCAGATGTCCCCAGGTGCCAGGGCAGGGTGGAGGTCACCCTTCCCAGCCTGTCCTCCTACGTGCACGTCTCCTTGCCGTCTCTTCTCCTGTGTTTTTCTTCTTTTTTTTTTCCCCCCCTCTTTGAGCAGCTGTTCTCTAATAAGCTGTTAATGATGATACAGTAAGTAGAAGCGGAGAGTCCTGCGGGAGCTGCCACGATTTGTGTAATTGGTCTCAGAGGAGACAAAAGTATCTAATATTTACATGCCGGTATTAGTCCCCTGGGAGCGCTGTCTGGGCTGGCACAGGGAAGGCAGCTCCCAGCCTCAACCTGTCTGCTCCCAGCTGATGGATCGTCAGATCTCTAATGTATGGAAATTGCTGCGCGGCAGCGGGGAGGGTGGCTGGGGGGGGGGTCCCTGTGCCACGCTGCTGGCCGTGCATGGAGTGGGGGGTCCCTCTGAGAGCTCAGGGACAGCCCGGTACCCCTGTGGCTTGGCACCCAGCCGGTTTGCGGGAGCACCGGGGGTTTGGCTGAGCTGCTTCCAGAAGGAAGATGCTCTGGCGTGGGACGGAGGCGGGAGCCAGCCCCTGCCTGGGTCAGGGCTCCCCCCGGGTGGGTTTATGAGGGCTTTGGCCAGGCTCAAGAGGTGCAAACAGGGGCCCAAGGTAGCCCATGGGTGCCTGGAGTGAGGAGTGGGAGCTGGAGAAGGATGCTTGCCATCCGGCCACCAAGTGCCCTCTTCCTTGTGCCAAAGGGTGGGGTGGCTCGGCCAGGTCTGCCAGGGGCTGTGCTGGAGCTCCTGGACGGGCAGGTTCGAAGGCAGAGCTGGCGTCGTGCTCCCAGCTGGCTAGGGGTGCCGTGGGGCTGGGTGGCTGGTGGTAAAACTGCCTGTAGCATTCCTGCCTGCAGCTGGGAAAGGCCTTAATGGCAGGGGAAACTGAGGCACGGTGGGGCTGGGGAGCAGCCTGCCCTCCCTCCCGGCAACCCTGACCCTGCTGGGGTCTTGCCCTGCACCCCATCCTGCAGTATAGCATGGGCAGGGTGCCCACCAGGGCTTTCCTCTCACCCCTGAATGTGGTGTGTCCCCAAGGCTTTTGGGGCTGTCCCCTCTTGCTGGGGGTTGGACACTGGCTGGGTCTGCCTTGGTGTCACTGCTGCTGCGACGAGATGTCCTGGGATGCTGGCACCGCACTTGTTCGGGTGCCTTTTGTTCCTGCACCCCCAAACCTGCCAGAGACCCCCGAGGGAGAGGTGCCAGCGGGAGGGGGGTCACCCAGCCATGAGCAGAGGGGCCAGGCTGGGTGTGGAGGTGGGTGCATTCTTATTCCCTGCCTGGGGCAGAAGTTGGGAGTGGGGGGGGAGGGGGTACCACAGCACCCCTACCCACCTCCCGTTGCACACTGAGGCTCTGGGGGGCAGGGATGGGGGCCAGCACTGTACTGTGCCCCCCACAGCCCTACGGGATTGCATCCTCCCCCCCCCCCTTTTTCCACCCAGATTCCCGCTTTCCCATTGCCGTGGCAACCTCCAGCATGGCAACCAGGAGCCTTCTGCAAGGGGATGTCTCACATGTGCCCTCCCCGTCCCTGGGGTCCCCTCTCGAGGTGGGGGGGAGGGAGGGACGGGACACGGATGACGACGAGGGGGGGACGCATGGGGCTGGTGCGGGTGGCCGCGGCGGGGGGATTAGTTTGCAGGGTGCCACGCTGGGCATCGCTGTTTGCCCTGAGCCGCCCGCGGAATCAAAGGCGCAGTGTTTTGCAACAGCTTAAAAGCGGAGCGGGCAGGTTTGCTTTGGAGGCTGCTGGCCTCATCCTGCCCGCTGGGGCCGGGCCGGGCGCCGCCGGGACCTGGCAGCTGCAGCTGGGGTTATCCGAGGGGGGGGGGCCGTGGTGGGAAACGGCTGTGAGGTGAAGGTCGCTGAGCCCTGCCAAGCTCGTGGCAGGGATGGAAGCGCTGGGGTGGAGTCTTGTGGGTACACGGTGGTGCCGCAGCGATGAGGAGCTGTTGGCTCCTGTCCATCCGTTCATCCATCCCTCTGTCTGTCCCTTCCTCCCTCCCTCCCTCCCTCCCTTTTCAGTTGTCCGCTCTTGATCTGGGATGCTCCAGCCTCTCCGTCCCTGGCTTCCTGCCAGCCTTTTCCCACACTCCCTAATCCAGGGCTCCAGCCCGGGCTCTGATGCCACCTCCCAAGTGCTGGGAGCAGCTGCTTAAATATCCCTGAGCTGGAGAAGCAGGACCCGGCCCCTGACCTCCTGGAGAAACCTGGGGGGGGGTGGTGGTGGTGGTGGGTGCTCTGCCGGGACAGTGGGTTTGGTGCGAGGGGACAGCACGCAGCCTGGGTGTCCCCAAGTCCCCTGCCTTGTCTGCCACCCCTTGTCCTGGGCGGGATGGATGGACTTGATGTTTGCAAAGGATTTGGTGCGTGCTGGCCGTATCCTGCACCCTCCGGACCCTCCGGCATCACGGGTGTGCTGTGCGGTGCCCATGGGGAGCGAGACAGTGTCCCGGGTGCTCGAAGGTTCTCAAGGCTTGGGGTGGGGTGGGAGGGAGGTGTTTATTGCCCCCCCTGTGCCCCTGCTGTGTATGTGTTTGGGGGGGGGGGGGGGGGGG
>JAOXNO010000078.1:9512001-9525659 GCA_028565335.1 Limnodromus scolopaceus | reverse complement strand
GGGGGGAAAGCAGTGTTTGTAGATCCAGGGAGAATGACTGTTTAAATCTGCTCTGGAAAATGCTGTGCATGATACCGATCTAAATCAGGTTACAAAATCCAAACTTTTCAAGATACATTTTGTCTTATTAAAAAGCCATTCATTTATTATCGTGCCATTAGTGCACTGGGAAAATAAATTGAATTGTCTTTTGCAATTACCTTAGATCTTTTAAGTAGGATGAACTAAAATGCATGATGTCAAAGCATGATTTTCTATCTCAGCATCAAAAATGGAAATGGAAAAAAAATTTTCTCAAATTCCTCACTACCTGTAAGCAAGAAGTGGCACAGTTTTTTGAGTTGGTAAAGGAGAAATCTGTAATGACAAATTAAAGAATCTGGGCCAGACTCCAGTAAAGAGCTCTGACTGTCACAGACGTACAATATATATTTTGTGTAGTTCTATCAAAATCAAGAAACACATTAAAGAAAAATTCTTCAGGTTGCTATTCTCATGATAAAGGTCTGCAATTGACCTTTAGCAGTACTGTCTATAAATGCATTATCCTTATATACTTCTATTGTTAAAGCACATTAGGCAAATACCCAGAGTAGATTTTCAGTATGAGAGACTATTTTAGAGGATTAAGAGGCTTTTGTACAAATATAAATATGTAATATATATGCACGTGTATGTATGCATACATACCTATAGCTCAATAAAGATTGCTTCAAGGCAAATTAAGATAACATTGTTTTCCAAGCAGAGACTGGAAGGGACTATAAGAAGGATCCAAGAATTGAGAAGAAATGTATCCCATAAATTCAGCTGCTTAAAAGTATATGTATTGCTGAGGAGGGGAGGAGGGGGGTGGGGGAGGAAAGGTGGGGGAACAGTTTTCATCTAAAGGCTTACTCTTTCTTTCCTTGATATTAAAATGCATCGATTTCAGCAGTCCAGGATAACAGGCATTAAAAAGTCAACAACGTTCAGATGTGATGACCGTATTTGGAGAAATTGTTAATTTCCATACTTCTCTAAACTTCAAGGCAAAGAGTTACACAAGCAAAATGCCTAGCTTCATCCTATGCCCTGAAGAACTGAAGCTCACCATTGATTTGCTGCCCAGGCTGCGTTCCTTCTTGGCATGATGACCCATCTTCTACATATATCACCATATGCTTTATGTAAGAAGTCAATATTTAGCTTAAGGGTTTGCACCGACCAACTCAACGAGACATAATAAAGCCTGACAAATTCCAATGTACAAAGTACTTTCTGTAGAAACACCAGGTGACAGATTTGATTTTCTCTCTTACATACAGGAAAAATATTTATTCTGCCTAAGGCCTGTGCAACATCTTTGATACCAACTTCATTTGTGTTATGCCTGCCGGAATCTGACCTAAATGGAAGATCGAATTGTCTCCTACTCCCAAGACACAATAGGAACATTTCTTTTGATCTCCTTGGCCACAGATCAGGCTCAGAGCTTGCTTTGCTGCAGTGCAATAAAAGGTGACTCTCTCTAGGTTTTCTTTGTGATTAAGGTTTGATGGCATTGGGCTGGCTGGCACCAGTTTTCCTATATTTAGTGTTGCCATACAGCTATATTGGGCAGAGTAAAAATTACTGATTGCCTCACGAGCATGGTAAAAAGCCAAAACCCTGAAGCTTTTAGGCACCTATTGAGAGTAACTATGCTTTATACATTCTAAAAATAAGAGGAAAGTGAGGGCTGAAGTTGGAAATTTCTACATTCCCTTCTACTTGTCTCCCTCTCTTTAGACCTGGTGCAGCCTAATCACATTTACCATGGTTTTCTTGCTTGCCATCTTTCTACAGGCAGAAGGAGGACTACATTCCTCATGGATATTTGGAAGTAGTAACCCCTCTTTGATTTCAAGATCTGTGCTCCAATGCCTATCACTGATACATAGTGATAAGCCTTTAACCCATGGATAGTTTGGGTTTGGTTTTTTTTTCTTTGCACAGCCGCAGATAGATTCAGGTTTGTTTTGCATTTGCTTTCACTGGAAGAAATCCTGGCACAGAGCCTTCATGGCAGAAACTCTACCACGAGCCTAGGCTGGGCTCACAGAATTAAGGGTCCGCTTCTGCCAAGGCAGTAATGGGAGTCAGAGCTTCTCATGGATAAATGTATCTAAGGAATTTAAGGACTGAGAGGACTATAAAAATTACCAAAGATCACCTTTTCTGTGAGACTAACCATTACATACCAGCTGTGCATTGAGCACGATAACTTGCTTTTTGTCAAAGTATAACTTGTTCCTGGATAAAGTACATCTTCCTGGGGGTTATCCAGTTGTCATCTGAAGAGACAGAGGGCTCTGGTATCCACCATATTGCCTGTAATAACTTGTTCTGGTGGTTAATTCCCTCCACACACATAAAATTATTTCCCTCTTCTCTCCCTCATCTCTGCAAATGCCCCTCATAAAACACCCTTATGTCTAATTAAGGTTTTCATCTTTGCCTAATGTTCAATTTATGTTTCTCCAACAAATAGAGGCTCTCTTTTTGCTTTGCCCTACCAAGTTAAGGGTAGTCAGTACAACATATTGGGTTCTTTTTGTCTCTTGCTGCTAGACACTGCAAATAATGTCTTTGTGGCTCTTCTGTGCCACCTCTCCATTTTTCAGCAGCATTTTAAAAAATGTGTGCTGTATGCAGAAGTGTGTGCAGTTTATACTAAAAATTGAACCACTTTAGACAGAGAAAGGCTATGACCAGGCCAGCCATCAGATGCTGCGTTTCATTGCAGTCTCCCGGCTGCCTTTAGAAATGTAAGCACTCATCTTCCCCCATGTAAAGCCAGCAGGGCTCTTCAGGAACACTTGGAGACACACTCTTAGATGTCATGGTATTGCACAGACATAAACCAGTATTACTTATATTTTCCTACAGTTCTAGAAATCAAGACCAAAAAAAAACCTGGAAATGCTATTTTTAAAAAAAAAAAAAAATAAAAAATAGGTACAATTTAGCTCATGGTTGAGATGTCCAAGACCCAAAAATCTGGAATTTCTCTTCCCTGCATGCCCAGCATGAATGACCCTGACATGA
Organism: Limnodromus scolopaceus; assembly: GCA_028565335.1. Lineage (NCBI taxonomy): Eukaryota > Metazoa > Chordata > Aves > Charadriiformes > Scolopacidae > Limnodromus > Limnodromus scolopaceus. The sequence goes on along the minus strand of JAOXNO010000078.1, from coordinate 9,522,590 downwards.
AGCACAACTGTGATCGCAGCATTCAGGAAAGCGACTACTTCAGGAGAAGATCAATATTTTAAGCACTCATCCAGGACATGGGAGACTGACTTTCATCATTCATAAGACACATAAGGCCAGGAGAAAGGCAAAGACCTTCTCTCATCCTGCATGTTTCATTATGGCTAGCTTACCCTAATGTCTCTGGACCCCATGCTGAAGAGTGGATCCTCTCATCCACTATCCAGAGTGTAGAGCTAATTAAAATTGGTTTCTATGTTGAATAAATATCTACAAAATAGATGCTGCAACTGTCACTGCATCAGGAAGTAAATCTATCGGGAACATAGAGTAAACAGACTTACAATCCTGATACGTATTAAATTTTTCTGCATGTAAAATCAATCCTCTTGATCAATTAATATTGATTGGCTCACCGAATGGTGAAAGAGCACAGGAAAGCATATCATCTTCTGAAACGATGAAGTGTCCCAGGACAAGTAACATCTCTTTCCTAGATCATTTCTGAGATAGATAGAATAAGATTATAACTGTCCCTAACACAGTCTGTGAAGTACTTGCTTTCATTCAATGCATCAAAACACATATTTAAAGACAGGTGTGAGTTTCTGTACACCACACCGAAGGAAAGACTTTGACATTGAATATCTGACTGCAAAAGTGACACAAGAGCTTGTTGTTTAGTTGTCGGATTTGATTTCATCAGGATGGTTTTTGCAGAAGTGCATTGTTCAGGCTCATCACTACCTGCACATTGCCAGTCTCGTACACAGCTCAGGACCCAATCTAAATCAGATGTCATTAGCGCACTCACCTAATAGCAGCCTTTCTGCATTTTGAAAGGATTGTGCTGCCAATTCCCCTCAGATTCCTTCATCTACCTGAACTTCATTTTTAGTGCATCAAAAGTTCTTTCAATTACAGATTTAGAAGATGATGTGCTGCATTTTAATGGTAATCTTATGGAGTTTGAGAGCCAGGAACAAGAGGCTTTCTCGACTTCAGTTATACCTTAAGGGAATGAACTGCCGTCAGCTAAAAAGGAAAAAAAAATATGATTTCAGTTTTATTAAAATTGTTCCTAAAGGGGTATAGTCTACTCTCAGAATAACTGAATTGATCTACAAAAAGGTTCTCTGCATTTACGGTGGTAGTACCAAAAGATGGACTTAGCTTATGGGCTGTACTATGAGATATTTGAATTTTGGAAATACCATAAGGAGCAAGGGAGCCAATAGTTCTGCTTTGATGATATTTTGTCCTCAGACACACTTGACTTTTTTCTGGTTTAAAACTGCTTCTGTGTTTGCATGTTTGAACAGGTGAAAATTTCTCCACTTCCCATATCTTCACTTGTTCCCAGAAAGAAGGTGGCAGGAAGTAACATAAAAGATACCTCAAGATCACAGTCTAAGATAGGTATAATGGTAAGGAGAGAGCAGCTGGATATTTTCTCAAGAAATCCCTTCCTTTGCCACAAAAACAGACAACCCTTGAAAAAACTGGATTTTTTTTTTCCTTCTTGCATCTTTCTTAAATGTAGGCTACAGTATCATACTCTTAGCAATGTCTCAAGTCTTTCATCGTTCAGATGAATAAGTCTTTTTAAGTTTAGAATTAAGTACTGAGAAGCACTATGGGAAGAGCTTAAATTATCATTTGCTCTCTTGACTAACAATTCAGTTGCTTTCCTCCATTTTATCAGTCCAGTGAAGGTTTTTGCCTCAGAAACAGTTAATTTTATGATCCAGCTTTTGAACACTTTCATCCTGGGATATCATTTTGAATTCTGGAAGTCAGGCTGATGTAGAAGCTGTGGCAGTACTTTTATTCATAAAGAATTGCACTTCCTTTCACAAGCAGTGCCCTGGGGACCACAAGGCTCCTTCTGATTCACAGGGGAAGCGAATGTAACTGCAACTTTCTCTTACTGAACACCTACTGCCTCCTGTCGTGGTTCACAAATCCACGATGACTTATTTGGGATTGCAACCAGGGGGTTTTATGGGCAAAATGTCTTTTCCTCTCTTAATTTGGTGCTCCATGCTATTAGGCAACTTATCACATGCCTTGTCAAACAGGCACGTTTCCCAAACGCCTATATCAAACTCCCTGGGTAATGTGGATATAAATTTAGCTACATGCATATGGCTTCCTATAGTCATCAAATTCAGTTACTCTCCAAAAGTCTCTTAGGATCAGAATAAGAAAATAACACAAACTAGAAAGACAGATTCTAACTTATCCTTCATGCTTTAAAATAACAAAATTTACTTTTTTCTTTCTAATGCAATTTCTCTAACTCTTGCTGCAGAACAAAATTTCTGTCTATTTTCCCATACCTGCCATGCCCTTTTCAATCTCTGCCAAGTCTTTTTCCTGTTAACATATTAAAAATAGAAGAAAACCCCCAAAGATTATACATAATAAAGTTTTCTCTGCAGAGGCAAAAGCACCAAATGTCTGTAAAAAAAATGCAGTTAAATAAAGATAAACGGTGGCTTTGGACCTCTCCAGCTCGATGATTCATCATAGAGCTACTTCCCTGAGATACATTTGATGCTAGCAACATTTATGCAATATACCCAGGCTCAGGCATGACATGGCCTGCCACGAAAGGAAAAGTAAACTCCTGCTCTACTTGAGAGCTCTACCTAAGCTGCATTATTATCTGCTATTACTACATTAAATTGGCAGAAAATCAGTCCTTTCTAATAACATCATACATCAGCGCCAATAACTTATTTTTACCTATGTAAAATTTTAGCACTTCCTAATCTTTTAGCTGTACCTGAGGATTATGTTATTATTATTCTTCCAATGCTTCACATAAAAAATATGATGTCAGGTCTTTAGGGAAGAACCCATGAGAAAAAATGAGGACAGCATCAAGCACTGGGAATACAATCTGAATTAACATTTTCTCAGTTATGACAGTGATGAGTCAAGTGTAAACTGGAGCTGAAAAAAAATATATCTAAAACATACACTAAAAGGGTTTGATCCAGCATATTCCACCAGCTACAAACAAAGATTTTAGTCTTTCTTGAATGACTGTTGTGGTTTGGGCTGGGTTAGGCAATGACAAGATGACAGATGCCCTCCCCCACCTCTTGATGCAAGGAGAGTAAGAAGAGAGATAAAGACAGTTACGAGCACAGGAAAAACTACTTTAATGAAATATTAATAATAAAATAAAAAGGAAATAATTAAATAGATACTACATATATATATACAAAACCGTATTAAGCTCTCAAGGAGTTGTCACTTGGCATGCACTGGGAAAGTTCCAGACTGGAGGCAGCGACAGATGGGAACCTGATTCTGGATCCAGCTTCACAAACACATAGAGCGGGGCCAAAGGCAGATTAACTGACAAGGTCCTCCTTACTCATCAAAGAAAGAGACCCACTGAAGAAGAGCCAAGCCAACCCTTCTGGTCCCTCAGCTTTTATACTGAGCATGGCAGATGGGATGGAGCACCCTATTGGTCAGTTTGGGTCACCTGACCTGTCCACGCCTCCCCACAGGTGCAACCCCTCCATGGGGTAAACAACCAAGTCATGGGACCCTGGCTGCCACAGCAACAAGTGTAAACGAGGACTTCTCTCACTGAACAGAAAGTTGGCTCTGCTCCACCCAAAACCGGGACAATGAGGTAAGATCATGTGCAAGGATGGTCCAAACAATTCATGCCGTCTTGATGAGGCTGGGTAGCTAAAATGAGATTTTCATGAATGCAAGTTCAGGATTAGGCATCTGCATCCCTTTTCATGTCAATGATACATAAGAATGGTCCTCCTGGGCCGGACCAGAAAGCCATATAGTTCAGTATCCTGTTGCTGTAAGCTGCTGTTTCATACATACCCTTTCAGTACCCGCAAAAAATTAAAATTAAGTTTATCACCTATCTAAGGCTAGTTGACATTCACTTTGTGCTTAAGTATGGTTATGAAGAATGCCAAACGTAACTATTGTTGCTGTGTAACTGCAGTAATGAGGAAATTTAAGAGACAGACAAGCAGTTTAAACACTGAAGAAGAAGATATTGTAGTCCACCATAATGTTAATGAAGGTCTATAGATGCAGAGGTGGTATTGTATGGGGGAGGATGCACAGATTGGGAAGCATACAAACACAGCATAATGGCTATATAGCATGGACTGAACACATGGTGCTGCTAATGGCTGGAGCCATGTGGAAAAAGGAATTACCCAGCCAAAAAAAAAAAAAAAGAGAAAAAAAAAGAAAAAACTATAAAAGATGATAACCAGTAGGAACATATACGAAACAATATATAAGATACCAGTTAAATCTACATGAAGTGAAATTCCAGCTTGAATTCTACACTCAGCCATAGTCAGGCACACTGTCAGTTAGACATTTGCCATATTTTGAATAAGTAATATTACACACATATATGTATCATATTGGCTATTTATTATAGAGCTCTGAATAAAAAAACCCCCTTCAGATTTGCTTGGGTAAAAGTTTAAATATGGTTCCTGGATGAAAAAACTGACCTTGGAGCAGCAGGCAGAGCCTGAAGGGGCAGGTGAATGTGGGTCAGGACCCCTCACCGACTGCAGCCTGCAATAGCCCCGGGGTGAGCAGGAGCTGCAGACTTTCTGCAGCATGAAGGTGTCTGAGCAAGAACTGCTCCTCCCTACTAACCCACTGTTAACCTAAAAATTGGCTGGTAACTCGGTCAGTGGCAAGATCAGGCGATGAGCTCAGGAAAATTATCTGCAAGGTGAATAGCAAATGCAAGCCAAAAATTAATAAGCTTTGGTATGAAGATCCCAGCTCCTGAACTATCTCCCCACCCAGCAGGACAGAGAGCATCCAGAGCAGCACTGCTCTCCAGTTTTCCTGTTAACTTTAACCAATTTGCAAACAGCAGCACAACGGGGCAAAGTTTTCCAACATATTTATTAAAGAAGAAGAACATTTGCTAAATTATTTCACCTGATCAGCTGTTAATGCTGTGTAGTTCACAGTGCTTTGCTTCCAAAGCTTGATGAAATGCTGCTATCACAAAATGGACTTTCCCACTTTGATCTCTAATTCCATCTTCAAATTCTGACAAATCTGTTGGAATCTCTTCCCTGCCCAGGTGAGGTCTAGCCCAGGAACTGGATCAGACAGTCGTCCTTGGGTCCTAAGCCTGGTCTTCAGTTATCACATAACTGCACACCCTATAATCCCCTTTCATACACTGATCAAAGTCTTTTTTTAAACTAGTTCGAATTCTCCTTGCTCATATTGGCTGTCCCAGAGCCTCACTTTTAACGGGTAGCAAGTTTCTTCTCATTTTGACTTTGTACAGACGGAAACAGCTTATTTTTTAGATAAAAGCATCTCTGATTTTTGCACAATGAATTTGAACTTTGCCCTTCGTATTTTAAGAAAATAAATTGCATATTTGACAGCTTTATTGTCATACTGGCTATATCTCTGCAGAATATGGCAATAAATATTGGGGTTTTTTCTGCCCAATCACTGAAACCAGCGGTATACAAGCTATTTTGAACCAATAATCACATTTTCTCTTTCCTCGGGTGGCACGTCTGTTCTCACTCTCAGCCCCACAGATACTACAGCAATGCCCCACAGGAGCCTCTGCGGTGCTTGAAACTAGATCACAGACAGCCTCTGAACACAACACAATAAAATACAGCAACATTTCCTGGAGAGTGGGAAAAGGTGTCTCATTTGATGGGAGGATGAATGAGCTTGTAAAGTAAACATTGAACATACTGTAACTAAAAAGTTCGCTGCCTGGCAGAAGCACAGCTCTTGTCTCTTCAGTTCATGAAAATGCTGTTTGCAGGCGGTGACAATACGCTGACCTGCCTGGGATGATGTGGGACCTGGCCCCACACCTTCTCCCAGCCACCCTCCTCCTCAGACCAGGTGCCCCATGCAACAGAAACCAGGGTGCACAACCGGGGAGATCACTTGGGATGTACCTTCATGGTTTCCCAGACTGTGCAGGGCTGAGAGACTTGCCAAGGAAGTCCCTTCTCTCCCACAGCACAGATAAACCAAAGCTATCACAGGAAATAAAATAATCCAGATCATTATGGTTTTGAGGCAAACAGGAGAAATCCTTTTAGGATAAGAATTCTGTTTCAGTCATCTTTCATCCCAGTTTGACTGTTCCTCACGGCACTCCCAGCCCAACCAGCAGCTCAAATTGAAGTCTGAGAAAGCATCAGACTTTGTGTAACACCACCCTATTTTTATGGCACTTCAAGGAGTATTTTGTCGCTGCTCCAAGACTTCGTACAACAAAACTTTTCAACACTGTAGTGTTTTGGAAGTTTTGCATGATAAACCTGCCAAGGAATGCAATTTTTACTGGTTTAGAGACAGGAGACTCAGCCCTCAGCAGGTGTGGATAGGATCAGGCCTATCAATTGATATCACAATCTTCAAAATTTACCCAAAGAAGGATATAATTTTACTTGCACATATAGACAGAATATATCATTTCATTACAAATTATAGCATTGCCTAAAACATTTTACTTTTAAAAATTTGATAAAGCCCACAAGGTGGGATCTAAAGCATTTGCTAGTCAAATATGATCAGATATTATGGTATTACCATATCATCTCTCCATCCAGCTTTCTTATAATCTGTTCATACTTTTTCATAGCAAGATGGTTTATTTTTCTTAAAACTTGCTTGTTCCAAACAAATCTTTTTGGGCTTCTAAAGAATCTTTCCTCTGAATTTGAAAAAAATCTTGAGTCACACTTCTTAATGTTCCTAAAGCTGCTTGTTAGCCATTTTCCTTTCATTTACCACCTCTATCTTCATTTGGTTTGACTGGGTTTCCTGTTAAGGCTGTCAGTTCTAATGAGCATCCTTCCATCTCATTTTGTTGGGTATCAGCACATTCAAATTGAGCTCTTCGTGAACTGCCGAGTGTTAACTCCTGTCTGTTTCAGTTGGCATCAAAGCCTGAGCATTTTCTACCCTCCAGTAGCTCTGTTAGTCAGCATTTTCTATGATTTTGTCTGAAAGATACATAGATTTGCGACTCTCCCCAAACATGAAAATTTTCAGGGTCCATCTCTAATTTAGAAAGGGACAGGAAGGAAAGCAAGGGAAGATAAAATTAGCTGCAAGCAAATAAGTCAGAATCATAGAATCACAGAATGGTTTGTGTTGGAAGGGACCTAAAAGATCATCTTGTTCCAACCCCCCTGCCATGGGCAGGGACACCTCCCACTAGACCAGGTTGCTCAAAACCCCATCCAGCCTGGCCTTGAACACCACCAGGGATGGGGCATCCACAAATTTTCTGGGCAACCTGTTCCAGTGTCTCACCACCCTCACAATAAAGAATTTCTTCCTCATATCTAATCTAAATCTCCCCTCTTTCAGTTTAAAGCCATTACCCCTCATCTTTCACTACATGCCCTTGTAAAAACTCCCTCTCCAGCTTTCCTGTAGGCCCCCTTTAGGTACTAGAAGGCTGATATAAGCTCTCCCTGGAGCTTTCTTTTCTCCAGCTGAACAACCCCACCTCTCTCAGCCTGTCTTCGTAGCAGAGCTGCTCCAGCCCTCTGATCATCTCTGTGGCCCTCCTCTGGACCTGCTCCACTAGGTCCATGTCCTTCTTGTGTTGAGGACTCCAAAGCTGGACACAGTACTCCAGGTGGGGTCTCATGAGCGCAGAGTAGAGGGGCAGAATCACCTCCCAAGACCTGCTGGCCACACTTCTCTTGATGCAGCCCAGGATGGGGTTGGCTTTCTGGGCTGCCAGTGCACATTGCTGGCTCATGTTGAGCTTCTCATCCACCAACACCCCCAAGTCCTTCTCTTCAGGGCTGCTCTCAAGCCATTCTCCACCAACCCTGTATTTGTACTTGGGATTGCCCCAATCCATGTGCAGGACTTTCACTTGGCCTTGTTAAACCTCATGAGGTTTGCACAGGCCCACTTCTCAAGCCTGTCCAGGTCCCTCTGGATGGTATCCGGTCCCTCCAGCATATTGAGGACTCCGCATAGCTTGGTGTCTTCAGAAAAGTTGCTGGGAGTGCACTCAATCCCACTGTCCATGTCACCGACAAAGACATTAAACAACATTGGTCCCAGTACCGACCCCTGAGGAACACCACTCGTCCCTGATAACCACTTGGACATTGAGGCGTTGACCACAATCCTTTGAGCGTGACCATCCAGCCAATTCCTTATCCACTGAGTGGTCCATCTGTCAAATCCATCTCTCTCCAATTTAGAGACAAGGGTGTCATGCAGGACAGTGTCAAGTGATTTGCACAAGCCCAGGTAGATGATCTTCCAGAGCCTCAGCTCATTTCCTTTACTACTCTGTGAGGCACCATTCAAATGTTGTGAGAAGATGTAAGAAATGTTTTGCAGCTGTCACAGCTTTGTAAGTAAAAGCCCAAGGCAGAGGTGCTGGAGTTACAGCTCCTACTTGGCTGCAGGAAACTCCTCAAACAGTTCTACTCACATGTACCAACAGATGGTTTCTCTCCCACATCTACTGCTTCCTCCTCTGAAACAAAAGTATTTTGTCCAGTGAAGCTTGAAGAGCAGTGTTTCATTGCATCAGAAACATCTCTGTATCCAAATTAATAATTCAATATTTCCCATTAATTCTCTGAAGGACCTAAGACCTCCAACAGGAGTTGGCTGTAAAATGCAGCCAAGGCACTCTGCTTGTGAGTCATTACAGCATGAGCCACCAGTCAGTGAATTTGACGAGTGTTGACACTGGTCCCAGGTCTTTTCCTATTTTATCATTAAAACTATCACAAGTTTCTTATCCTAAACTAAGTAATTAGGGAAAGCAACCATTTCTGATTTATCTTCCTTAACCTTGGCAATGAGAACAACATTTCTGTTTTTTCTTGAACAATTAACTTTATGTTTGCAAGACCATTACTATATTCTGTGTAAAATCTATGACTCTTCCTAGATACCCCTTAATGTATTCTAAACACGGTCTATATGTGCATTAGACACTTGGGATTCATAACTAGTGTTAATCTAGAGCCATTAAAAATGCAAGGTCATTTTGAAAATGGAAAAAATTCAGGCAAACATCTTTCAAATCTGTACCTAGTTCTTTCCACTCCTCATTAAATTTCAATTGGTGAAATCTATTGGTCTTTCTTAATCTTTTATCAGGGGGGACTATACCATACACAGACCATCTGGTGGCGAGTAACGGGTTAGCCACAGTGGGCTTTTAGGGGTTCATAAGAAACTAGCCTAATATTACCCAACAGCTGTCAGTTCTGTTTATGAAAGGCAAGCTCATGCTCGTATGATCCCATTCCTTGGACTGACCCTTTCAAAAAAGTTGTATAATAGTACAAAAGTGTTGGGAGGATTTTCTAGTAGAATTAATTATAAGCAGGTGCCCTGTGAGAGAAAATGAACTTGGTTGTTCATATGGAAAATCGTAATACCTTTTCCCTGGCAAGCTCAGTTTTTCAGCATGTGAGTATCTATTGCTTACTTCAGAAACTCCAGGGTGATAAAGCTGTCTGGGGGAGATTCACCTCATCATCACAAAGCACAAAGCAAGTAGTTCAACCGAAGATGCTAAGTGACGTTATGGAGCCCAGCTCTAAAGAAGAACATCTTTAATGTTAATGAGCCGACCTTTGAAAAATATCATTCATCACATCAATCAACAAAAACACTAAAACATTTCAGGTATTCCTGATAATTAAAATGATTACCTTTGATTGATTAAATTAGCAAGCAAAAAAGTGTTAAATTCAATGTCACAGATCTGGCATACGGGATGCATATATTTCACAGCATTATTTTAAGTGGTCCTCCATTTTCCATTTATAAGATATTATGTGAATAACCCTTGTTTTTGTCATCGTATTTTATGGTTTGGAGAGATAAAAGCTTCACTACTACTTTACTTACTGTCTCCTAAGGACATACATCTTTATATGCAGTTTGTGAGGCAGAAAGACCTGAATACTCAGAGATGAAGTTATGTTAGCTTTAAAAATATTTATAGCATCCTTTCTTCTTCTAAATTACACCCGTCAGTCAGAAACAGCACTCACTGAAGAAGCCTCAATTCAAAACCTGTGCAGTTTGAACTAATTTCTGTATTTCTGGAAAAAAACATAGATTGTTTGTTTTGCCTGCAGAGCAACTGATGACCTCGTATTGATCACATACATTTTCTTTATTTGACTACTGTTTTTTCCGGATATCGGCATGCTTTACAGATGGGCATAGAATATTACCATCCCGTTTCACAGTAGAAAATCTAAGCTCCAGGTGGCAGAAGTGACACAAGTCACCACCAATGCCAATGGAGCCATATAGCAAGACCATTGGCAGAGCCCAGGAGAGACTAGAACTGTCACACCAGTCACTCCCCAGGATGTGCGTCAAAGCTTCCTGCCTCCCTCTTTGCAATATCCCAGCCATTCGTCCCACGGAAAGGTTTTCCACCAAGTATTGTGTGAGGAAGATGGTTCTTTCAAGCCATCATATAGAATCATAGAATGGTTTGGGTTGGAAGGGACCTTAAAGATCATCTAGTTCCAACCCCCCTGCCATGGGCAGGG
>JAOXNO010000078.1:9473677-9511901 GCA_028565335.1 Limnodromus scolopaceus | reverse complement strand
CCTCCAGCGTGTCGACCGCACCACCGAGTTTGGTGTCATCGGCAAACTTGCTGAGGGTGCACTCTGTCCCACTGTCCGTGTCTCCAACAAAGATGTTGAACAGCCACATGATACAAAATGCAGTAAACTTGTTCTGGCATGCAAAAGCTTTCAGTTTGTGGTCTTATCAAAATGCTAAGTTATGCTCAGGAAATTTTAATATTTATGCTTTTCATACAGTGCCTGTCAGTGTTATCAACCCCCAACTAATCATCCTTGCGAATAGTAAAAGCCACAGTGTGGTCTTTAACACACTGGAGAGTGACTGAGGTTTTAGATTTTAAAGTCGGACACCATAAAAGAAATAACCCACTTCTAAAATCTGAGCTGATTGACAAATACTAATGATCCTTTCACCCTAACATTCCCCAAAGGCCTACACTGATTCTTCCAGTATCCCCAAGGTGCAGTGGCCACATGCTTTATTATTTCACCTGTACTGACTGCCTGTTCCGTGCCAGCAAGGCACAAGGTGTGTGTTGCCAGCACATATGTGCACCTATTTCAGTCACTAAAATAACTTTATACATGGCCCAGGTACAGCACTTAAATCATTTTTCGATGGCAGCTTTTTACCTACCCTTGGAGAACAGCTTTGCAAGATGACTATAAAAAACTGCTTTTGCTGCCCTTTGGTTGCTAAAACAGTGTTCTCCAAGTGACAAATATGTTAATATTTTTCTTCATTTCTCCTCACAGTGAAACTAGAAGTAAGAAATGCTGTCTTATCATCAGTTGGCTGGAAGTAGCTCGTTAAATCACAGAGGGGCTGCCACAGAATTTATCTTGCCTTGGTCTTGTCGTCTGTTGGCTCTAGAAATTCCCCTGTCTAAGGGGATGTAAAAGACAAGAATAAATTCATAGCTTGTTCACCTTACACCTCTTAGATCTGACAGAAGCACGGAATAACTTTGGCTTGAAGTGACAACTGGAAGTTGTCCTGCCCAAAGCAGGAGTAGCAGAACAGCTTGCTCAAGGCCTTGCTCCAGGGATGGAGACTCCACCAGCTCTTTGGAAAACTGTTCCTGTGTGAAAACAACCTGTTCCTGTGAAAACCAACCCTTGTGTGCTGGGTTGACCCTGGCTGGATGCCAAGTGCCCACCAAAGCCAGTCTATCATTGCCCTCGTCAGTTGGACAGGGGAGAGAAAATATAACGAAAGGCTTGTGGGTCGAGATAAGGACAGGGAGGTCACTCAGCAGTTACCATCACGGGCAAAACAGACTTAACTCAGGGAAATTAATTTGTTACCAATCCAATCATAGTACAGTAATCAGAAATAAAAACTAAATCTTAAAACACCCTCTCCCCCAGCCCTCCCTTCTTCCTGGGCTCAACTTCACTCATGATTTTCTCTACCTTCTCCCGCCAGTGGTGCGGGGTGATAGGGAATGGGGGTAGCAGTCAGTACATCACAGGTTGTCTCTGCTGCTCCTTCCTCCTCAGGGGGAGGACTCCTTACACTCTTCTCCTGCTCCAGCATGGAGGCCCTCCCAGGGGAGACAGTTCTCCATGAACTTCTCTAACCTGAGTCCTTCCATGGGGTGCAGTCCTTCAGGAACAGACTGCTCCAGCGTGGGTCCCCCTCAGGGTCATAAGTCCTGCCAGCAAACCTCCTCCAGCATGGGATCTTCTCTCTCCATGGATTCATAGGTCCCACGAGGAGCCTGCTCAAGCACAGGTTTCCCACAGGATCACAGCCTTCTTCGGGCATCCACCTGCTGTGGTGTGGGGTTCTCCACAGGCTGCAGGTGGATATCTGCTTCACCATTAACCTTCATGGGCTGCAGGTGGACAGTCTGCCTCACCACGGTCTTCACCATGAGCTGCAGGGGAATCTCTGCTCCTGTGCCTGGAGCACCTCCTCCCCTTCCTTCTTCACTGACCTTGGTGTCTACAGAGTTGTTGCTCTCACATATTCTCACTTCTTTCTCCAGCTGCAGTTGTGCAGTTTTTTTCCCCTTCTTAAATATGTTATCCCATCTACCACTATCGTTGATGGGCTTGGCCTGGGCCAGCAGTGGGTCCGTCTTGGAGCTGGCTGGCATTGGCTCTATCAGATGTGGGGGAAGCCTCTAGAAGCTTCTCACAGAAGCTACCGTTGTAGCTACCAAAACCTTGCCACACAAACCCAATACACCTTAGGATGATAAATACTTCCTCCACATTTTCCAGTTAGGTTATTTTGCCCATTAGTAAAACAACTCAAACAGAATAACAGCTTTCAAAAGTTATATTGAGGTTAGCAGTTGGCTTACTGTTAGCAAGTGTATTTCAAAGGATATATGAGTGTTCAAAATGTCTCGAGTGTCATCTACAGCACTGGGGATTTAAGGAGGTTGGTTAAGAAAGTTTTCAGCCACTCATCTCTAAATTTTTGTTTTTTAAAAAGATGGTAGGTGGAAAGGACCAAAAAATGGAATGGCATCTTTGGAAGTATAATCTTTGACAGGCTCATCAGAAACACCATTTATGCTCACAGGTGTGGCTTCTGCATCTAGCCTAGTTAAGCTAAATTCTGAGTGTGGCTGTTTCTTTAAACCTGTATGAGAAAGTCAAGGGAAGTGAAACATAGAAAAACATCATGAAATTTTTTTTTGTTCAGAAAAAGGAAAAGAAAAGAGAGAAAATAGCTGTAGGGCTAATACTGTTTCTCTTTTTCTAATAAATTTCTTGGGTCAGTTTTATAGCAGAAAGTGATTTTCTGGGATCCTGTGCCATTGTCATAAATGACACAGTAGCAGAAGGTGATTCATTTTGAACCAGCAAAAATCAGAGGATAAAAAAAATAATAATTGCCAAAGTTCAACTCCTGACATGACTTTCAATTTGAGAAGGGCTCACAGCAAACCGAGCAACAGTAGTGCTCACACTCCTCCACTCCCAAGCATGGTGTAAACCAGACAGCAGCACAGGATAACTCAGCTTGTTAACTTGGACATACTTTCACCATTGCATAAATTATTTGCTTTTGGAGGAATGGAAATGGCAATGGCTTTGTTATTATATTTTTAAGAGAAAAAGAGAATTTTAGTCTGAACAGAGAAAGCACAGGTGGAATTTTGAAAAGAGGAAGAGCTGTATACCAGTAAAGTCTGAATTCCTCTATATCCATCTCACATCACAGAAACTTCAGCCTACTCTCAGCTCACCTGGGGCACTTTGCTCAGCACAGAGCCCTGTGCTCTTGCTCCCATGTGATGGATGGTGCTTTGAATTCTCTAATCCCTCCCCAGATTCAGCAACAACTTCACACAGACTTAGGAGGAAGGCTGCATCTGTCCAGCACATTCTTGCCTTTCCTATCACATTTCCGTCGTGCAGCATTGTGAAATATCTGTTTGACTCCTGAGCCTGGATTTCTCCTATTTTCCTCTGGTGTGACTGGCTTTCTTGTGACTGGAGACTGCCACGCTGACCTCACCACATCTTCCAGCCTTTCCTTTGCACACAACCACCTTTGAATTAGTCTTTTTTTCCCAGAGACAAGGATGAGTACCACAAAAAAGGGAGCGGGGCTGAGGAAGGGAAAAAATTGAAAGGAGCATTTTTTCCATTTTTCTTACTTAAGGTGGTTAAATTTTTCCCCAAAATGAGCAGGGTTCATCATTATCCCAAGGGAAGAACGCAATGGGGCGTCATGTGGCCCCATCATCAAGCATTGCTTTTTTAAAAGGAGAGCAGATGAGTTGTACAGACCCAGGGAGGCTGATTACATTCAGGCAAACAGGGTGTCAAGGGATATTCCAGGAAGAGGAGCACAAGTGGCCTTGGTCACAGAGAGAAGGCTACTTTAGACCACCAAGGAATACACTGGGATTTTATTACCAACACATCTGGTTGGTAATAGTGATGGCACTTATTTTTGTCATTGTAATTTATTGTAAGTAATATTGAAGATCACGATAAAGTCCCTGGCCCTTCCCTGGCAGTACGACAGCTCTCAGACAAGCTAGGCTATATCAGGAGATCATTCCTCAAGCTTGGACCCCCATCAGTAGGGCTGTCACAAGCCATGAGTGTTTGGGTCACTGAGTGCAAGGACAGGCTCAGATGTAGAGGTGTGCTCAGATAGTGAATTCTTGCTCTGTTGAAAGAAATGGGGAAAAAATTGCATTTACTTCATGTTGCTGTGTTGGAGGAAATAATAGGTCTGCATAGAGCACCCTCTGTTACTTGTCAGGAGGGTCAGTGAGATGCTCAGGGAATTACTGGGGTGAGAACCTGAGTTTTTCAGTCAAAGGAGGACCTCTAACTTGCACACTGCCTGCCCCTGCCTCTACCCTTCCCCTTCCAGCCAGGTTTTGCTGTGTGCCTTCTGACAAAGTAACATTTAAATTTCTCTTACGCTTTTAGAGATTTGAACCGTGCCCAGGCAATGGATGTGCCCATGTTTTTAGCATAAATGAATTTGAATAAAGGTAAGGCAGGAAGTTTTATTTCTGCAATGTATGCACAAACCCACTATATTTGGGTTTCAGGCAAGAGCCTGATGTTGTGTACAAACACCGCTAATGAGCCCCCGTAGGCTCGCCACGCGGCTCAGGAAGGCAAAAGCACAAGGCACTTTGTGTACCACACCAAGCGTGAGCACCACAGAGCTGTAAGTGGGACCTCCGCCACGACCAGGTGAATTCCTTCCACCCCAAACATCCCCTCATATTCTCACAGACACCAGAAAGGCCACAGCACACCTCAGTTGCGTGCATGATGGGATCATGTTGGTCAGTCAGCACTGGTGGTTTGCTTTCAGGGTGCTGCAGGTGTACTTGACTGGTCAGATCCTCCACCTGATTCACCTTGGCTTGAAGCACAGTATGGTGACTTCACTACACAGGAGGAGATTTGCCTTAATAGGAACACCCCAGGCTAGAAACACCTACAGCCACCTATGCCAATGCTACACCTGACGCTGCTCTGCACAACTAGGCTGTGCTTGTCCCCTGGGGCTTACGGATGAATCTGTGAAAGCATCACTTTTAGATATGGTGGGCAGAGGAGGGGTAGGTCCATGCTGTCAGCAAGACCAGCAGAGATGTGCAGCCCTGGTGTTCACAAACACAATATTAGTATCCTCGCAACCCTTCATCACTGTTGTCCTAAACCTGGATTGACCTACCCTGAAGCATTTCCAGCATCTCTGCTACAGCCTGTGGTGTCCCACAGGCCACCAGGGTGCCTCTTAACAAACAAGATCTTCCACTTCTGTGCTTGGTCAAGTCCCTTCACCTGGTACGTTTGCACATTCCTCTGGTCCGTGATCAAGAACTGATCTCAGTGTTCACAGCTGAGCACTATACCTGCATTTTCTTTTACTTCCACTAACCACCCAGGGAGGGAAGAGAGAACCTGTTAGAAAACTGTGATCTACACTTGGATCTTCCAAAGAATCGGGGACTTATTACTGAAACTGGATTACTTATTCCTGTATCTTATTCACTCACACAGTCCCCAACAGCTGGCAGTCACCAACAGCTAAATTATAGATGATGTTACAAAATATGCATAGCTATAAAACTTGCAACAAACACCAAGAAGAAAGGAGGGATTTTATGAAATTTTTGTCTTGCTTGTGTGAGAATCCTCTCCTCTTTCCTCTGCTCTTTGAGCGAATATGATTTAGGAATATTTTAAAAATAAATATCCCACTGCATATCAGGCTTTAAACAGCTCTGTAAGATCTGTTAGGATAAACTAAAGATTAAGAAGTTTTCTGAAATTTGCGACCACTTGAAAAAAAAATAAAATAAAATAAAAAAACAAACCATGTGCTAGTGTTGTGCAAAACAAGCTACACCCCATCCAAATTGTATTGATAAACTGTAAATCTGCCAGCTGCATTAAAATCTGCCAATTCCTGAATGTTCTTGTTAGGTAAACCTCAGTGTGAATAAAACAGCAGATTTGCCTGAATACTGAAATAAGAAATTTTTCAGCACTTCTGGGTATATGAGAAGCTGAGATCTACCCAGTAAAACCTAATGATGGACCCAACCGGCCAGCACCCCAGGCCTCGGGCTTGCCGCCCTGAGCCCCATCAGCCAATTTAGAAGTCCCTTGGGCAGCCAGAGATGTTCCTGTGCCCTCCCTGGCTCCCTACCGGTGCCCTTCGTGGCCAACTGCAGGGACCATCCATATGAACAAATTCCAGCCATTGCCATGGTATTACACCAACAGACAAAAAGTAATTTAAGCGTCTGGGGAAAGAAAGGTGAATAAGGAGTAAGAGGCCATATAACCTGGTGAGTAGAGATCCCTCAGAAAGAGAGAAATCAGAGGGTTTGTTCCCATTTCTCTTGCTGTTTGCTTTAAATTATTGAGTGGTTCCTTTAGATATTTAAGCTAGCAAATTAAAATTAAATTTCACACACACGCACACAAAAATTTCATGAGCATTCCTGTACTTCTAGGATTAATCAATCAAAGCAAGTCATGGAACATGGAGGGAACAAAGAGATCAGGTCTATTGAATGAAATCTAGGCCAACTACTAAATTTGTGCAAGTAAGAATTGGCACATACCTCCATCAGAAGCAACCTAGAAAAAGAACCGTGGTTCATATGATTTGTCTTCAATGCCTGCGTAAAATGCTTACGAGAACTATAAAACACATAATGGGAAGAGTGATGCTGGAGGCCAAAACCTGAAAAGGACACCTTTTTCTTTCTGTGACAGAGCCCCAGCCCCGCTGACCCAGTCCCCCCTTCCAGCAGGCCGAGCAGCACACTACCTGCATGCATTTGTCCCAGTGCATCTGATTTATTAGTTATGATAAAAGAAAAGGAGTAACGTGATTTGTGAATAAAGCAAATAATGGACAAAGAGGACTGCTGGACTGATCACAGACTTTTGAGATCCAAGCCATCCATCAAACTTACTCCTCTTCCTATTCTTGTTATCCATCACCTTTTCCTTTAGGTAGGCTGTCAATAAATTTTGTGTCAGCAGGTCAGAAGCAGTGACACAGTTCCCAGCTTCAAAGGACAAATAAAGCAAAAAAATGAAGGCAAAGGACATCAGGAAAACTATAAAATACTTTCTTTGCTACATCCTCAACTACAATTGTCCACATTGAATACAGATAACAACACCAACTAGATCGAGTAACTAGAAGACATATATATATATACACTATATTTATATATAGGAGATACATAAAGATAGACCGACATAGAGATATAAAAAAAACCCTAGGATAATAACACAACTAGGTCAAATATATCACATATTTAATTAAGTCATTTTGGTTTTTCTTTCTGAGAATGTTTCACACATCACAATTCTGATAGACCCTTCAAACGTCCAGAACTAGAAATAGTGTATGCCTTGGTAATGACTGACTGATCAAACTTAAGGGAAATGCAAAAGGTATATTTACAGAGGATCCTGGGTATGAACATAGTCGTAAGAGTCCAATCTAATGCAAAATAAAAGTAGAAGAGCCTGGCATGATGGGCCAGATACTGATCCACAGTACTTACACATGTAAGAATCATTCAGCGAGGTAAAGCATTCACAAGCTTGATGAAATCAGCAAATAGCTTCACTGCAGTCTGACTCTATGAATTACAGTAAAAAACCAGAATAATTCCACAGACAGATGTATACAAATATGTAATCCCAAGAAAAGTCAAATCGGAATATGTTCCTTGACCTTTCCCTTTGACAATGCCATCTTCTACTCAAACGGATGGTGTGTGCTGCACGAGGCACCTTTAATAAAGAAAAAAAATGTACTCTATGTGCTTTCCAAGATTGAATAAGACGTTCTATCAAAATGCAAAATGAACTAATTCAGCCATTGCAAATGAATAGATTCACAAAACAAAAGATAAACTTTCCACATCTCATTTAATTTATGCTATTATGTTTCCATTCTTCACTGCACTGAGAAAACAGCTTTGCCCATTCTCTAAAGTATTCAAACGTTATAAACTTTAATAATCAAAACAAAAACAAATAAACATTATTAACTGCTTGAGAGAATATTTTAAATGAGCATGAGAATAAAGAAAATATTCCTAATTCACAAGTGTTTGCAGGTTTTGCCCTAGAAATCTCCTTAAGGGTGCATACGAAAAAAAGTGCAAGAACTGGATGCAGCAGGGGACAGAGACATAGTGCTGAGGATGGAATTTGGTTTTCCACACAAAATCTATTCTTACAAAGATTGCTGAGGGTATTTAAAACCTTTAAAAATTAAAATCTTATATACTGGGGTTTTTCTTACTTGTGTTAGATGCGGGTTGAGGTACAGATCTCTGAGGATGGGTCTATGCAGAAAACCAGAGATTTTAACAATTTATTGTATCCATGTCATCTTTTTAAGTTTCAATTGCCTCTAATGCTCTCACTTTCTAGTTTTGTTAGGCAATTTCACATTTATCCCTTGCCTGCATTCTCAGGCAAATACCTGGGTATTTTAGTACAGAGCCAGCAGGCTGACGGAGCTTCTTTAGCTGCCTTTTAAGGAGGGAGGGAATTATGAAGCACAAATATTTCACTACAGATTGCAACATAGCAGTATAAGAATCATCCTAAAATTTTAAATAATCAAGGACTTCTATTCCGTGTCTGAAAAAAAAAAAGCAATTTTCAATGATTTGTACAGATCTTGACCTGGGGTGGTATCTTCACACAGCCTAGTCTCAGCCACCAAACAGTCATTAGATAGAAAACCAACAGCAAAACTTGGTGGTTTTCACTGCTTTTACAGCCAGGCCTTTCCCTGAAGAGGACAAAAGTCAGAGTTTTGTAATCATGCCTTGAATGTCTGTAATAAGCCTTAGAATTCTCTCATGGCACAGATGAAGACACTAGAACTGTTCTCCCATTTTTGCACAAGACTTTTTAATGATTATTTTGAAAATGTCTTAATCTAAGTTGTATTTTTCATTTTTGATCCATTAAAGAAAATCCTTGGTTTACTATCACGTATCCAGTAGTAATAACACTACCTAGCATGTTTCTGGCTTACAGGCTGCAAAATACCAAATGTCATTTTCCTTCAAGTACCTCTTATGAAATGCACTTTTCTCTTTCCTGACATGTATAAATATGTATCTAAACGTAGTAATTTCACTGCATCTTTTCCCTTTTGTGCAAGCACTTTAAGTTACCCACTCACCTAAAGGAGTGTTTCTGTACTCTAATGCAGGTTTCAGTCCTGCTTTGTCCTGAGTAAAAATCAGAAGGAGAACACATATCCAAGATACATTTTCTGTAAGGCCTTAGCTTGTCATCTTCTGATTAAGCAATCATGGGAGTTCTTTCAGCAAAAAGGAGGCTGGTTCTTTGTTGCGAAGCTCAGGCAAAGGACAACAGGCTATGTGTATTGTAACTGTATGAGCATTTCCTGTGTCTCAAAATCATGGAATGGTTTGTGTTGGAAGGGACCTTAAAGATCATCAAGTTCCAACCTCCATGCCATGGGCAGGGACACCTCCCACTAGAGCAGGTTCCTCAAAGCCCCATCCAGTCTGGTGTTGAACACTTCCAGGGTTGGAGTGTCTACAGCTTCTCGGGACGACATGTTCCAGTTTCTCACCACCCTCAGAGTAAAGAATTTCTTCCCAATATCTAATCTAAATCTACTCTCTTTCAGTTTCAACAGCTAGTTGTTTTTAAGCATATATAAAAATAAATAGATATACAAAATGTATAAAATAGTGTCTTCCATCTTCAGTAATTTTCCAACTTTCTTTCTTAGCATTTATATAGAAGGTAAACTGTGCTCCTCTCCATTCTGGCAGCAATACGAAATAAATTATGTTATACAGTGATTTTTACCCAAAATATTTCAAAATTTTATACATTTTCAACTGGACAGACATGTCCACTCACCTAACCAACTGTTTTCTTAATGAGAAACTGAATTCTCATCCATGTTGCACTTTCAAGTCAGCCCCATCTCTCCAGGACTCTGCAAGTCACATCTCAGAGAGATACCACTAGACGAACGCGCAATCAAATTCCTGCACACTAGAGAAGCAGCAACTGAACCGGAACGATGGAAATACCTGTGGTGTCTAGAAAACTTCAGGTACCTCATTACTTTAAGAGGTGAATAAGTCCTTAAATACATTTAAGATACTCTAATCCTAAACTGCAGAATGGAAATAACTGCTTTGTCACAAGGATTTCTGAGCTGCTGAGGTTATAAGTACCGTACCTGAGCTACCTGGCTGTGCAGGCCACCTGCTGTGAGACATTTCCATCCAGGGTTTTAAGCAGCCCAGTCTCCCTTTAGAGGATGCTGACTGGTAATTCTCTCTTACTTCTCTGTCAGCAGAGCTTCAGTTCAGGAGTCTTAGGAGACTGATGACAATCCACATTTCTAGGTGCATATATATATATATATATGTATGTGTGTGTGTTTTGTCCAAATGCCACATACCATTTTACTTTTACTTGTTGCTTGTAATATAAACTGACCTTCTATTGTTCATTTGAAAAGTCTTTGCTTCTATATCTCATTTTCCTCATTTCATTTATTGCTCCTGTAAAGTAAAGTACTTGAAAAATTACCGCTTTACACTAATAATGTATTAACACTGTGTAACAGCTTGATGAAAGAGGCAGTTTAGAACATACTTTAGCATTTCTCCATTCTACTTTTATGGAATGGAAAACATTTCCAATTATTTAATGTTGTATTAACTTCCAATTTGCCTCATCTAGCTGTGATTTACTATAAGATTCCATGCCAGAACTGGGGATTCCTTATAAATTATACCACACAAATCAATTGAAAAAAAAAAATCAAAGAAATCACAGTATAAAAGTGTTTCATAACCTAGATTTTTATTGGCTTATATAAACTTTAATTAAAGTTAACTAATTAATTTTAGTTTGTTTATCTGCCATTCCATAGCAAGATTGAGTACTCTGCTGCTTGTTTCCTTTTTCTGTGTTATTTTGATATTAGCCAGACTGTTGCACAGTAGAGTGCTGAAAGGTCTGGAAATTACATGAATATAAATTAAATGAAAATAAAGCACTGGGAACATCCTCGGATGTCAGCGATGTAGTTTGACATTTACTGTGATGTTGCACAAGGGATTAGACCCTCTAACAGTGACACTCCAGGGAGCAGTATCGTTGAATCACTTGACATGTGCCTGACGTAGCAGGAGTTCAAAGACAGCATTTGTGGAAATAAACAGCAAGGAAAACAGTGCTGGGCCATTAGAAAGTAATGCAAAAATGCCACAATCTGTAGGGTACAACGTCTCTCAGGCCAAGTGTTTCCTTTCATCCTTAACAAATTGTTAACTCTTCACGTAATGCCAGCTACGCCAGTTCTCTCCATTTATCTGCCACGTATCGCCTCTCTCACAGCAGAATGTTCATGCCTGTTTGGTATAAAATTTTAGATAAAAACGCACAAACCGATAAATGCATTTTGGCTAAAAATGCACAAATTCTACCTGGAACAATAATCAACCTCGTTAGACCAAATTTCTCCAAATTTCCACTTGGTTTAGTAACAGTCATAACAATTTACTATTATTTTCTCACAGTGTTGGCCAAGTCTGATACATAAATTTTCTGGGAAATATTTCTAACAAATATTTATTGACTAAGGTCTCAAGATTTCGATGTTGAGAACACACATATTTGCTTGCTTTGTGCATCATCTTTATAAAGTAAATATTCAAAATTTCTTGCTACCAGTGTTTCTAGTTCTATTACATTTTTTTTGAGGGAGGATAACAACACACATGGCAGTAAAGATCTCTGGCTTTCTGAAAACCTGATTTCTACAACTGCATAATAATGTTTTTCTCCTTATGCTTTATGACTCCTTTATAATCCCCAGTGCTTTACTTGCCCTTCTTGCTGTTGAACTCCACGCAGCATCCAGAGAACAATCCAGAATGGTTTCATGATTTCTCCCTTGCACAGTAATAGTTAGAGCCTACCATGCACAAAAATAGAACAATATCCCCCCTTTGTGCATTAATTTACATTATTGCCACTGAATTTCATCCGCAATTTTGTTGCCCAGTTGTCCAGGATTGCAGGATCCTTTTGTATGTGTTGACAGTCAGCTTTGGATTTGTCAGAACAAAGCAATTTTGTACCATCAGCTGAGTTGTTTTCTTGGCTTCATTTTTTGCCTCTTTTTCTGATCATTTATGAATGTCTTGAGCAGAACAGATCCCAACAGAGTTTTTTGTGGGTTAACTAAAACCCAATAATTCATCACCACCTTTGTTTCCCACCTTTTAACTAGTTTTGTTGCTCCTCTATGACATAAAACTTCAGGTCAGTACGAAAATTTGATGAAGGGCCTTGCTAAAAATTCATGAACGTGATGCTAGGACTGATGGAACAGTCCTGTGCACGTAGCTTGGCTCTTACTGCAGTAGGGTTTGCTGCAAAATTCATGGCACCTCTTCCCCACTCTATCACCCATATCCATGAGTCTTTCCATCCCTTTCTTTCCATAGCTCGTGTTTCCACATTGGATGCAGAAATCGGTCTCCTGCAAAGCAGCCACCACTCCTTACAGGCTTTTAAAGATTGGCATTGTTTGCCACTTTCCCCTCTGCTACTAAGATGTATTTAAACATTACATACTGCTAGTAATAGTTCATCAGTTTTACACTTAAGTTCCTTAGAGAGCTTTAGGGCAAAAGCATCTGGGCCTGGCAATTTGTAACTGTAAATTTTATTGATTTTCTTTAGAAACATTTCTACTGAGGTCTCAGCCCGGCGCGGGTCCCACCTCTGCCATGAAGCCTCGTGCAGAGATCCATTGCGCTGGCCCCTGACACTCCCTTGCAGCCCTTCCACCACCCCAGCCCCACAGGCGTCCTGCGGGCTCTGTCTCACCAGGGTTTGTGAAGGTTTCCATCATCAGCTTTTAGGCCTTCAGGAAGACATGTCTTGAAATCTTTTCCGATCCATCTGCTGTGGTTCTGCATTTCAGCTACCAGAACTTAGTGGTTTTTTCTACTTTTCCCATTTTCATGTTTTAAAGGGTGTCTTTATTACTCCTAATGGCATCTTTTATGCTGCGGTTTTCCCTGGACAGCTTTTTTCCCCCTTCTAAACAAACTTCTTTTTTAACAAGGTATTTACATTTACTCCAGGCATCTAGTAGAGCATCTTTAAAGAAACCCCATGCCACTGCAAGCTTCTCCTTTAATTGTTTTTCTTCATTCTCTGTTGTTCCCTCTACAAAAGGCAAAAGTTACTATATTGGGGTTTTAGTGTGTGCATTTTTAATCTCTGAGGATGTTGAGTAAAAAATAATGTGTTCACTGATAGTGATACTGATAGCCTCTTCTACAGTTAAATCATATTTGAGGTTCAATGAAGTACTCCAGCTGATTTTTCTCCTTCAGCTTCCCTGATTATCTGATCCAAGAAAGAAGCATTAATATATCTAAAAACATTGTCTCTTCACCAAATCCTATCTGGTATTCCCTATTTGCTTAGGGAAAAGTGGAAGAGACTGTGTCTCCTGATCCCTGCAAATCAAGACCGGTTTCCTTCCAGAAGCATAATCTCTAGACAATCTTATCTTTAAAATAACCCCAAGTTATTTGGATTAAAACCCACTTATTCAATAAGTAGGTGTAAGATAAAGAATTGGGAATAAAAAGAAGGTCAGATTAAAGGTTGCTCCTACATTAAACTTTGAGAACCTACATTACTTGCTGAAGCTCCATAGCTGCTGCTGTGCTCTTGAAAGCTTATTCAGCAAAGCAAAACCTCAGGGTGCAATCAACCGTGCTGTCCCTGGCCGCTGGAATGAAATGGGCGTGCATGTTCAAAGTGAGCTCTTCTTTCCATTATTTCCACTGCTTTCCCAAATGGGGATTTGCATTTGCAAATCAGGTAGCAAGGGAACTAAATGGAATAATTATACTAGGCAAACTAGTAACAGAATCAATGTTGCACGTATGCATTAGCATTTAGTAGCCTAAACTCAAAAATCCACCCAAAAGCAGCAATTATCTTATGACATTGGAAAGAATTCTGCTTTTTGGGAACATCAGATTTCCTAGATATGCTCTCTGAAAGCTCATTTAGATTCCTGTAAATTATAACACAACGCTACTAAGCATTGTAGACATTTTGGGTGAAGCCGTTTCCGCTTTCAGGATTTTGCATCCTGAAATACCTACAGCAGATGGTGGAAAGCAGAGAATTCAATTCAGAGCCACCACAACCATTCTACTGACTGCAAGTAACAAGATTTGTGTCCCTTCATCAATCAGCATAACTGCGCATAATGCACGGTTAGCCTTCTTACTTAACCAGTAATAACAGGCGACCTTCTCAAGACCCATACCATAAACAGACCTGCAGGTAGAACTCGCACCATCTAATCCAGTCCAGGAGGGACTGTTTCCGACTGGAAGACAGCATGTGTAGAATAAGCTGGACTGTGCACGTGACTTCCTCCTTTTGCTGGCTATAGCGCTAATTTACATCCACGCAAAACACTGAACAAGACTTTGAAAGAGGGAATCCGTGGGGCTGGTTACTAGTTTGCACAGGAGAACATCTGTTATCCCCCTTTCTGTCAAGCCCTCAGCAGTGAGACAGAAAAACATGCATATAAAATTGGTAGCATGGTAGATCTAGAATGAATGAGATATCAAAATCTGATAAATGGATTATTCAAAAAAGAGTGGGTGAATTTTCCCCCAAGGGCCTCTGTTGCTTTTGTTATTAAAAATAAATAAATATTGGCTTACCATTTTATATTCTTTTTACTGCATCTTACCAGGTTGCATTTACACATCCCCGTTGTAAAAAAGATCTCACTTAAGAACCTGTGGTCCTGTGAGTAAAAGCCTAAGCCATTAAAATGGTAGGACAATTCTAGATTAACATGCAAACTACGGTGTCTTCAAGGATCTCTTGATGTAAAACCATTACAGACAGAACAAATCCTGTTACTGCCCTCCCTCCGCTGCCTCTCAGAGGACATCACTCCAAAGCAGCAGGACACAGAGCCCTGCAGGTGTTCCCAGCACAGCTGAAAATTAGTGCAGCCCCACAAGTATCCTGGTTATTTTGCTTTCCTTGATCGACCCGTGTCATGAGTAGAGAGGGGGCTTACCTTGAGCCCCTGTGGCTCTGGGAAATCAACGCAGTTCATCCACCAAAGTTAAGCAGGCTTTAGGACAAGATTATAGTAGCAGCACAGTACAAAGTGACCATAATTCCCAGGGAATTTGGCTCATGGTATTGATAGCTGGGGGAGACTGTAAACGAATACAGCAGGATGCTGCAAGTTTTGAATGCCCATCAAATACAAATGAGGGAGCATTAGCACGTCTCATTAGTTTTCATCAGGATAAAGAGCTGAAAATATTTTACAAATATGTTTCCTGAAAATAAATTTTTGGCAGGAAACAGAGCTGTCAACAGCAGGCAAAAAAACCCATGTGTTCATCAAGAGATGCTTCCTAAAGAGACAGCAGGGATGTCACTGAGAGAAATGTAAGGATGAACGGATCTTGAAAACCATACTTCATTTTTTATACCACTGATTACTGGTGTCAGAGACCTTCAATCTTTTGAAGGGACAGAGTTTGAATCTCTCATACGGGCAGAATTGTCCATATAAATACCAAGGAAAGGGGTTTTCTTGAGTCTGGAGATGAAGCACCAGTTTATCACAATGAATCCAGAGAACTTTTTTCCTACTCATTCTGAAGAAGCATCCTCAGAAACACCAGCTAAAGCCTCCATCCACACAGACCATAAAAAGGACTTCACATAACCAAGACTAAACAGATCAACTCTCTGATAATGTCTCTTCCAGATCAGCAACAATCTTTCTTTTTCTAGACCAAATCAAGACCAGATGCAATGTCGATTTTTAAAGTTGGGAGCTTGATGCACAAAGACAGCCAAGCTTCCAGTGCCCTGAAAGAGAAGGAGACGTATCACTCAGGGATGCCTCACCTCTGGATCCCACATGCCCTTCCACACCAGGCAGGTACCAACAGCCCTAACACTGCCAAGGGGATATTTTGGTTCCATGGAGACTGTTTAAAATTAGTCACTTATTAGACATAGCTGAAGGGAGCCAAAATCTCCATTTACATTGCAGTAGTGCCTGCAAAATGGATTCATTTAAACAGCATATGTGATTGAGCATCAGAGATACCAACTAGAAGTCATTTTCTATCCGTGGGTAACGAGGGGAGTGCAGGAGAAACTTTTCCCACAGCATTTAAGCATTTGCACTCCTGATTATTCTTCCTGGTCACCTCCCACCCAGGAAAGCTGGCAACTACAGTCTCTTACCAAAAAAAACGGGGGTTGGAGAGGATGGAGATGGAAAATCAAAGCAGCTAAGAGAGAAGCTAGCGCTGTGAGTTAGCCATGTCCTACCTACCCCATCAGGATGGCAAAGGGAAATATAAAGGACCTGACTCCTCACTAGTAAACAGGAGGGGGTAAGTGTGGACAACAGCAGAGGAGGGGAAAGTTAAGCAATTGTTTTTCAGATCCGATGAGTCTATAGTAAAATTTCAAAACAAGATGTCAAAACTAAGAGGAATGAGGCAGCAACCACAACAGACATGGGATGAAATGCTGCAGCCACTGAAGGAAAAGGCTATTTTTGTCTGAAAACAGTTTTCTCTGGGCCACTAAATTTCCATTATATTTGTTTTTCTTTTCCTTCTCATCTCCTGCTGAACATTTACTATTCCACAAAGCACTCAATCTTGTCATCAGTCAGGATGGCCATCAATCAGGAGAAACCTACGTCAGCCTGTTTAGCTTCTATCCCATAGCCCAGTCTCACCAGGCACCCAAAAGGAGATGCTCAGTTGGGACTGGTTAGGTAATGATGAGTTTCTACTGCTTTTTATTCCCACCTTCTGATAAAACGAAGTGCAATCAACAGTGGTAACGCACTGCATTTCTGCCGAACATAAATGCTCTAAGAATCAATAGAAATGGTTATTTAACCATACGTGTAATGCAGACAATTTATTTTGCTTAATCCTTTTGTCCTTGTCCCCACAAAAACTCCATTGGTACGGCATAAATAGATAATATGCCAATACATTAGAGTTAAGTATTTTAGGTAAATAAATCACTCCTTTTTTTTGGTGCTTTTTCACAGCACTGTGTGCCTATTCCTCTGTTTCATGTATGGTCAAAGAGAAGTCCTGGTAGTTAGGTCCTCTTCTTACTGTGTTATAATATAAAACATCAATAGTAAATCTGTGATACATTTGGAAATTTATGATGTATACACTGTTTTTCCAAGCTAAGTTATCTTGACAATTTCACTGGATAGAATAGCTTGGTCTTTCAGGCTGGAAAAAACGTGCTTCACTATGGCCAGAGATGGATTAGGGAGACTGTTAACACAAGTCAGACGAACCTCCTAAATATTGGCTCAAACCCTAGTAACCCTTATCTCTTTAGAGAGATTATTTACACATGGGTAAGCAAGACCTGAATTCTCACACTTTATATTTTCATGCTGGCAGAAAGAGCGTGTGCTTGGTGTACAGCAAAAGAGATCTGTCCACTTCCAGGAGAGAATAAGCCACATAAGAAGTTATTGTCTCACATGAAGTATCTGCAGTAAGAAGACAATACTGTGTCCATCAATGCCCCAAATCCCCATCAGAGTTTGCACTGGCTTCACTCACTAAAATCCTGAACCTCTGGTCTCCTCCAGCATTCAGATGATGGGGAAAGTACCTTAGTAAATATAATAGGCGATTTTCTTCTCTCAAAGGAAATAAAGAACTCACTAGTATCTGCTCCCTCCTTTGTAATAAGACCAGTGTGGTTCTTCCTGTGTTGTCAGGTACAATCCACATCAGACTAGGGCGGATAGGATGAGAGAGCAGGACAGGTCTAGAACCAAATGCACTGAAAGCAACTGAAAGGTACCTGCTGACTTCATGGGGCTTTGAATGCAGCCTTTTGAGAATCACTGACACCATTACAAGACTTCTTATAAAGCCACATACCTCAGGCATAGCAGGATTTATGCTTGCTAGAACGCCACCACTGAGCTCTCGGCTGCAGAGCTGATGGTGGCGTGCAGCAAGGGTGACCATCCCAGCAGAGAGCACAATCATGGCACTAAGTTGGGTTAATAGGGAACGAGAGGATAATTTCCACACTCCTCCCATTAGCTGCTCTAAATTTAAGCGTCATGCTGAATGAGAGACTTGGAAAGGAAAGCCAGCTATTATTAACGTGCAGAAATCCAACTGCAAAGATGTCAAGACAATCAGTTGAGCAGGATAATCTTTTGCTTGAACGTGTTTTCACCGCAATTATATTGAGAAAAATTTAGTATTAATGTTTTTTGCATTTTTTAACTATTTACTATAGAAACAAATTAGGCTGTGAGATTATCTCTTTCCCGAATTATCCATCAAAAGCCTCTGTGCTATGTATTTCTTGCACTGTAATAGCCTAAGGAGCTCATGTCAGAGTCCTCTCTGGTTTTGAAGGGAAAAAGGAGTGTATGTTTGCAGGGAGGGAGGAGGAACAGAACCTGCCAGTTCTCTGGATATTTTTCTTTGAGCACTGTACTTCATCATAAAAGTAGGGACTTCACTGTTTATGATCTCCAGAAGAATTTCAGTTTCATGTTGTAGGCATTTTGAGATGTGCAATAAAGCGTTATTGCATTCACCTGGAGAGAATTAGAAGTTTGTTTCAGCCATGTTCTTTTGAAAAACTTTGTGAAAACGCTTTCAGCCATAAAGATAACAGTTCAGCTTCTGTCTGTCTGAAAAGAAGTGGGATGCACGTTAAGGAAAAACACGAATGTCAAATAACAGAATAATTAAAATACAGAAAGAAAACTGAGAAAGGGGAGTGTCAGGGAGGTGAGTGGGATAAACAACTCCTGAATATTCTTCCAGCTCTTTAGCAAGAGGTAATCTTGTTCCAGAGCTGCAAAACAAAACTGCATGTGATGAAAAAGGAGAAGACGAGACAGGAGCATCATGCACATTTTCACAGAGGAATCCAAGGAGCAAAGGAACCAGCGTGGTTTGGATAAACAAGGCATTTGTGAAGAGTGCAGGAAACCGTGGGATCTTGGGTCCTGACCACAAGGCTGGTTCCCATGGGCTGAGGTAGCATCTTCATCTTGGTACAGAGAAGACTATCACAGGACCTGCCCAGGTCCAGTCAGTGAATTTAAGGGGGCCAAGGGCAGGATGTATGCTCTGAATCAACATTACTATAGAAATAAGCCTCTGAGCTGCAAGTTTTAAGCAATGTAGGAAACAAGTCCCTTTGGTTCCTTGGGGAACCTTTTGGGTTTTTTTTGGGGGGGGGGAGGGGGGCATGTAAATAATAAAAAAAATGAAGAGAAGGTTATTTGGCTTGTAGACTTGCTCCCCACCTACTTAGCTGAGGGTTTTGTTGCCTTCAGGTTGCTTGACTCATGTCCCAGCTTTAAATGAGATGTTCAGAGCAGCCACGCTGCATTTTTGAATCCCTACAGCATTAAACACTGACTTTGACTTCAGTTGACGTGCTGCTGCTTTTCAACAGCTTGTCATTTGAAGGCTGGGCGATAGAAGGTGAAAACAGCTGGCATAGCTGGCTTAGTTGTATATTCGGTCTGGCCACTTGGCTTTTTCATCCAGGTATAAACACAGGATTTTGAATCCTTCTTTCCGATATTCAAGGCGTTGTTGCCCACTCAATATTAGTTGCACCACTTACCTTCGCTCCTCTAATCCATTTTTAGTACCAGCATTTTAGCTCTACTCAGTGCAACCACAGAATTTCTCCTTTTCAGGCAGAAACATCATGACTGGAAGCCTAAAAGAAACCTCTTCTACAACTGTGTATTTTGGGGCTTAGTCCCTTGGAAGCAAGTACGGGGCAGGTCTTATCACTTCTCCTTCCTTTGCAAACAGCCATTAGCGGCACGCAGAACTGAACACAAATGTGTCTCGTGCTCTGAAAAAAATGAAGAGTGCTGATGTTTTCAGAGTCACCCTCAAGAAGCTTCACTTTCCAGATTTCTGCCCTTATTCACAAGAGGAGGTCTTTCCAGTTTCACTACCATTGTCTGATCCTCCTGCCCCTGGCACCTACGTGTGTTATGTCCTGTACTTCTACATCACAGGGATACATTATGCCCAGAATGTCCCAACTGGAAAATCAAGATACAGCAGATACTGTGACATGGGATCTTCTCTGTATTTTTATCTAAAGACATCATGACACAGTAGCAGAACTAGATCTCCATATCTCTTGCTTCTTATTAATCGAATTTGCTGCAAGATCATCCAACCTTTTGGACTGCAAACTGATACTTCTTATAAATATACAATTACATCAAGTATAATCTTCCTCGCTATACATAAAGCCCTTAGGCTTGGGTTTAGATACTGCAGTAATCTGGGTCCAGCACACATCTCCTACAGAGCAGCAACCATATAAAACCTCGTTCCCTTTTTTTTTTTTCTCATCCATGTTAATCTATTCTGTATCTGTGGCACCTGCATCAACTGTAGATACAACTCCGCATCACCCAGTGCGGTTTATAATTCTCTGCATCTCTTAAAATGGTCATACGTACCAGTTCATATATTACATTACAGCTAGAGATACTTAAATGAGGCATTGATAATCTGAATAATCAATTTACTTGGACAATCCCAGGTCCCCCCTTCTCAAGTTGGATGTGTTCTTTTACTTTCATGACATTATTGTAATTGCTTAAACCACTTTTGTTGGGATATTTTCTCCACCATAATTACCTTGTCATTTACTTCTAGGGACATTAATATGGTCATTAAATGTCACAAATAGCTTTCAGTTTTGTCTCTCTGTCTCATTCACATTCCTGCAATTCAGAAGTGCCCTGCTATATGCATTTATTTTTTTTTATAGAATCATAGAATGGTTAGAGTTGGAAGGGACCTTGACACATCTTAAACTATGCTCAATGCCAAGTTCATTACAGCATTAAATTGATGACCTTGCTCTAATAATCAATGTATTAATAATCAATTTAATGCTATAATAAAGAAAACATAAACCATCCCGCTCTTGGTTATGCTTACTGAGCTGCAGTGACATTTGATGGTCATGCACAGCAACGTTTGTACAAGCTTCATTCAGAGAAGGTGGCAGGTTAATTGGGACAAAACACCAATGCAGCACAGCATCAATAATAAGAGGCCTGGACCAGTGATATAAAGAAGGGAGAAAGAATCGAAAACCTGTTTCCACTCCTTCTAGACATCCCCTCACAAATATTCAGAATAAGCAGATACCTTGAATTAGTACCAAGATGTTTTTATACATTTATATAACGATATATAAATATATTTATTTTATAAAATATTTTTATTTATAACAATATATCTCAGCAGGCATCAAGTTGTTTTTCTTTCTCTATGAACAAGATGCATGTTGCTCCAGACTCCTATTGCAGTAGCTGGATGAAGTGCAGGTTAATGATACAGCTTGCTTGGGTTCAACAGCTGGTTCAAGAAAAATTTCAACTAATGGAAGCTGGAACCAGTACCGGAGGGGTGACACACCACAAGTGTGTGTTACACAGTGTTCCTTGGCTCTCAGTTTACGTAAACTCATGTATTTCCCCTAGACACACAGCCCCGTCTGCCACTGAGCAAAACCCAAAACAGAAGTTGATGAAAAACTGGAGCCTTCTATGGCGACAACATCAATATTTATCTGTAGAAATTACAAGCTTCAGCTAGGACTCTAGAAAAGTGCTCTTAAATCTTTCAAATTGATTGCTAGCCATATTTTATAATGCAGTTTGCATATCAGTATTTCTGACACATGGTCCCTTACCTTCCCAGGGTGCTCTGACAGTTACAGAGTAACCAACACTGATATGCTGAAAAATGCTAATTGACAGTCAAAGTTAGCTTTGCAGATGGATTGAAGTATAGAAGATACATTTTTGTTAAAAAGTAGATGCTTATCACTCAATTTATTTTTACATTATTTTTACATTTATTTTTGCCTTTTTTTTTCCCCATCAAAACCATAATTCTAAATTGAGTTACCAGAAGAAGTTGGATTTGCTTTTTATTTTCCATCTTTCATGTACTGAAGGGGTAGATATAGCAGATATTCTTAATCCATCACCTCGGTAGAGGCAAAGCACGTGAGGAGTGGTTCATCTGCTCCAGTATCGAGCAACTGACAGACATGTCCTTATCAGCAGGGTCTGAGGACTCTGTACCACTTCAGCTGGAAAGACCTCCTCATGCAGGACATGTGCAGCAAGGCTTCTTGCAGGGCAGCTGCCTAGCTCATGGGGGACTTGCAAGTTTACAATCCTCCAAATAATAAATTTACTATTTCCATTCTCTGAAGGCACTAAAAATAAATACATGGGTAACAGCTGTGGAATTTATATCATGTCCAACAGTGGATAACTAGAACACACGCAGCAGTGTTTGCCACCCTTTGCACAAACATGCTGGGCATCGCTACCCCGTAGGGCTACTGCAGATTTACATTAGTTATTAATATGCACCTAAGCAGCGCGCTCGGCCCAATGCAAAGTGAGACGCAGCAACACCTGGTGGTTTTGTGCAAACCACCCCAGAAGGTTTACAAATTCAATTAAGGAAAAATGTGACGGGCTGTGGCAGGAAAGATAAGTGTTACATAGGGAGGAAGGCATTACTTTACAGTGACGAATCCACAGGCACAGCTCAAGTGTCTTCGCCCACAGAAAGAAGTAGAGAACGCAACAGATTCATCCCATGTGCGGCGAAGGCACCTCACGAGCTCGTGGCAGGCACGCACACGGCATAAACCCCGGGCGTTACGCAGCCTGGGGCTTTGCTGAGCCTTTGGAAGTCCCGGCAGAGGCTCTGCCCCAGGAGCAGACCCAGCATCACCGCACAAGAGGCAGGCACTGCACACCAGTCTCCGGAGAGCAAAAAGGTGTCTTTGGAGCCGGTGGGGAATGGGCAGAGGCACTTAATTTGTGGCACCTGGGACACTGGAGGGGATGCTGCAGCAGCCTACGGAAGTGAAGGGGCAGAAGCAAGAGAAGCAAGAGTCCACCCTCCCCTCAGCTCTCCACTCCTGGCACCACCAGCCCAGGCCCAGACCCCTTCCACAATCACACTCCTCTTCCCCCGGACAATGTCCCTGTGGACAAGATTCGCCCTAGCTCTGGTTGTACCCAGGTGAGGATACCAGAGTCCCCAGTGCTGAATAAGTGCTGTGGTCCGGAGGAGGTACATATCGATACGATACACTAAGTTCTTGTCTTTGTATACGAGATGCTTCCTCCTTGCACATGAAGAAGACTTTGAGCACAGCAGCAGTAAGGTTTCTTTGGGAAGATGGAGAGTCCATCTGTAACAGTATGTACACAGACTTTCAATGTGATATGAAACCAATCCTTAACAGAAAAGTTAACATTTATAAACCTGAAATATTTCTGACATACACCATATTTATGGGAGATATCTACAGCAACGTTTCTAGTCAAAGCACCGCGTGCCATTTAAGCGTGGAAGCTGTTCTTCCAAAGCATGCGTTTAGCTCTGACAGTTCTGCTGCCTTAAGGATCACATGTAAAAGATGCACCACACATTTCTCTGTCTTGTCATCACCATATTTCAAAAACTACATATACAAATTATTGAACTGCTTATTGCAGCACGTCCTTGTGAGCCTGGTAGCAGCTTTTTCTGGAGGAGAAAGGAGGGGCTTCAGCCAGCAGTGAAGTGATCTACTCACCTGAACAGAAGACCACAGCACAGACCTTCCCTGCCATACCCCATCCCACCAACAGACCCAGAATGCTTTTAAATAATGTTTTTTCAGAGGAAAAATCTAAGAACTGTAAAATCTTCAGCATGGTGTCCAGCACTTCATGTGTTTATCAGTTATGGGTACAACCAGTCACACGTTGGGGGGGGCAGCCAAGGCTGCAATGCGTCGACATGAGACAGAAAGAGCGAAAATATCTGCCACGTCTGCCTGTTACCCACTTTTGGTGGGCATAATAATATTAACAGTTAAATGTAGAATAGTTAACGACCTGGAAATATCTTCCACGGTCAATCCTGACTCACGATTTAAATCCTTATCTTTGAACAGAGTTTTAGTTGTCAAATACCCCAATCAAAGCTTTGTTTTGTTTTTAAGAGGGAGGAGGGGGAAGCCTTCTGTTGAGGAATGGCTCAGTTCAGCTGTAGTTCTTTTATCACCCTCCAGATAGGGTTTTTCAGGTTTTGAACTTTTCAGATACCCCACATGAAGGTCCCTTACTGAGAATTCACTATTGCTTAGTCCATCCACAACGGCCTGCATTTAAGGACTGTGCTCCTCTCCTCACCAAAGCATTTCTTTTATACTTTGCCAAAGAAAAGCAGGTTGGATTTGTCACAGACCAGCCTGACAGCAGATTGCTGGTCTCTTCCTGTTTTAAAACAAGTGCTGGGGAGGTGGGGGTGGAAACAACTCATAACCGCCCCTTTTTCTTTCAGGAGCATTTTCATTTTAACTCCATTTTTTGGTATTTAAAAATCTTATTTAAAATCAGACTCAAAGGTTTCCTGAGTTGTTTGTTTATTCCATCTTTCGGTATTGCCCTGTTTGGAATACAAGGAAAATTCAAAGTTGTCTTGGTTGGAAATTTCCAAGTCTCCTCCTTCCAATCAGCCCTATTTGTTCCTAATACTGGGTAGCAGACATCCTATTCTTCTGCTTCACACAGATTTCTGTGTGGTGCATTTACAGGGTTACACAACCCCACCTGTTGCATTTAAATTGCTGCTACTTGTTTTCACACACACTGATCCAGTTACAATGTAAAACTAGTTTGATATATCTAAAGTCGTGATGCTTCTTAAGACTCAGAGAAAAAACATAATTACTGAAAAAATGAGGAAAAAACCAGAACTGATCAATGGTTAGATAAGCAGTAGCTCCCTCACAACTTTCTGACTCCGGCTGGTTCACAGCACTGGTCCTCTGTGGTTTCCACCACACAGTGATTGAAGGACTGGAGGGGTTGCCCTCTCCCACCATCAAGCACCACCTCTTGCTTCCCATACACTTCAGAGTGATGAACACCTCCCCAGGCCCACTTCAGGAAACTCCACTCTCTTCTTTGTCCCTTTGAAGAACCGGACTTGCATCACCCACCCTCTCCAGAACAGCCCCATGGAGGCACAGGAGGAGATATGAGAACCAACTTCCTCCAACCTCAAACATTACTCCCAACTCTTCCTTTGAAATATTCCTTGTTCCCCAAGATGGGTAAGCAGAGGAGGAGGCTCCTTTGAACCAGGCAGCTCCCTGTCTCTCCCCCATTTCCCAAGGAGGCCTGCGCCCCCTGCCATGGGTGTTTTTTAACTCTTTCTTCTCTAGTGGTCCAGGAAAGCAAGCCAACTATTAAGAGAAGACACCGATGTATTCTTCTTGTCAGATGTTGCATTGTGCATCTACATAACACCAAACACATTTGCCGCTCAGCCTTACAAATTTGGTCTCTGCTATAATTAATGAATACTCATTAACATACCAAAGCAATTAAACCTTCTCATCTTATTCTTATTACCTTGTATTAAAACAGAAAAGAGTCTTGTCCTAATGCTGTTTGTAGACCACATTTCAATTTCTTCACTCAGGGTAAAAAGCACCTTGCTCTGTTTTCCCACTCTGGTGAGGCCTCTTCATGAAGCACTGTGCTGCTCGTTGCAATTAGCTGAATCTCCTGCTCTTCCATTTGTTGTTGCTAAGCTCTTATCTTACACTCTGGGCTTTGATATTTTTAGTAAAGAAAAATGTATCGATAGTCACTCAGGTCCTTGTTGGAAAAATGTGATCACAGCCTTGCTTCTAGCCCCATCTCAGAAACAAGTTCTTGAATCCAAAAAATATAGGATAAAGCAAAGCTACAAAATTTGATACACTCTCTCACAGTGCTCCTTTTAAGCCTGACAGTTCCGCCTAAACCCATTTTCCACACTGCCTTTTCTTTTGTCTTGCTTAATTCTGATTACACCGCCAAATGATTGTAGTTATTCCTTCATTTGTGGTCCTCACCTTCCTAGGGTAACATATATTTTCCATATTGTGTTCTATAAAATCTCCATCCCTCCATCAAATATTTCACTGGTAATCAGATTCACTATATTTCCACAAGAAATTCTTACAAAAACATGCTCTGTCCAAGTTCAGTACCATTTCCATTCCAATTAAAAACAACCCATCAGCCCAACTGATGTAGCATCTACTGCAACCCAAAAGGAAGAATAGTTAACTTGATAAAGTAAATAGCTTTAAATGTACAATTTGCACTGTTTTACAAAATAAAATATTTCACTATAACTGCTTATTTCAAATGTGGAATTATATTTAACAATTTCTATCTTATAATGACCACGTGAAATACACGAATTAAATTTCAACACAGGACTAAAAATCCATAAGAAACCACGTAATACATCATTCTTTTGTGAAAATAACTGAATGTTCTGGCTCTCCTGCTTTAGTTGAAAATTTATGGATCAAGCATTGGCTACGTTTGTCTCTAAGGTTACTGGGTTTCACGGCGCACGCTACACCACTTTATTTTAGAGAAAATCCCTGAACAGAGCAAGATATTACAATAAAGTATCTCTTTGCTTGTCTCCTCAGAACACTCTTCTTTCTTACCTCTCTCCTAATGGTGGTGAAAACCTTCTCAAGAACGGATGCCGCATATTATTTTATTTGTCGGGAAAAGGCTGACAGGTGCTGCTGCTGGAACAAACCAATGCATTTCTTCAGGCTTGTTCGGGTCTTTGTCAAGACTTTGGAAGGATCTACCCATTGTATTAAAGCAACTCTTCTGCAATATTGAAACAAAATAATCTGTCCATGCATATATTCCTTTTCTTCAAGGTGCTGTTGGAACACTAAGAAACACTGCCAGAGCTGTAATTTCTGCCAGCTGGTCTCTCAGCTGGAGTGTGTTTGAGTCAATCACGGAGTGCCCTGCCCAAGCTCCCCACCTTCACCTTTGACTAACTGGAGAATAGCAAGATGGCCCCACTGCTTAGTCATTTTTAAAAGTTGTTTGTTTTTTTGTTCTTACTCCTGGTGTAACAGTTTCTTATCTTTGCCTATCCATAGCATTCCCGTTCCAGTGTTCCTTCACTATCAGAACAGCTCAAGACCAGTGCTTAATCCAAAGAGGACTGCAGTGGACTAAACTCACAGGTTACGATTCTCCTTCACTGAGACCTGCACAGGCTCTACCCTGAGTGCAGAACAGGACCATCTGCCTGTCCAGGCACCTGCTTCCCACCTGAGCCCTCTGGGCATCAGCTGTACATCAATATCTAAATTGTCTTAAAAGCACCCTGGCAACTGTACTCTGAGCTCACTTATGAAACAAAATGCATTTTAACAGAAAATATTTTTCTAATCACTTTCCGTAGAGAATATTTCCTGAGTATCTTCTTACCAATCAAATTGCCTCTTCTGGTCTTATCAATCAGAAGCTTTTCTTTTTTCTTTGGTCATGAAATCTAAAGTGCTCTCAGTGCTTTATGGGATATTTTAATTAAAAATAATTGTAGATATCATTTGTGTCCTCATGGGGTAAAGCCATTCTTAAATCAATTTTGTTGTTGTTGAGTTAGACTTATCTAAAGGTAGGATATTGGATTTCTAAGCGAATTACACAGGCAAGAAGTCTAGTCCCAGATTTAATGGAAACTTTGGAGTGTGTACAATCAGGTGGTTTAATTTCCTTAATTCTATCCAAATAAGTGACCAGCTTCATCTAACAGCACTGTAATTTTCAGACATCAAAAAGTAGTCATTTATTTTACTTATGGCTGTAAAATTTTGGTACTAGGTGCGTGGGAAGCATCTTGTGTTACCCCCTGGTGAGCGAATCACCAACACTTCTCATCCACCTACCTCCTTGAAGCCAGGCTCCTTCTCAACTGTCATGTATGAAATGCAACAGCTAGAAGTTTAACTAAATCTTTTCTTTTCTTTTCAAAGCTCCAGGCACCTTGGAAGTTGTGACTCTCCTTAGCCACATCCCATGAGCTCCCCATCTCTGAAGCACTCTTGAAATCCTTCAAAGGAAAAAGAGGAGTGATCTTAACGGTACTGAAAGATGTTTTGAAGAAGATGCACCAGTAATCAATACCGCTGAGGTTCTTCCTTCCCCAGAGGCAACCGACCTGACAGCAGTAGCTACTTGAAGTAAATATAAAATGCTAGGACCACTGCACCTCGCCTATGTGTTTTTAGGCTGTGCAAAAGAAACTTGTATTCAGTCTCTTTGGGCCAATCTTTCTTGTGCTTCAGTTCCTTCAGTAACGCGTAATAAACCCGCAAGGAGGGATACTAGGTCATACCTTGTATCCTCTGCGTTTTATTAAAGGAGTCAACACTCAACACTGCCAAGCTTCCGTGGAGGATCTTTGGCTTCAGATCAAATACGAGCTCTTCTGTCTTAAAAGGCACAGTTTCTTATCTAAATGTACCTAACTGACTCCATACTCCTAATAAATGCTGGAGCTCACACAACACAGGCAACCGTCTTCATTTTCAGACACGCATAGGTCCACATATGCCAAAACCATAGGAAAAATGAGCAGTTGGTTATAGCAAATCATAGCAGATGTTGATCAAAACAGATCATAAATAATTCTGTCCTTGCTGCAAAAAGATTAAAATAAATAATTTAAAAACAATCAGCCTTTCTTTGTACTCATTAATCTGGAAAAATATTCCAGTTGACACACAGTTACTCTCGATTTTGTAATATAATTGAAATTTCATGATGGCCTACAGGTTTCATAGATTTTGCAAGTCCTAACAGCAGAATAAGGAGAGAGGAAATCAAGAAGGCAGAGATAAGCTCTAGCAAGCAGTAAATGGATATGCTGATTCCCTAGCTTTCCGTAAATTAATTGGTCTAGTCTAGTAAGTGTCATATTTTAAGGAGAGCTGAATCAAACGGTAATTTCTCAGGCCTAAAATGTGCGTAACAATGGATAAGCTGTAAAAAAATCTACACTTTTCATGCAATTTATGTGCAATGTGTACTAATTCATGATCAATACGATAGATCACGTAGACTAATTAATGAGTGAGTGCCATTAGTTATGTATGTAAATTCTGACAGATAACAATATTCTGTTGTGCTGGTAGTGGAGGAAATAGTTGAACTGGCCAGGAAGAGTAGAGATCGCTCTGGGTGTCCCTATGCACCAAATTCTTTAGTCTAACTAGAATCAGAGGCTGCATCTGCAAATACTTTTGCAATGTCTGAATTTAACTCATACATAAAAATCTCAGTAAAACCAATTAATCTGGGTCTGATGCTTATCCTCATATACATGCTTATAGAAAAATACCTGTATTTGTGGGGCAGCATGAGAAAAATGAAAAACGGTAAACACGTACCACGTTTCCACACGCATAACTCGCATTTCAGATTACACACTTTTTTTAAACATACCGGTCCTGGTAAAAGCATTCTTACAGAAGCCATGTCCTCATGCCACCTTCATATTCAGGTAAATTGATCAAAATTGGAGGTGAGATGCTGGGGTAGAAAGAGTAGGGAATGGGTGCA
The DNA here is from genome assembly GCA_028565335.1 of Limnodromus scolopaceus. Lineage (NCBI taxonomy): Eukaryota > Metazoa > Chordata > Aves > Charadriiformes > Scolopacidae > Limnodromus > Limnodromus scolopaceus. The sequence goes on along the minus strand of JAOXNO010000078.1, from coordinate 9,482,278 downwards.
TGAAACGGAGATCTATGGGGAAAGGAGGAGTCAGGGTGTGGGTTCCACAGAGCTGAGATAATGTATTTCCTGAGCACATGCATAATCCTGTTGCTGAGACGTGAGCCTTGCTTGTTTTATTTTGGAAGTAACTAAAGGCTATTTATGTGAAATATAAATATTTCTACGTAAATAGAAATGCATAGTGGCTGTCTCGCAGAGAAACAGCCAGTGCGTATTGAGAAGAATTAACCTTTTCACGTAGCCTCCACATGCTGAGTCCATGCGGGATGCTCCACGTGCGCACACAACTTGTGGCTTCTTCACGTGCATTGGGAAAAATATCTCATTGACTTAAACTGGCCTAGGACTTCATTTACCATGTTTGGTTAGAAAAAGCATTGGTATTGTCAGGTGAGCTTTTATTAAGTAATGGGTGCAATTTATAAAATCACAATCTAGAATTCTCAGCCAATGTAAGACTTTAAAATGTTGGTCCTCTATAGAAAACAGGATTTGCAAAACTTTGTTTGAATTCTTCTTTCTTTTTTTTTTTTTTTTTTGTATGGTCTTACCATAGTGCACATAGTAGCCTCCATACATATATACTGTACCTATACTATACATATGTACTCCATACTTTGTGGTGACACTGGGACCCAGACAAGATATCATTGCACATTAAAATTGTATTAAACTAATTGAAAAATAGTTAAACATTGCTAATAAAACAAGATAAATACTAAACATTAAAAGACAGAGACTTTCCAGTGTTCCATAAAACCACACCTTTCAGACAAATTAATTATTTGCATCATAAAAAAATGCTAACCATGAAAAAAAATATTCCAGAAGAAAGTAATGAGTAAAAAGCTTCAGGTGATTTCTGATTACATTAAAAACAATTCCCATTCTCCATGAAATATGCAGAACTCTGCATCTTAAATAGTATAAGTTACGCTCAAAAAAATTACTTTCTTTTTAATCTTGCAAGAAATGAAACCTTAATTGGGTAGGAAAGTATTTGGAATAGATCCAGAAAGAAAAAAGCTACAGCTATTCTCATGTAAGTGGCACAGCATCTGTCAAGAGTTTTCACATACCTTCAGGAAGATACTGTAAATTAAGTCAGCATTGTACTTGATTTCTGTGATCAGAGTCAATGTTCTGCAAACTCAAACAGGCTGCCTTGTTTATTTCATAGTTTCAACTTCTATTGCTGTAATTCACCTTGGCAAATAAATGGATGTATGAGGGGCTCACCCTCTGAATAAATAATAAAATTTAACTTGTCAGGAGTTTCCTTTGCAGTGAGTGAAAAACATTTCATTTCTTTGTGATGCTGTTGAGTCTAAATCCTGTTGCAAGACACTTAATGAGCATCCCTGGAATAAAAACTAATGGAGAGTTCCAGCTACGTGGCCACCTTGATGAACGTTAGAATTACATCTGAGGTCAGATGGAAGAAAAGGAAGATGCACTATACAAAATATGTCTTCATTTGAGGAGTAAAGTATTACTCAGTGTCATTATACATTGTTAATAAATTTTCTTTATCTGAAACTATAATTTAATATTTATGTATCTAATTTACATGTGACAAAGTAGCATATTCTAAAATTAGAGTGTAACCAGCAAACTATTAACTACTATAAACAATACCAAAACACAACCCAAACATATTTTAAGGAAACAATAGATACATTTTGGGCTGGGGAAAGATTTCAATTGCAGATATTGTTTTAAATACAGCTGTTAATTACGTCTTGAAAAAAAAATCTTCAAGCTCAGAAATATTTGCTGCTTAGGGAGTCCTGGGTATACACATAAAGACCAAGAGTACACTACCAAAAAGTCCCTTATTGGTTACTAGTAGGTACAGTAATAATAGTAAATGCTGAAATTGGGAAAAAAATCATTTTCCATATCAATGTTGTATGATCCACCAGACAATATATCCCCTTTGAGCAGAAACTAGAGAAAATATCGTGCCCTTTATTATCTCTGTGGTTTCTTATGTGTAGTAGACAGCAAAAGAATTGCACTTATTGTAACATTACAGTAAAGTGTTAGGTTGCAGCTCACTTTTTAAAATATTAGTGGCCATAATACTTATGATAGGTTGTGCATTATGCGAGGATGAATAAAGATGTGCATTTAAATTAAAAAAGGAGCAACCACTTACAGAACCAACAGTGAGGCTTAACATAACAAACATGCACTAACCCTACACTTATGCAAAACTAAGTTCTTCCAGGAAACTGTAACCAACCGTTGACCTTCCACAAAGGTAAAGGTTTTGTCCCTTGGTAATATGTTTGGACTTTGTAGTAGAATTCCAGTTTATTAGCTCATTGTCTGTAAATGTGCTGTTCCACTGTGATATCCTTTAGCTGCCCTTGAGCTTCTGCAGAATCTGCAATCTTACAGTCACTTTTATTTAAGGTTTTATTGAGCCGCAAAGTAAGTCCCCTTCAGTACTGCACAAATAGGCTTCCTTATTCATCCTCTTCTGGTTCCTGTGGTAAAATTGGTGTCTCCTCCTTTAAACAAGCACTAAAAAACCCAAGGATTGTGCTGTAAAGGTGATATTTGCTTTTCTCAGAAGCAATGTTATGACCTTCATCCGGGTAGATCTAGCAGAGGAGAAAGGAAAAAAAGTAAATAGTTTTTTAAAGGCTTTTCAAATATTTAGGGCTCTAATTTGCTTTCTCTGATCTTCAAAATATCTTAGATGACAACAGGATGATAACATTAGTTTTATGACATCAAGGAAAGCTAATAAAATTCAAAGTAAAACTCATTCTCTTGGAATTTGAACTTACATAAAACAACCACTGCAGTGGGATCTGCAGAAGTGAAAAAATTGATATTCTCACTCATTGTGCTTAAAACAGTTTACTTAGCTGGTATTTTCAATAATGTCTAGGTATCCAAATCCCATTAACGTCAATGAGGATTAATTACTGCATGCTTTTAGGGACCTCTCAATATCCCAGCTTCTAAGTGTTCGGTGAAAAAACTTTTTATTCATATTTTTAACTATCTTCCTATCTTATCTAAAGCCCATTGTCTCTCTCTCCTGGGTTGGATGTGGGCAATTTTCTCTCTTAATTCAAATTCCACTGGAAATTTCTCCCAAGTGAGGCTGAACAAAAATTTACAGTCTGAATGAAGAAATTCAGGCCACAGAATTTAGGACAAGAGACTTAACTCTAGAGCACTTTGTAGGATGAATGGGAGGAAAAAAGAAAGATGAGAAAGTCCAGAAAAACAACAAGATAAGGTTCTTGAAGTCCATAGTAACACTAAGGAAAATGTTATTAAACATAGTTCCAGCTGCCAGTTGAGGTAATACAGGTGCATTGTGGTAGGGAGGGTCCTTCTCAGGGAAGAAATAGCAATATGAGGTTAAATGTTGAACTATGTTTATAGGAAATGTCACAGCTGCACATACCTGCATAGTGTAATTAACTCCAGCTTTAATTAGATGTTTAATTAATTCCGCTGAATGCTGAAAGTGGACTTTAGCTGCAAGAAAACAACATTTGGATATTATTAGAAAAAGCTAAGCTGATATGAAATGCTTATCTGTTGAACAGCTTGGACTGAAAATCTCTGCAGTTACGGGATCTGAAGATGACTATCTTTCTGGCCAGAAGCACGCAGCCCCACCAGTAACAGCGATGCAGGGTGTAACTGGGGAGGTTTTGGAGAAGGAGCTGGAAGCCCCAAGGGAAGCCATGCTTTCCAGGCATTCTGTGAGGACTCCTCTCTCTACCCTTGATTTACACACACTGCGATAGTTCAGATGTGTGTAAAACCATTCTGTTTGAACATCGTGACAGTTTATAACTGTGTTAAAGGAAAGCACGTTGCCTTTTCTAGGGCTTGCTCAGGGTTATTACAGCCCATACTTAGTTAATGGACTTTCTGCAACATACCAGTAACTTAATCTCTGTGTGGTAAAAACAGGCAACTTTATTACCATGTCCTAGCCTAACCCTGCAGAGTTTACACTGCAAAGTGGGCTGGGTGGTGTCAGTAGATGTGATATTAAGCGAGGGCAGCAGGCAATCAGAGTCCCAGTCTTGAACACACTTATTGCTCAGACATCTCTCAGAATCCCAATTCCCTCTAGCGCTGAGTTCAGAGGGGTAGAAATTGCTGCTGCCTTTCGCAATCAGCAAAGCCTGAGACCCTTATGCCTGCTCAGTCACCGAGTATATCTTCTGTCCTTCTCCCCCTGCACTGAGAAGAAACACTGGACAGTGTTTGCACCTCTCTGATTGCGCTTGGGATCCATAACACGGGTTCGACAAGCGGTGACAGGCTGGCAGGAGCCATCCTAACTGTGGCAACTGTGCCTGTGGGCACTCTCAGCCTGCGTCAGGGAGAGGTACTTATCCCTCCAGACTGAGGAGTAGGAAACCTTGTACTATCCCACCTTGAGCAGGAAAATGCCAGGGAAAGAAGTCTGCGTGTGAATCTGTACAGAGAAGTTTGTTGCAGCACTGTAATTTGTGCCTGCATCATAGCTCGTTCTGCAGGCCTACATCAGTTAAGAAAGTTCAGAAAAGTATACAGCAGTTAAATTTAAATCTGTAATTACAAATTATCTCTTGATTGACACATCTTATTATTCCGTTTAAAGTACTAGAACTTACTCTGGTTTACTCATTCTCTGCTTTAAAGTACTGCTAAAAGTATTGGTGCTATTAAAAGGTTCCCTATAGCTTCAGCTTTGGCACTACCTTGTAATTAATTAGCTGAAAAGTTTAACTTCCCGTTTGGTGCTGTACTTCACCAACTGTGCTGATAATTCTGTCTTCAATTGCAGAATCTCTATGAGTTTAAAATACCATTAAAAATGTATGTTGTTCTATTAATAATTCATACAATACCTTTCACTAGCAAGACAGTAGTCCACAAGATTTAAGCAAATTAGAACATACAGCACCTAAAAGGTACAAATATTCAGCAAAGAAAAGCGTTATCATTTTAGAGTTAGAAGTGGCCATTGACATAAAACAAAAAATCCTGTTGGAGGGATAATGAAACTACACATGTACTTGCTAGGTGTGTGCCTGATCTGTCTCTGAATGCCTGCCTATTGAAAACTCTGACTCCAAATGTAATTGCATCTGTAAAATACTTACTATCAGCTGTCCCATGTACTATTAGCAAATTCGCTTCTTTTAAACCATGAAGATTGTGTAATACGCTGGATGCCTAGCAAACAAACACACAAAGGTGTAATGAATTGCATTTCAAGAGTAAAACTGTCATTTTGAGTTACTTGTTTATGCAAGCTTACCTGATAGGTATTTTCCTCTTTTGATGGAGTACCAAGGTATCTTTCTGAAAAAGCTGATGCTGTGAAAGTAAAGACAAAAACTCGTGAATTCTTCAAAATTACTTCTATTTTAAAATTCATCAGTTCTGACCTAGAATCAGGAGAAGCTATTTAACCCATTAAGTCCACAAAGAGATGTTCCTTTAAAACCAGAATGTACCATTTAAAATAGTTTTTAAATGGTTGAAAAAAAAAACCCACAACCCCCCCTCCAGATCATTAAAGTAACCTGGTCTGATCTCCTGAGCATCACAGTCAGCCTGTGCCCAATGCTTCCCATACAGAACCAAATATCCTGTGATTGAATGATGACATGGTTGATACTGTAAGGAATTCACCAACCTTAAAAAATTCATTCCTATTAGAAGTCTTGATTCAGGCTGATACACCTATAGGATTCTTAGGAAATGGGGTTCCTGATTGAATTTCTGTGGGAAATACAACTCCTTTGCAAAAATAATAATCTATCTGTTGCATGTTTTGGTAAACTGCCCCAGCGTTAGCTGCCCTTTCATTTAAAGGAGAGAATGAGACAAGACAGTGAGGTGAATTCTATTTGATATTGGTATACTATCTGTCCTTAGTTAAAATGAATAGTAGCTCCATGAATAAAAGATGTTTTGAATAGGCAGGGAATACTCACCATACAACTTCATATCTGTAATTGGAGCCACCACTGCTCCACACTTGAAGAGCCGTTCACTGGATTTCAGGATCATTGATGTAATGTAGCCACCATATCCCTAACAATGAAAGTGATACTGAGATTTTTGTTTATTCATTTCTTTTTAGAAACAATAAAGGTAAAGGCCACTGTGTTAATCTGATGGTGTCATTTTACAGTATGTATTTATATCTGCAAGAATTGCTTTTAAAGGAAATGCAAACCTACAGTTTAGAGTGAGTAACGATCTCACATGGCCCGGTTGTGATCTTTAACCATGCAATTAATAATAGTAAGTATATTTCAGTTTAAGCTCCATAATTCCATCATGGCAGACTAGCCTATAGTTAGTAAAAGATTTTAAAATTACAGAGGGAAAAAAAACCCCAAACCCAAAGGTACGCCTTTTGGAATACAGCCTAGATGGGAAGATTTGTAGTCAGTTTTTATTGTAGATATCTGCTAATTACCAGGATACACTGAGCATTTTGCTGACAGGACAGAGAGTATGACAATGGGGGAAACCTGTGAACTCATTGCAGTATGTCCTCCCCCTGACACCTCAACCTTCACAGATTGAATCCTATTGCTATTAAAGATGTTTCTGCTACAGCATAGTCAAACGTCTCACAGAGAGGTACAGATTTCTGCACTGCTTTGCAGAAATAAAAGCTGTATGTAGCCACACTGCTCAATATTATGCTAATCTCTGGATGCACTTTCTGGCCGCAAGAGCACCCATCAGGCGGCTGTGTTAAAAAGGGAGCACAGATGGCATGAAGAGATATGGGGCAGTAGGAGGGAAGCTCTCTCCTTGCCTCACCACATTTATCTGTCCTTATGGCACATTTCTTCATCATCTCTGCAAAATCTAAAATACACCTTCTCAGGAAGAGTTGTGACACAAAAGAGAGCCATTAAAGCTTTGCTTTGCATGAAAACATAAAAGCTTTAACTTGAGACCACAGATTTCCTTGAAATGACACTAGCAATCCATATCTGTACACCTATAATCATTCCAGACCCACAGAAAACAAAATTCTGAATTATGGAGTCTGGGATCAATGATTTTCTCATATATTATAGGCTCTTCAAATTTCTCTATTTGCCATCTTTGCTTTCCCTTCATCAGTGCTGTAAAATTGATTTTTTGCAGGTACTTTGTTGTTGTTTTGTGTTTGGCACAACACACTGCAGGAAAAAAAAAAAATTGTCCCATGACAGGGCAAAGAAAAATGTAGAATATCAGCCAAGCAAAAGAAAAGAATATTGTGCATCAAACGCTCACACAGTTTTCACATGGACCTTTTTGAATCCTGCCTGCTCCCATTCCTCATGCCTAAATAATTAATGAACAGATGATTTCTGTAGAAGAACGGGAATATTTGAAAATTAAAATTACTTAAGAAATACAAGCAAAGAGTCGTATTCTTTGGAATCAACCTACAGAAAATGCAAACAGACACACTAAAGGAAATACAGAATAAGAGCTGGATTTTCAAGGCAGCGTGAGGAACTGAGTTATCCCTTTCTTATAGAAATTCCAGCCCAGGAGGCCAAGAGCTGTTGAGAATTGTCCATGTGCAGGAGTAGATTTTGCATAAAAAAGAATTTCTGAGTGGACACCGACAACTTGTATAATTCAAAGAGTTTAAGAGAATAGCAACTTTGCTCTGCCTCTGGGTTCTCTACTTTTCCTTTTGTTTAATATTCTGTTTGTGTCTTTCCCACTAGCTACAGAGCACAATTTTACTCCTAGGATAGCTATTGCCAGGTTATTTATTATTTATGCCTTGTATTCATTAAGAGCTTGGTTTAGTTCTCCTGGGAATTTCTTTCCTTTGTGCTTGTGCCCTCGCTTCCAGCCAGGCTTTCCTGGACAAAAACGTTACACAGTGAGATCACATTTTTAGAGGCACTTCACAATGACAATGCAGAAAATAGTTCACCTTGTTCCGAGGCAAGGATATATGGTGCCTCACCCACCAGTTGGGTTTCTGTGGTTACAACCTAATTGCTGTATATTTCAAGAAGCTGGTTGGCTGGGAAGTTACTTCCATGACAAAAATGCAAACTACATGGAAATACAATTTGCTGTGTAAGAGTTCAGAAAGGCCCTTAGATCATGCATCACTTGGGCTTGTATCCCTCACAGAGATAAGCAAGGTGGCATTGGCAGATGGCCTGGCAGTCATATATTCCACACTCTGCTCTTCTGGACAGTCTTTTTACTCTTGTGCTTAGTTTATATTACTGATTGTGAGAAGAATTTTATTTCTGTGTAGCTCTAAACCCTCTTAAACAGCTCCACGACAGTGAGCACAAGCCCAACTTTATGGGATCAGCATTAAGCAATCCCAAAGCCATTGTATTTTCAAGCATAGTATACATTCTATTTCCATCCAGCAAGTCCAATTTAATGCATAGAAATTAAAAAAAAATAAAACTTTTCTATCACATTGTACGTAGTAAGAAGGAAATGAGAGCTTTAAAGATTTTTAATTGACTCTAAAATAAGCAGAGTGGATGGAAATACAATTAATACTAGGAAGCTGTTAATTAGACTTTTTTTTTCCTAATTCTAAAACTGACTTTTAAATTT
>JAOXNO010000078.1:9437277-9473577 GCA_028565335.1 Limnodromus scolopaceus | reverse complement strand
GACAAAAATGCAAACTACATGGAAATACAATTTGCTGTGTAAGAGTTCAGAAAGGCCCTTAGATCATGCATCACTTGAGCTTGTATCCCTCAGAGATAAGCAAGGTGGCATTGGCAGATGGCCTGGCAGTCATATATTCCACACGCTGCTCTTCTGGACAGTCTTCTTACTCTTGTGCTTAGTTTATATTACTGATTGTGAGAAGAATTTTATTTCTGTGTAGTTCTAAACCCTCTTAAACAGCTCCACGACAGTGGGCACAAGCCCAACTTTATGGGATCAGCATTAAGCAATCCCAAAGCCATTGTATTTTCAAGCATAGCGTACATTCTATTTCCATCCAGCAAGCCCAATTTAATGCACAGAAATTAAAAAAAACCAAAACTTTTCCATCACATTGTACGTAGTAAGAAGGAAATGAGAGCTTTAAAGATTTTTAATTGACTCTAAAATAAGCAGAGTAGATGGAAATACAATTAATACTAGGAAGCTGTTAATTAGACTTTTTTTTTCCTAATTCTAAAACTGACTTTTAAATTTTATTAATTTTTGTTTGACAGTAGAAAACACCTCTGAGAGGTTAACTTGGAAGGGTAAATTTCCCTGAATCTAAAGCAGCATTGCAGCTTATTGAATTTCCCAGGTTTTGCTATTTGCTTTCACACATTTCCACTTTTCATTCCTCAATCTTTCCTTTAGAAAATAAACACAGGAACACCATCATTCAAAATATTTTGTGAAAGAAAAAAAATGTAGTCTTTGGCAGATATGTAAAACCACATTTACACATATGGTAACTGTCTCAAAATGTCACTGTTACGAAACAAGATGCTGCTGAATCTCCTACAGAAAACAAGTGGAAATTTTCAAGTAGCAATGAAAAGAATTTCTGAAGTCAGAAAGATGCGAGCAATTCAGGGTGCTTAGTGGTTTCATTTCAGAAATATTTTCAGTCATTTGTGGGAAGAGGATATAGAGAAGTGTAGATGTTAATATGCATCTATACTTCCATATACATTGGAAATGGGCACTAAAACCTGAATAGAAACGCGTGAGATGATCATCTGGCAGTTGGAATCAGCCTTACTTTATATATCCTCACTGAAAAATCTCTGCCTGCTGCCCTATGAACCAAATACTGGCTTTGATGCTGCTGATGTTCTTGCCATGACAGTTTCTTTAGCTTGAGGAGTGTGACAGGATCTCAGATCTTTGGAGACGGCTTTCATGTGGAAAGCTAATAATAGTACTTCATTTTCACTACACTTGACAAACATCAATTAGTCCTCAAAATGTTACCATACAGAAAGTAAATATCCATATTCTCATCTCAAATTCAGACGGAGACATGCAGGTTAAATGCCTTGGCCAGGCCATGCAGCAAGTCAGTAGCATAGAGGGGATGGGACCTACAGGGTTTCATAGTGGAACACTTTCTGCTATTACAGCTGGTGATTGTGGGGCTTGTCTGGGTACTTAATCATGGTTTGTTGTTGCTTTGAGGTCAAAGGCACAAAACATCTCCATTTTTAAGAAAACACTTTTTTTTTAAAAAAAAGGTTGCACATGGTAGTTCATAGAAGAAGCAGCAATTATGTGGTATTTTTAATTGCCATTTGTTAATAGACATGAGTAAAACGCTATTCAGTTACTAAAGGTTAAGCCTTTGCCTTGTTCTATCTCATGCTAGAGGCATCGATATGCCACACAGTGAAGCCAGCTGACAAAATAGCAACGTGTGAGATTTCTAGCAGATGGCACAAAACGGAAGTTGTTGACAGTACCATAGGGCTGTAATTCAGCTAACTTCAAGGGTCAGTAAAATATTCAGATATAAAAGTTGCATCAGAAGGATGCTGTCAATTTAACTGCAGCACAAATGTAAAAGTGTAAGAAACAAACTTGCTCAAAATCTATGGCCATATTAAAATTTCTAATGAAAGCAGATAAATAGCTTCTTCTGCAGATTCTGAAACACAAATACTGCAGTACCATAAAACTGATCTGATTCGTCTCAAATACCCATTCAGAATATACAGAACATACAGTACATTGTGGCAGGCTTTTTCCTCTTCTTTTAATAACTGAAATTTTCTTAGGAAAAATAGATAAATATATTTATTTATGAATTGATAGTATGTTCTTAAAGAATCATGATGACACATCTTGCTATTTTGCACATTACCTTTCCAAATATACTTAGTCTATTGGGATCAATGAAGGGCTGTTTCAACAGTGATCTGCAAGAAAAAAAAAAAAAGTGTTTTTTTTTACTTTAATGAATAAAAATAGTGAACTTTACTTGTTGAATCTAGTACGTAAAAAAATTATCTGTGCAGTAAGAAATTGCTATACATGTGGATGAGGTAGAAGACAAAATTTTACCAATAAAAGTATTACCACACTGGTTAATGCGATTTTCTTTCTAATTCCTTCTCTATATGGCAAATGGTGTTGGACTCAACTCACCTTCAGGTATCTGAACTTGAAATTCTTATCTAAATTGCCATTTAGATCTGCTCTGGGAAGGGAAGGGAAGGGGACACCCTCACAGAGCCATTCTTCCCACCCATATCAGAGACCTCTTTCAGTCTGGGGAGAATCACCTTCAGAAATGCCAGGATTTTCCAGTGACCAGAGCTAAAATGGCTGCCTTTCACCAGGTGCCTAGTTTTTCGACAAGTAAAGGAAGGTAAGATGAATGCGACTTCTCGATTCTAAATATTTATCCCAATAATTAATTCTCTCATCAAGGCTGCTAATCAACAATGGTGAATTTTATACAGGAAAGACAGAACAACTTGAGGGCAAAATCCAACTGCTTTTAAGGAGACAAAACCAGCTGCAGCACCTCCTCTCTCAGTCAAGGGCACACTGCCTTTTTCCCATTCAGTGCATCCAAAAAGAGACCAGATGTAATTTAGCCTAAAACACTTTAGCATTTGAGCAGAGAGCTCAGTTCTCACAGCACAGTGTACAGCCTGCTTCTGATGTCACCTTGAATTGCTCTGCTCAGTGCAGCCCATTCCTGACCAACATGAACTCTAGGAACCCTATTGCCCTGGTATGACATGTCAGGGTCAGTTGCCTACTCATACCCTTTCAAAAGAAGAAAAATAATTATAAAATATCTGGCTTAAAATCTGTCTTTCCTTGAGAATCCCGAGAAAAAGTCCATCCAGACCTTAATTAATTAGCTATTTTGACATGTGCACCATGAGTAGAGTGTTGTCAAACATGTGTGATTACTCCACAGATGGAAATGACTTTTTTCTGCAGCTGGTGGATTTATTTCAGTCCAAGAATGTTAATGCAAATGAGAAATAACAGGCATTTGCCCAAATTTTGCTCTTATTTACACCATTATAACTCCATCCGCTTTGTCTGATTACTCCAGAACACCGTGGTGCAAACGAGAGCAGTACCCTATGATATAGGCCTAAAACATTGTAACACAAATGCCGTTAAACATTAACATGTGCACTACATGAAATTTTCCTAAGCAATACAGACAAATACGAATTAGCTCAGATGCCATATTTAGATTGCACATGGAAGGACAGCTTTACCAAAAAGAAGCACCAACACAAAAAGCAAACACCTCTCTGATCTTTTATTGGCTGTTTAAAATGAAAAGATTATTTTTTCAAAATTTGCAACTGCATTAAAAATGAACATTAACGGTATTCACTATGCAAAGAAAACACTCTGGGTGGTTTCAGTTAAAAATGCTTATTCATCAAGGTGGAAGCAGGGCAAAAGAGAAGAAAAGTTTGCACATACGTACTCTACGGCTGCTATTTGGTCCTTCACTTCCACTGATCCCAAGCATCGGTGGACCTCCTGTAGAATCTTAAGGCCTTGAAATCCACTCCCTCTGCCATCAAATCGAGCTACGATGACATTATCAGAGTTGACAAGCACTGAGTCCCAGTCAATGTGAAACTTATCTGTAACCAACTGGCTGCCTGGAGCTTCATCACTGCAAATACCAACACACCAGACACAAACGAAGACTATTGACAATGTGATGCACTTTTGCCGTTCTCCGATATTTTATTTAACCGAGCTGGAGAGTTCAGTCAGTTATGCAATCCTGTTGAATTATTGTCACTTCCACCGATACCATCACATTAGCTAGTGCTGGTATCCCTGCAGCAATAGTAAGAAAAATAATCTCTTTAACTTTATAACCACTATGTTGCAGCGTTGAAATATATAGCTGCAATACCTGAGTATACTTCATAGAAAGAAAAAGAAAAGTAAAACACATAGTGCTGCTTATAGGTTAATAAAGTGAACCAAAAAAAACCCACCATAATCACTAATGGCTAGCTCAGTTCTGAGAAGGTTCATGTAGAACTTGTTAAGTCGCACAGACAAAAACGAAAATTCATGCAGTACCCTGATTATGATTTTGTAGGATATTTAATTCTATTAAGAAAGGCATCATAGAAAACAAAAATAATTGCATTACTGTATCCTTGAATGGATTTTTTGAAATAGGGTACAAAGAAGACTTAAGTACACATTGGAGAAAATCATATTTTCTCCATCCAAATTCATAGCAAAAAACGGGTGCAGGCAGGAGTGATAAATTTATTTTATGACAAAAAAAAAAGATGTTTTACAGCAGAAAAGGTGGAATAAAATGGGAGATTGCAGTTTCTAAAGGAACAATAAGCATTTTCTACTGAAGCCAAATATACTGTTTTCCTTCCAAAGAAAATAAAATGTCAGTTTTAAAAGGGAAGCTTGTCATTAGTTTTTGCCCAAGATAAACAGAATAAGAGAGCAGGCTACCATGAAGTTGTAGTAAATGCAAAATACTTCTATGCAGGCTGAATCTGCCAGTTGAATGCAAATTAAAATGTAAAAGTGTCTGTGCTGGGTGTATGAAAATAGGATTGGACAGTGTCTGTGAGAATATCCTGTCTAAGGTGAAAGAAAGATGAAGGCAGAAATTATTATTTTGCCAAAAAGACTTATATAAACCTGGGGGGAGGAAAGAGAGATAAAAATCTCCGACAATAACCACTGCCTTATACGTACAATAAGGTGCTGATTCGATATGTGGTTTTAGCTGTGGATAATGCAGACCATCTTCAAGGTATTGCCCTATTAATTAACTAGCATATGATGAATACATATGTTCTCAAATTCAGTCAGATGTACCAATGTAGTTGCTGTATCTTGCACTGAAATCAGGGTTGCTTGGTTATAGACTCAGTCACAACATGTTACGCTTGATTCACTGTTATCTTGTACATCAAGTTTATACTTGGCTTTATAAAAAGAAAGGAAAGGCATTTTTTTTGTTTGCTTAACCAATTCAATTGTGATTACACTAACTGCTAACAATGCAGAGCAATGAATTTGGTAATACTGATTGTCAAGTGAGCTCTGCAGAACACACAAAATTCAGAAGTATATTATCATTATTATTTACAATAAGAGCAGGAACAGAATAATTCTTTCAATTTATGCCTATTGTACAGATCAAGGTTTTCAGAAGCACTCTACATTGACATCGATGTTTTCACAGAGCTTTTACCGCTACTTCCAATAGTCACAGCCTCAGATCGGAAATAATTTTTTTTTTAAGTTCTTCCAACTTTCCACAACAGTATGTCAGAAATATCTTTGCCTGTCTGGGTATATTTCCAACAGTTTAACGTACCCCACACAAGTGAAAATACCATGAGTCAACCTGCTTCCCTCCCACTTAACATAAGAACAAAACAAATACAGTGTTTGCAATATATCTAGGTTATATATACATATATATCTAGGCACTTGGGAATAGGGGAAGAACCATTACATTTGTAAGCCCTTCTCTATACCAGAAAGTGCTTAAAACCACAAAGGATTTTAAATGAAAGATGATACCCTCAGATAATTCCTTCTATTAAGAAAGGAACAACAGACCGAATCTCAGCAAGATTCTCGGTGGGCGAGAACTGAGAGTGATGTTTTCCCAAGCTGCTTCTCTGGATGGCACAGCTGGGATACTTATAGGCTCAGACTTTAAACACTACACATCTTCCACTCCTGCATGACAGGCTGTTTGACGTATTGCTTTCGGAAGCAATTTTCCAGTGGCTAATTTATTTCAAGAATGTCCATATAAGCAGTCTGTGACGGGCATGTAACGCCATTTCCATTGAGGTATATGTCAAAATTCCTATTAGCATCAAAAGGTCTCTTTACTCTTCAGCTGCTACTATAAAATGATACTGATTATCTGAGGTGTGCTTCTGTCCTCCACAGAGAGACAGCATATAGTCTATGCACCATTTAGGCCTCACTTTTAACCTTTCAAATGGGGCTTCTGCAAGTTATTAATTCTTCATGCAAGTTTGAACATCACCCCAAGGGCTCTGTAACAAAGCAAGTTTGTTACTGCAGTGCAATACTAGATGCACAGCCTAATTTGGGAAGTTTATTCTGGGATTACAGCTATCTCAAAGGTCAGGTTTTGTTTTATGTTCATCACTACTTACAGCCTAATTATAATTAACTACTGTTCAGTGGTACTCTCTTCACAGAATTATTTCTTAGTAAGCCTGTAAGAAAGTCTGGGCCATTTATGTTTGGGCATAAAACAAACACAGACGTCTTCTTCTCACCTGATTATGGGTGGCCATAAGGGAACCATGGGCTGGCCAAAGCACTACAGCAAAATCGAAGCCAGCACCAAAAGGGTTATGCAAAGCTACAGGATCTTAAGGTTCCTTAAGGAGCATCATCACCAGAGTCAAGCAACAAGAGCAGAATGATTCAAATGAAGACTATGCCTAATTTTTCCTGGTTCGTTTTTTTTTTACTTGTAAGTGACAGCACTTGCACTGTCCCTTTTTTATTTTTGTGCCTGACTTCTAAGATTCAGAGCTGCCGTGTGTGTGTCTTCGACAGCAACTACACCTGGATTATGACTGCACCATGGCAGTGCAACTGCTGTGACTCAAGCACACTGCAGAAGTTCACCACTGAGGTACCATTTATATAGACAGAAGTCATCAATAATACACTGATATCATTGACCTTGGGGAGTAATTTCTATGCTTCTTGCAAGACAGTCACATACGTCTCAGACTGCCTGGAAAAAGGGGCAGCTCATTGTAAGTCCATATATTGCTGAAAAGAGAAGAATCTGTTCTTTCAGATTCTATATCCAAAAGCTTAAGCTAAAGTCTCTGTACATGACTTAAGTTACAGCCTACGGGGAATAATATAGTGTTACCAGAGAGGCTGCTGCTGCTGTACTCTGAGCAATACTCTGCACTCTGCTATCATGACTGCAGCAAAATTTGTTCCAGGTTTTGCACCATTTAAAAACTAAGTGGCAAGATTATAAATAGGAATTTTAGAAGTTATAGGGCTGATCAAGCAGCAGGGGAAACAATTTTAAAAGATACATGGAAAATAACTGCTATCATCACTGCTTAATTTCCAGTACATCTCTTTCCATTTCTGCAAAACAGTGGATTTGATGCAGCATATGGAAAAGGTACCTTCATAGCAAATATGTGAGAAGGCTACAACTCAGAAGACAAAATCTATGCAAAGAAATATCACTGATAAACGTCATCTTTTGCTTATGGTGAAACTGCAGGGGGAAATAAGCCCATTTTGCAAAAATATTGTAATAGAAAAATCCACTTCATTTTCAAATTTCATGAGCATCTCTTTCACAGGCACTAGCTTTCAAGCACACCCATCCTTACTGGCCAAAAATCAGGGAACCTGAATAGCCTCAAACATTGAGGACAGACAGTCCCAAATGTTTTCTCTCTGTTCATATGCCCTGTTTAGCTATAGCAGACTGCAACTAAAACCAGAGAGTTTGTTTACAACTCCTCCCTGCAGATATGGCCAAACAAATTAAAACACATCACCAGAAATTATTCCATTACTGGGGTAGAATCATATGATAGACAGGACTGAAGTAGACAGCATAGTACAAAAAATAAAATTGTTATTCTCAAAATCTCTTCCTGAAACCCTTGAGGCTGAAGACTTTAAAAATGCAGTTTTGAGAACAAGAGATGAAACACTGTTCTATGTCATCAGAAAAGGAGGTGGAGTTTTCAATCTCCTCTTGTCTTTTTCTGAGGAAAACTAAATGAGCATTTAATTCACATAGTAAGATGTGTACTGCTGTGGGGGGAAGCAGGGGTAGGGGAGGCTGAAAGAGGACAGATCTTAGCTCAACTATTTTCCAAGCCTTTTTTGGGCTGAAGACAAAGGGAGTGAGCAGGTCCATTGCTGCCCATAGCATCAGGACTGCTAGCGCAAATGAAACAGCTGGAGTAACCCTCCAGCCTATTCCTCTTTCAGCCTAAGCCAAATGAATTTTCCCTCTGGGCCTTGAAAATGTAATATAAAATTCAAAGAATGGGGAAGGAAATCTGACAGATTGAAAAGAAAAGACTGTCCATACTTTGATGTAACAGAAACACAATAGAGCAGTAAAATACTGCCACACTGGCAGAGGCAGGATGAATACAGGCATTACATGGATGGCCTGCAAAGCAATTAGTGAATCTTTTACATGACTGAGGGATCCCCAGAAAAGTAAATTTTGCAGCTGTTTTACAGAGGAGGAACTGGCCAAAGAGAAAGGCCTTCAGCGATGTCCTCCTGCAAAGTAGTGGAATCCACCACATATTTTTACACTTAACCATGTTGCCAAGCGTTGTTCCTTCACCTGCAGCAGCTGCCAGTTAGAGCAAGTAAAATCTTTTACAACAAATGAAAGGTATTCAAGACATCAACCTTGAGTATTTCCCAATACTTGCATTATGCCTCTCTACATTTCTTCTAGTCTTTTAATGAGTTATTCCTGAAGCCGGAAAAAAAAAAAAAGAACTTCACTTCCAACCCTACTGTCTTATCTTGCTGTCAGTCCCGAGAGTGTATTAACTGGAGGCATAAACAGGTTTGATTGCCTGTGCAAGGCCTAAAACTTGCATCATTTCAACCACAAGTGAAGTGGTTCTTTTTCATTACCAAAATATAAGAAAACAAGTAAACAAAGAAACAAACAGAAACCTCTCAGGGACAGTTCACTGTTACTTTGGAGAACACCTGTTGTTTTTTTCCCTCTCAAAGATCAGAACAATCTCTCCATTGATTCAGTTTTACAATATCCACTTACACTTTGGACAATTTTAAATGGCGTTAAATAATAAATGCTGACATTTAAGATACATTATCTACAGATTTTGAAGGAATGAGGTTAATTATGTTCAAGAAAAAATAAAGAATGATTATCACCTCGCATTTTATTATCCAGATTAAATGCCAGAGTCTTTTACTTAATCATTTCCTGCGTGTTACCAAGGAGTGTATCTTCCAACTTTTTTAATGAGTAAGGTGAACCATAATGAGAAAATCAAGGATCTGAAATTTAAACTTTGATCTTAATTATATAGAAAAGAGATGATAATCACTCTTTCAGGCAATTACTGTGCACCTCTCTAATCTATAGTTACACTGTGTGTATTGTACCAGAATGAAACTGAGTGTGAAATGTATTAGTCGTTTTGGAGAACAAATGGAAGAAAGGAGAGTGTTATAATCTATTTAGCATTTTATGGTCTATGCAACACAATTCTGGAAAGAAAAAATACTGCTGGCTGACATAAGTGGTTTCTGCATGAGACCTATCTATTAGACAGTCCAGATATACAGATGACCATAAATTTTAACATAGCAATATGATGGTTGTTTAAGCTTGCATCATGCTTTGCAACTGCTAATGGGTGAATCTCCACAAAATCCTTATGATAAAGGTTACAGGATATTCAGGGCCTGATCCTTAAGTTGAGCTTGTGTCTACAAGGAGCTGTACTGAGTTCACACCCAGGTTTCACACCAGGACCAGAATCCACTGGAACAAGTTCCTTTGCAGGATTCAGCCTTAACACTCAGACACCTGGGTGCCGTGTGCTGGGAATTCAAATTTATCTGCAGGGATCCTTGCATGAATACAGGAGCCTTGTTACAGTCATGCACCTTTGATATGGCTACTAGCTTTCAGTGATTTGAAAAAAAATTACCAAATAATACCAAACTGTTTCCTCTTTATCCATTTCCAACTTCTGTTATTGCAATTGTAACCCTATTGATCCAGAGAGCACATTAACAGCACATAGAATCTGCTGCTGAAAATTTACAGAAAAATTATGAACCTCAGCCATGAAAAACCCACTTTATTCTGAGCCAGTGAAGCTAGTCACCAGTGCAAAAATCCCATAGACAGAGCTGAGACCACAGAGGCAAACCACATCCTGGCAAAATGTATGACACAGGGATGATCAATCTTCATCAGAGCCTTGGTGTGACTCTGAAGCAATCACTGCAGCCAAACACAGTCACTGGCTCTTAGATCTTACACGCCTTATTTGCCCTCCAGCTTACGGGACTTATAAGCTTATATGCACTTAACTAGGCATTTAATTTGCACTGCAGAGACTGCGTATTAGGTGAATTTCAGGTTTAAACTCACATTCTTTTTTCCTCACCTACCTCTCTTCCTTCCTTCCCTCCCTCTCTTTTTCTGAAGTCCTTGTCAAATTGCACTGTTACTGAGATGGAAGGCAAAATCCACTTCATATCTCCCGATACTTCACTTTTCCAGATATATATCTTCTCTTTACATGCATCTAAGTGTATGTTGCCTGGATCAAGCTGTTATATAGAATCTCCTTTCCAAAAAATGGATATAGAATTAAATCAACATTCTTACCAAGGACATTGGTAAGCATTCTTTTTCAAACTTTCAGTATCTGGAATATAATTATAATTGTGTCATGGCTGAGAATGTAAGCAAGAAAAAAGGTGCAGCTGAAAAATATGAAAGGCAGCGCTTGTTATCAGCCACTAATACAATTCTTGTCTAACACTTCTAGCAGTAGGAACAGGGTGTTTCTCAATCAGTCCCAACAGCAGCACTCTAGGACTCAGGAAAGTCAAATATCTGGGAAATGATACCACATATACAACTAATCAGTGTTTCCTGTAAAAGCTACACGTTCTTCTTGGACCTGAATACTTTTTTTTGAAAGTAACACTTCTGATAATGGAATAAACTTTAAGATGTCAATTTGGAGTTGTGTAGGCCAACAAATTACCCTCTGCACACACACAGTTTTTCAATTGTTCTTTCTCAAGAGCTAGGCAGAATTTATTAGGCTCAAATAATCATCCCACAAGGAAACCTCCCTTAGCTTCAGCGACAGTTTTCAGTTTTATATCTCATCTGGGGACATCTTCAATGCAAAAAAAAAAGATTGCTGGCAAACTCGGTGTCAAGTCTGTAAAAAGTTGCTGAAGAATTGTAACTTCTTTTTATCTTTTCTAGGGAAGAGGGGGACACAACACAAGCAGCATGACATGAGCCAGGATAGATTTCAAATTTTCAGTTTCATACTTTCTTTAGTGTACATTAGTGTATGAGTTTTCTAAAAATAACTCATGTTAAAACCAACATTGAGAATTCAGTATTGCAAAGGTAAGGATCGGACTAAAAAGAAGCAAAACCTCCATATTATAAATGTAGATACCACAATCCGTATTCGTAAGTAGATGAATTTCCTTTTTATCCCACATGCACATCATAGCAATATAAAACAATTATAAAACATATCCATACATTATGACTTGGCCACATTACTCACTCACTGGGTACTGACAACTTTGGTAAGTTTAAATTCAGACACTGCCTCAATACTGTTCTCAGTTATTTCAAGTCTTGATATCTAAAAACATTTCATAATAGTATTTCCTTAGATTTTTTTCCTTTTGCTCTCATTTTTGGCCTTGGCCTTCTCCACATTTCTGATCCATCCTTCCTGGCTTCTCTAGGTTCTACATGAGTGTATAACCCCATATTCTACCATAATTGTATATAACAGAGTATGTATTTACTAGAAAACTTAGAAAGGGAAGTGTTACAATGCTAACACCTTAATGCTTCCCTACTCTCAGAAAAAAGAATAAGCACAAGTGTTTGCAACTCCCTGGAATGCTGCTGGTGCCAGTTCACAGAGTCGGTTTGCCTTTGGCACGCTTAAAAGAGCTGCTTAAAACACAACCATGCTTCAAGATCATGCTAGCAAATATTGCAAGGATAAAATAAGCCATGTGTCCTGTTTCTCCACAAGAAAAGACAAACATGTTTATGAGCCACTTAAAAAGCAGAGAGCTGCAGATATATAAAACTGAAAAACCTGAGTTTTAAACACACACTGGACCTAGAAATAAGCAGTTTTATGTCTCTCTATCCTATTATCTAAGATCCGATGTGAGTTGAGGAATTTGGGACCACTTAGCAGCTCAAGCTTGTAAATTTGACCTCACATGCAACAATAAGAATGTCTGCTGTCACTAAGAGAAGGTCTACTCCAGGTGATACAGCTCTGCTGATGTGGCATTTTCATGAATTTAGCAGTACACTTCTACATCTGTGTTGGAGAAATTCACATCAATTCCTTTCCAATGGGACTGGAAGAAGATCTGTAGGTACAGGAAAGCCCTCTTATACCCATGGCAGACCTGTGCTGAGCTCAGGTGGAGAGCAACAAATGATGTCCTGAGCCGACCATCACCAGTTTTCCTAGGTAGGATGCAGGTACAGTGATGACTGCTCTCTTCCTCTGCTATGCATTCTGTAGACGTGCAACTTAAGACCTGATTGTCTCTGAAAGAAAGGCACATGCTATTTCTTTTTAAAAGAACAGTGCAGGTTGCTAGGGGGTACCTCCTTCCTCCCACAGAGGTTTTCTACAAACATTACCAGACTTTGGATCATGCCTATAATGCCTTCAGCCATTGAGGCTCAACTATAATTTTTTATTCTTTCCAGTGCTCCAAAAATCAGTTTTGCTTTATGTATCTTAACTGAGCCCCTCTTGCAAGCTCTACCCATTTCTATCAGGGATATGCTCTGAATGAGATGCTCTGTGGGTAGGGATCAGTATGGGTCCAGGGAAGACTGGAGAACTCCTCACAGCTACACCATCAGAAGGGCCAGTGCCTCATGTATACAAAAGTACTACAAAGCAGAGCTAGGTCCAACAAGCTCAAAAAAGCCCCAGGCATCTCTACCAGATAGTACCTATAATAAAATCTTCCTGAAAACAAACCTTTTGATTTATCAACTCAAATCCATATGGTAGTTTTCCTACACAAGGTAAAAAAAAAAATTACCTAATACAAAGTTAAATGTTTTCTATGAAGTACTTTTTTATTATTGTGAGTGATTCTACACAGATACTTACATTATTAATAGTAGGGCATACTGGTTTCGATCCGTGAAATCTTTTGGCAGTGACAACTGTAAAGGGAGATCTTTTAAGAAAAGAGCAAAATATTAAAGGCTGGTAGTTACACAGATGAAAAACAGTAACATTGTAAGAAAGCTTTTGGTTTGTTAAAATAACATTTTGCCAAATTTACCGTAATCCTCAATGTGAAGCATTTTAATTTCAGTCCTGGAATTTTTTTTCTTAAAAACAGCTTCTTTCAACACAGCATTATTTTCCAAAATATAAAACTCTGTGGAAAACAGGAAGAAAAAGCAAGTTGAAAGGTACAGAGAATCATCACATCAGAGATAAATCAAGATTCAAAAAAATGAAACAAAAAGAGACAAATGTGCAATGATAAATCTTGTAAATGAATTCCTTCTGCAAATACTTTTTTATAATGCAAGTGCTTTGCAATTCAGGAACTAAGCAATTGGCTTAATTCAAAACATATACATCTATTCCATTTTCTGGTTTCAGTAGGCTTTGTTTTCTCTAAGCACTAACAACAGAATTGCTGAGGAACAACACAAAGACTAGTACCCGTGACAATAGCAGCTGTTTAAGGAAAAAGCTAGTCTGCTGGGTGATATCCTAAACCTCAAGCAGGCATCCTTGTCAAGCTCCATATTCCAAGTCAATACTTAGTCAGCACAGCTCTATTTGATCACTGCATGTCTTTCTCTGTCTTCTACACTTCAACCAAGACAAGACTTCAGTTTGGTTTAAAGCTGCAGACAGATTTGAAGCAATCCCTTTGCACATGAAAGAATGATTAATTAGGTTATTTTTCCTTTTTTCCTCAAATTACCGCTCTTGCTTCCAAAATGTAATTTTTTTTATTAAACAATAAACCCTCCACGTAGGGCCAAAACGGGTAATCTAAAAAGAATGTTTGTTCTGGGCAGTCAACCAAAATGGTATAATTATAGTCTGAGGATGGAATAATTGAAGTAATCCTTAATCATTCTTTTATGAATTGAAGAGGATAATCTAATCTTGCACTGAAACATTAACAGTAAATTATCTCTTTTATTATTTGGTTTCTTGTTATTACAACAAACAGTGTCCCTCTATCCTGAATGGCTTTGTTTTGCAGTAAGATGCTGTATGTAAATCTCTTTTATAATAATTCACTATCAACAGTATTTTAGATGCAAGCAATAAAGAGTGAAAGTCTACCTTCAAATAAATGAGTAGCTCCACAGAAGTAAATTAATTTACTTTTTGAGTAGTAATGGCTACCCCTTACTGAGTTGGCTAAAACTCCCTCCCCTTGGTGTGCTACAGTGCTCAGCTTTGCAAATACTATCAACGGCGACATTAAAAAGAAACCAAAAAACACCAAACAAGAAGCAAAAGTGCAGGCATTAATTCACACTTGAGAGCATAATACTGTTGATCCATACGCTACTTCAAAATGCAATGTTTGGTTCACTGTCACGGCTGAATAGTGGCTTGCCCATGACAACAGGGATGGAGACAAGTACAGTTCAGGACTTTTGGATTCTGGGAAAAATTCTGTGGGTAATCTGTTGGATGAAATTAGAATAGGTAAGAATTGGTTTAGTGGTTTCATATGGAAAGATGTCCCCTTTCCTCTAATCCAAACCTTCTTGCTATGTGGAGCCACAGTGGAGTCGGAGGTAGCAAAGTTGTCACCTCTACTGAACCAGAGAAATACCTAAGTGAGAAAAATTCTGCTGCTGAAGGACAGTTTTCCATTGAGAAGCACCTCAGGCAGCCAGGAAACGGCAATAGATTTGGTGGCAATATGCAAAAAGCAATGAGTAAAACATGAAAATTAGAGGTATCGAATACCCTCCTAAAAAGCCTTTGTTCTTGGATTTGCCATCATCATTGAAATGGCAGTGGAGTTGTTCTGATTTGAGAAATGTAAGAGAAAGACTAAGTTCATCGTAGGTAGGTCAGGTTTGATGATCAACTGTCCAAAGATAATTGGATTGCAACTTTCAAAACATCTCTAAAAATACAGGTGTATCGTAATGGCAGCACAATTTACACAGAAAGTGAAATGGATGAAGAACCAACCTGTCATCTAATTAACTCAAGTGCAAATAGAAGATCAATGATAAGCGCTTAGCATAAAACATATCCAAAAAGCCTGGGAAAGTTTTAGTCATTTGATTAACTTCTTTCTTTATGATTTGCAGATGTGGATGTTGCTAAAAGGTAATTAATAGAAATTTATATGAATGAGCCATCTATTAGTTTTCATTTACTTGCAACTCCTCTCTCATGCTCGCCAAAACAATCAAGGACAGGAACAAAATATACCTGTTCCATAGGGAATACTCACTTGCAGGATTACTCGTGCTGTGCACGCTAACAACTGGAACGCCTGGACCTGTTTAGAGGAGAAAAGAAAAACAGAGGAAACGTAGGGTAGTTAGTACTCGGTATTTCAGTCAGTAACAAAGAATAAGAACACAAGTTACCACATAAGACCAGACCCTGGAAGCCCAGAAGACATGGCTCCCTTCAAAAACAGCAGTAACTCCACTGGTGTGCATCTTTGGAAGGACACAGGTTAGACTAAGGTACCAAAAGAGCATGAAATGGAGACCACCTTCTGCCTGTTAAGCAAACAGCCTAGACCCCTGCACCTAGAAGGAGCATTTTTATTTTTTTTTAATAATCTCCACGTTTTAGCTATAAGTGCAGAATAAAAAATTATGGAGGCATTTAATGGCACTGTCTGAAATATAGCTGTTTGACATTCAGAAACAGTAACTTCAGGTTGACTGGGAAGTGAATGAATGATAATATTTATTTATATTTCCTATGGAAAAGCTACTGAGGTGTTGAAAAAATATCACATATTTCACTTTATTATTTGTTCAAGAAGCTTCTTTGGTATGCCAGCTCTGCAAGACCAACAACATCATGGTTAAATCTAGGTGTAATGCAATCTAATCTTATTTCCTGGTAATGTCAGATACTACACTTTTACTGTACCACTAAGAAACTAAAATCACCAGGAATAATTCTCCATGTCAATAGGTACCGTGCAAATACACAAGATGGCATGTGAAACCAGGGTGACCAGACATTCAGCACACTCAGAAGTAGAGCTGGTGTTGCTGTCCCTGCTCTGACAACCCCCCTCATGCAAACTTGCAAAAGAAAATGTTTCATCCCCACCCCCAGCACAGAATTTAGGCACAGGAAACTTAGTTTTATCTCAGTTTTAATTACAGGCAGGCAGTCACATTGGGCTAGGAAGGATGATGCAGAAAAGCTGTAGTCCCTGAGGACTGCATGGCAGATGAAGGCATGGACCCTCTGAAATCAGGAGTTAAGACTCCTCTTTTTTGGAGAAAAAAAAGATTCCCTTTGAGAGCAGTTCAGAGACAGAGCTTAATTTATGTGTTTTGAGTCATCCTGAGGAGGTTGTCTCTCTCAATTAATTATGGCATGAGCTTAGGGAAACTTAAATACCTGAAATAAATAGCGTGATGCCATTCACTGCCTCTGACAGCCTCCACTAAAGATTTTTATCAATTTCATTCTCTGCCTCAAGGGACACTATTGACAAAAATCTTACAGGTAGATTGCTGACAAATCAAAGCTTTCTGCCTTAGCTCTTCAAAAGATAATTTCCTCAGCTGTCTCCTTTTCTTTGAATTTTTTTTGTTTGTTTTTTGTTTTTCCAGCTCTTTTTACTTCTTCTGAATGTGTCATTTTGCTTTGAATTCCGATTTAAGAAAGACCATTATTTGAGGGGAAAGCACTGGCATTTTCCAGGCCAGCTCTACTTGTCGTACTAAAAGATGGAAGGATGATGACAGATTTTGAAAAAGAGAGATTACAGTAGATTAAAAAGCCAATCAGAAAAGAGAAAGACAGGCTTGTGTTACAGGCATTGTGTTACTGCTCATCAGAATCAAGCACAGCACTTGGATTTCCCATTGACCTCCCGTAACTAACACTAAACCCACAACTTATTTCCTGCTGTATAAAATGGGAAAAACAATTACTTCTTTTGTGAAGTATCTTATTTGAGTGGAGAGATTAATACCTGTTAGAGTTTATGGAGTGCTAAAGGAAAAATCCACAAGCAGTGTGGAAAGTAAGTGTAAAGGACGTGCTCGCAGAAACTGAGAGGCTGTAGAGCTGGTCTTCTGTCCACCAGGCTAGAAATAACTCCTCCCTCAGAAGAGTCTCTGGAGACAGATACATCTTGGATATCGAGATAGATCTGGCTGAGGGTAACTAAGAAGGAAAAACTGTCCTAATAAAGGTGCTCACAGGTAAACAGGAGGTGGAAGAATTGAAACTTCTATAGATCAAACCAGCCTAGAGTCGCCCAAGGATTTTTTTATGGGCAAATTGCTTTGTAACAATTCAGTCAGGCTTTTTTTGTGTTGGAAAATGAGTGTGTATGCACGTAGGTGAGGTGTCGCCTGTCTCCTTAAAGCAGTTTACCTTGTACTCTTACACCAACTCCCTACAGAAGAGTTTTAATACCTGCTCTATGGTGATGTCATAACCAACTTTGATACTGTCAAATATCTGCCCCACCAGAGGGATTTTGCAGAGCTGTGGCAGTACCTGGGGACCACGCTGCTGCCATAATTGTCAAGCTCTAATGAAACACAAGAGAAGACCTCTGAATAACCCCAAGTTGACAACTATACATTAATGTTAGAGGCAGGAAAAACTTAATGATGGTGTTTTATCATCCCTGCCTGACACCTGCACCTTAGGGCAGTCTACCGGTTGCAACTCAGTGGAGTGTAGGTTTAATCCTGGGAGGATGATCTACAGTCTTACCAGCTCAAACAGAAAACTGCCATCCCCAAAGTCACTGAAAGTCATGAGCTTGTGAGCAATTTCATGTGCAACCTCCTGCTGGCATCCACATTTTTATATCAAAGAAAAAAGTTAAAAATTACAGGCTGAATATACTTTGCTAAAATAATAACAAGAAGCTATGGTTTTGGGCCCTAGAACATTGCTGACTCAGGGCAAAAAATTCTTCCCAATTTACCAACTCTCCCTCTTGCAGGAATCTGAGACTTTCCCCACAGGGACTATGCCAAGCACAAGGGAAAACTCTGCTTAAACTATGAGAAGCTCATTACTAGTGCAGTCTTTACTCAGATAAGGATTAGCTCCATAACTTCTGCTGCAGCTTTAACCATGTATAAACCATACAGTTGGCATCTATTTTTTTCTAATCAGCTATGTATTATAGGTGTGCTTCCACAAAAAAAAAAAAACAAACCACAAAACAACCGCAACCTTATTTTAGCCAATATATATTCATAGTTTGTTTGAATTGATTCAATGCTCAAGCAGGGAGATATTTTATTTTTGTGGGGAAAAGAAAAAAGTACAGCTGCAAAAGAAATAGAAAAAATACATGCAAATAGAATGGGCTATTCACATGTATTTCAGATGAATTGTGTTCTACTGTTTTCAATCTGACGGTAGTTGAACAAAAATGCTGGGAGAACACTGTCTGTAAAATACTGCAAGTTTCAAGGTCTACAGGTCTAGCTGTACACTTTATTACTGATTGTCTTGTGCCTTTTTGAACCTGTTTTTATAATCTTACTTATTTATCAGTGTTTATTTCCTAGTTGTAGGTTATAAATTTCTCAGTGTGGGGTTGTTCTAAGTTTTCTGTTTATACATACCAGCTCTGAACCCAATTGGTGCCATTTGGTGCTACTGGAATGCAGCTAACAATAAAAAAAAGTTATTTATTGCAATTCTACTGATAAAGGCAATCTGACTATTTGGACTAAACCGTACCTGGTTTCTGGTAGATAAATACACATGTATATACACATATGTGGGTATGTATAGATATACTGTACACGTACATTTATACATACAGAGATACACAGTGTTATAGAGAGCAGGCCCTTATTTTTTAACTAGATATAGTTGCACAAGATCGATCCCAATACATACAATAATGATGCTGTTATGAACCACCATACCATCACTATAAATACCACATTTTTGGGTGAAGGATTTTTATTCAGGGTAAATTTTAAAGTCAATGTCCTTTACTAGGACTGAAGGGCTAGGATTGGAGCAGCTTTCTGATATCACTTGTTAATTAGCTTTTACACCGAACGTCCTTACTTACAGTTTTGCAATAAGCTCTGTACAGAACTTTGAGTAATCCACTACTGAGCTGAATGTTAGGCTCCAGCCTAATGCAATTCTCAAGGGAATACATTAATTCAGAAGGAAACACAGTACTATTAGATGCTGTGCATTTGACTCACCTTTACAGTGCAGTAAAAAATGCCTATTCATGGGGCTAAACTTAGCACTGAAGTATGTGCACTGGTCTTTCAAGAAGTTGCATGATAGACACTGACGATTCAATGATCCCACTGTTGATACACTGGGGAAAAAATTGATCAGAAACATTTGCCATTGGAATAAAATACAATAAACCATTGATTAGCTCATCAGAGTGATAAAATTTGTTTCAGTCTCTAAACTTGCCAAAATATCACTCTCTTATTTTGTGCCTGATGTAAACTGTTTTCAGATGACTCAGTGGACTACTGTTGTGTAAACTGGGCAATGCTGACAGGATCCAAAGCCTGCCCAAAGCAGGACTGGAGTTCCAATAGCTAGAGTGCTGCAGGGTAACAATGTTAGTAGGAAACCATGAAAAGCCTCATTAACTTCAGATTTAAGCACTGGGGTTTGAATAAGGAGGAGGTGTTTTGCCACATATTTTAAAATGCAAGATTAGACACCATAAATATTATTTTTATTTAGAAGATTTTCACTACTTTTAAAAATATAGTCATATTACACGCTTGCATTTAGGTTTAGCTTTTTAGATGCTCATAAAGGACTAGTGAAGATATAAGTGGTAGAAACATTTTGAGTGAAAATCTCTTCTGTTTTTCAAGAAATGTAAAATATTAGCATTTTCAGTTTTAAAAAAAACATTCTTTCCTTCTTACGGCTCAAGTGTAGTAATTTTTACATAATATAAATGATTACCCAAGCCACAAACTAGCAATTGATCTCACGTTTTGCGAGTCATCACAGCACTTAGGGCTTGAGATGAAAAAGCTGTTAACACAGCCCCAGGTATTTCTTACCTATGCAGCTGTCTTCCTCTTGGGGATTCTTCAGTGCTTAAGAAATAACTGTGCTCAAAAGACGAACAAAGTTAAACTCAGTTTGGTAAACTGCCTGATTTGTGTGGTGTTTAGAAAAGTAAGAGACATCATCAATAACATTTTTTAAAATAAAAAATTCCCAAATATACATGAAGATCAAATACATAAATCTAAGCTCCATGACTAAACTTATACCCAGTATACAGCGTAGTTATTTCAGATGCTATATGATTTCATACTAAAGCAGTGATGAACACAGTAGTTCATAGCTTCTGTTTAATTCCTGAAATACGCTGGAGCTCCTGTAGCAACCAGGACCCCTTTCTGCATATTAGAAATACAGAAGACAAAGCTCCTCCTTCACTCCCAGAATTTGCAATATAAATCCAAGGAGTAGAAAAAGGTCACAGTGAAATAATATCATAAATTACAATAGGCCTTATGATACTCAAAAGCCTTTTTGAGCTGTAGAATGACTTTTCCTTCTATCTGGAGACAGAAGTTCGCACCACAGGCAACAGCTCACAGACAAGGTTGCGTGGGTGGAAAAAGGCTTAGTAGAGTTGCTGCAAGAACATCAGATCAAGTCCTTGGTGTGTCCCAGATGAGATCCCCACAAAATTTCCGCTTAAGACGCAGAAGGAGGGTAAGAAAGTCCTCTCAAATGGCTGAGACAGCCCACATGCAGTCTGCCACCTCACTGCAGGCTGAGTGCATCCAGACCTCATTTTTTCACCTGAGTCTTAGAGAAGTGTTGAGAAATTCTCCACAGATTTATTTTCAAAACCTATGGAAGTACTGGTCAGAAAGGCAGTTTCTCCAGTACCAGCGGAGATGATAGGCAGCTTTTGCAGCTTCAAAAAGGTCTTTGCTGAAATATTATTTATTTTAAAGAAAATCAGAATTAGACACATCTGTTTATTTTTTGCCATGTGAAGACTAACCAAGATCCACTGAAGTTATGTGGAGCCTGCACATGTTTTGCATCAGTTCTTTACTGCTCCCAAAAACCACCAAGTGTGTGCTGCATTTTCTTCCCACTATAGTGCTAAGGTGGACTCTGGAAAGATTTCTGTCTGAGTGATCTCTGTGAAAATCAGGTCTTTGTACAATCACTCTATGTAATTTGAATTTATGAGGTTGAATCAGATCCCCAAACAAAGTCCAGAGATCTCTTCCAGAAACTAAGCAAGCATGAAAACTGAAGAGTTAGGGGTTTTATCAAGTGGAAATTTACTATGATTTCTTTTCTGGAATCCAGGAAAGGGTCACCAAAATGTTATTACTGCTGCATTGTGTGTTGATTTCTTTATTTAAAAAATACAGTGAGTCAACTGATGTCATGGTATGCTCATTTTCCCTCCGCATAAAAGCACACGCAGGAATACATTGGCAGATAAATTGTCTGACAAATGCATTTTATGTACTTGGCAGTGCAAAATTTATGGTAATGCTCAAAAATGAAAGAAATATTGTTACTTAATTTTAGCTCCAGTTAAATGGACTCTGTTTTAATAACTCAGATATTTTCCTAAATAGACAAAGAAAATAATGCTTACATGTTTTGAGTATTTTCATCATATGCCAGGATTTTGATAACTTCCCAGTTTCCTGATGTCAGGTGTCTCACACTGATTTGTTCGCTTTTAGCCTGGAAAGAGATGGAAAATATTAACTTTAACCTTACTTGTTACATTTTTCTTTGCCTAGCAGGATTTGTCTGCATGTCATTACTGATTACATCTGTTTAAACTTTAATGTGTGGCATAACATCTTTAAATCACAAACCTCACATTTTGACAGGCCTGAAGTATCCTTTCCTTTTCACATACGAACTTTTCAAAGCCATTAAATAATCTCATTTTCCATCACCATTTTTCTTTCAGTTGCCCACATGCCAGCAGACAATACAATCCCTATACTTCAAGTTTTGTTTCTCTTAGTATTTCTTTTCCTTTACAGGGTGTAGCAAGGGAATCTAACTCAGACCCCTGTAACCAAAACCCCGCAGCAGAGTGTGCTTACCAAGCTTTCATATTTATCACATAGAATCATAGAATTGTCTAGGTTGGAAGGGACCTTTAAGATCATAGAGTCCAACCATTGACTTAACACTTCCAAAACCACCACTAAACCATGTACTGAGCCATGATAACCACAAAGATGCTGTGCCAAGACAGGACACCACCATCACCACCCTCATCTGAGGAGCCAGGCCAACCTCTACAAGCAATGCAGCACACAAACTCAGACACAGAAGTTCAGAGGATCTAACCCTAGTTAAAGTCTCTGCTCCACCATATGCTCAGGAGAAGACTGTCTTTATCCAGGGTCTATAAGGAGAGTCTAAGAGTAGCCTCCAAATTTTCGCAACTGAACCAAATGCTTACACGTTGGGGAGCACCCTCTACTCCCGTGCATAAATTGTTTCTACCCCAGTGTGACCATAGGAGAATAACTGCTTCAAGTGGAAATTCAAAACCTCTCTCAAAGAAAGCGATGTCAGTTTCCTCAGCCAGTGCACTGGGGACTCAATGAGGAAACACCAGGATGCAATGCGTATCTACCTTGAGGCAAAACCAAACTCTTTGGCTGGAAGCTGCAGCAGACTCCTCATCAGACACAGGTTAAAAGCAATGAAATCTGAAGAGTGAGAAGCTCATTTGAGAGGACTTCCTAGCACAAGAAAAATTCTTGCTTAGACTTGTGTAGATTAAAACTTCAGCCATGAACATACTCAAAGGGTTTTTTCTGAGTGTTTTTTCTGTACTAGGGCTATGACGCTCAGCCTGGATATAAAAATTACCAGTTTTCAAATCCAAGACAAACCGTTATAAAGAAAAGAAGTGATACTTCAGCTTATATTTCAGCTTTAGTGGGTGAAACTGAGCAGCTGGAGCAACAAAGGAGGTCAGAGGGAGTATTTAATGGTTCTTTCTGGCCTTGAGCCATGTGATTCTGGAGGACCAGCCCATACCTAATCACAGTGGCCTCAGTGGTTCTGTGGCCTACAAAAACTCATAAAGTCAAAGAGGGTTTTTTTGAATCCTTGTATTTCTGAACTGTACCTTGTAAACTCTGAGCTCTACATCAACAGCAGCAATAACTAGAAAGCAGAAAATATTCAAGGACACCTATGAGGCATGTCTGGAAATGTCAAGGCAGAAAGAAGTGCCTTAGAACTGATCTGTTTTTTAATAGATCCACTAAAAAAAAAGAGAAAAGAATAATGTAGTAACTCCATGTCAAGTCTTGCAAGTACCAACTGAAATCGGGACATTATGCTAAGCACTGTATATATGTTTATGACAGCAGTTCCCTTGTTCAGGAAGGTTCTCAAATTCAGTTCTGTCTCCA
This sequence comes from Limnodromus scolopaceus, assembly GCA_028565335.1. Lineage (NCBI taxonomy): Eukaryota > Metazoa > Chordata > Aves > Charadriiformes > Scolopacidae > Limnodromus > Limnodromus scolopaceus. The sequence goes on along the minus strand of JAOXNO010000078.1, from coordinate 9,449,777 downwards.
TGAATGATTAAAATACAAATTAGTGATTTATTACAAGTGACTTTTTCTTCTCTAGAGAAAGAGAAACCATAACTATTGAAAGAGATATTTAAATATTGAGATCACAGAATCTAACAAGAAACAGCAATAAAAAGCCCAGCCAAGCGTTAATAAACATGGTTATTTTTCAAGGTTACAGCCGTAATACATAATTTATGAAGCTTGCAGGAAGTTCTTGCCTTGATCCATTAAAGTTATTTTCTAATTCTTATTTTGTGGTTGGAAAAAAGAGACTTTCTAGAGTTGTAAAACCCCAAGTAAGAAATTTCTAGATATATCACAGGATTCAATCCCATTTTGTGATTAGTTTCTTTTAAATATTTTATAAGTTACTAAAAGCATTTGAAAACAATAAAACACAAATCCAGCCCTCTATATTCAGACAGTAAATAATATATGATAGACAGTAACCTTTTAAACAGTAACCTTCTCTTCCAAAAAGATTTAATTAGATGCTTCTGCTAACCTGCTTTGATTATATCATTGACACATGCTTTCCTAAAATACAGTCAAAAAAATGTAGCCCAAGAAAGACCATTGTTTGTCAGTACTTGTTGTAAGATTGACAAATAAACCTCAGTGATTAAGTTAATTTAAAGTGAGCCATTGAAACTTACTTCTTTGTCACTGTATGTTCACACTGGTGCTGCATTTTAACTTTCCTGCACTTGGAGGCTGATTTCTGTAATGAGCTGATGTCTGTACTGAGTAGTACAGAGAAGTAACAAGAATCTGAATGCCAAATTCCAATGTTATCTGAGCTCCATCACAAAAAACCTGTGATCATCTGGGTACCGGCAACCTGCTGACTGCTTTAAATTCTGCAGGGTACCTGTTAAGCCGCTGTGGTTCTCACAAGGTGTGACAAACATCTGATGTGACAAAAGGCTTTATGTGCAACGGTTAATATAATTTTTATGCCTCCATGTTTGCTTTAGAAATAATGGACAATCAGATTAATGCAGTGTGCAAAACACATCATATAAACACATTTCCTGTCCTTTATTGCTCTATATCAGCCCCATTACCACACAGAATGTTGCTTATTGATGAAAAATGGTTGATACATGGGATATCACATTTCCTCTTCTTCTCAGGAGCAGCTATATACTTAAAGCCAAATTTGTCATTGGAGATACCATTCAGACTTGTTTATACTCATGGTAAGGGTGATCAAAATAGAAGTATTTTTGATTTTTGGAGCTGTACCGTACCCATGACAGTACTCAAATTCTGCCTAAAAGGGATAGAATACTAAACTCTTAATTAAAAGCTTGACTTTAAACATTATTCTGGTGGGATTAAAACATGTATTTAACACTTAAGTATATATTTAATTATCTTATTGAATAGGAGTGTGCTTAATCTTTTGCTTAAATATTGTCCTGAATTAGGATCAAGTTTCCCAGGTTCTTTAGTAGTGAAAAGTATCAGAGCCTACAGATTTAAGGCAAATGTGATTGTATCCGTAACATCCTTGGGAATGCTCCAAGTTAATTTTTAGATCTACAGCATTGTTATTTCATGTATTTTAAAGATACTTCTTCATATTGTGAAGGAAACCAAAATAAGACTTGATTGACTAAATGGTTTTGTTCTGGTGTGAATTTTTGTCTGGTTACTATATTAATACACCTTTTCCAGATCGTCATCTGAGTTACAGTTTTCTTTAGAAGGTAGAATTTTACGTGTCTTTGATCCCTTTCTTCCTGTCTGATTCTTTCTTGTTATATTTACCCTAGTGAATGAGTATCTTGTTCTTGCTTCTTCAGGTTAAATTTTCCTTAAAGTTCTTTTGCTCTTTTTCTGTCTGCAGTCACTGTGAACATATTTCAGACTTAATAATGTTCATACCAGAGCACTGTCATAAAGGGAGATAATAGACTTGCCAGGCGCCAAGTCTGCTATTTTGATGTTTTGGGTACCTTTATAATCCCTTCTATATCATATGGCTTGCTAAAGTATCTGGATTAATGCTCTGCTGATTTAAATAGATGCCTCGGAGTGCTCCGTTCCAGGGCATAATTTCCTTTATTAGTTCATCACATCTTCATATTGGTGACCTTCAAAGTCATAGTGCAAATTTATCTTCTTTCACGTTCTGCTTTGGAAAAAGCAATGACCCTGGGAAATGGAAGCCACTGGAAAATATTGCAAAGGGTAATATAAGAGTCCTAATTTTTGCTAAATTTTGAGTATTGCCTCACTTTACTGTTGTGTGTTAGCCCAGAATTATGGTCAACGTATTCTGAATCAATATTTAAAATTATACTTATGCATATATGGTGTGTATAAAAGGGTAAAATGTGCATTTTTGCTGTCTCTTGAACTTCTGTGCCCATAAAACATTATTATTGACAAAAGGCTTTAACAAGAAAACATCTCTTCTTGTCTATAGAGGTATAAAGAAAACATGAAATCTTCCAGAGATAATATTTTGGAAGGACCTTTTATTTACAGACCTTATGTGCCACCACAGCAGAGGTCTAAGAAAAAAGAGAGCACTCCACTTACTCTGCAAGAAGTTATAAATACGTCTTTCTGCACCACGTGACAACCTGGATAGGACAAACGACCACAACGCGAGTGTTCAGACACTACTGAAGTGCAAGCCTTTGCTTGGGTCATGTGTCCTCAATAAAAGTCCTAGATGATCACTAGGATATTAAAAATAGCCTGAAGCAAAACCTTACCTGAACCATAAACATGGCTATGTGGTGAAATTCACCCCGGCCTCCCTGCTTCACTGGGACAGTCATGAAGAACTTACTGCCATCCTTGGAGAAAACTGGTTCTTCATTCTACAAAGGTAAGATTATATCAGTTTGTGACACTTTCCATTAAACTTAACAAAACATCAGCTTCGGTGTTTTTGTCTCCTTGTTTTTGGTAGCTGCTATGCTCGTAAGAAAATATTGGAAAAAAAACTGGAAAAAAATTCCTTAGATATTAAACATATTCTGCTAAGATTAACAAAAATGTGGTGGCTACAGGTAACTGTAGTTCATCCTAGTAGTTACCACTGTGCAATCCTGTCCTAAAGCATGGGTTACAGCCCTTGTGAAACTCTCCCTCCCAATGGTAGTCTGGTCCCTAATGCAGCAGGACTTTCCAGTATACATTCCGTTACAGACATCCAATTAATGACAGAGATAAGTCCTACTAGTGATGAGATCAAAGGTTTCCATGGTCTGGACTTAGCAAAATATTACAAAGTACATGCTTAACACTCATTGATTTTGATAAAGTCATATGGAAAAAATAAGCACATTGAAGTTATATTCAGAATCATGATCTTACCATAAATTGTAGCCTAATGTGATACCATCTCTCTATGTCTAACTTTACACAGAAATATTAAAGGAAAATGGCTTGCTATAAAAGCATAGATTTTTTAAAATGATTTCTCATTTGCACATTGCAAAATGAAGCTTGAAATGTATTTTAAATAGAATGTGTTTCATCCATTTATTGGATAGCTCTTCTGAAGCTATGAAAACGGAAACATTTCCTGACATTAGTTCAACATATTGTTCTGGGTATGAATTTAGAAATATTCTTATGCCTTCCAATTATAGCCCATATGACCTCTAATCTTTGAACTCCTTTGTGTTTAATTTGGTGAGGTTATTTTCTAATCAGAAAAAAATCAGCAGAGTATATAGGACATGGTTGGAATGGGATTCATCTGATCTATCTTTAACCATCCAAGAGTTAGGTAGTTAATCAGCTGGTCATCTAAGTGCTTACTTAACTGAATGCAGAGATACCAGAAACTGAAGGGAATACTGCCTCTGGAACCCAGACAGGTGTCTCAGTTTGAAGGGCTGAGAAGTGCGTATCTCTCCACCACGGACACGGTCAGCTAGATAGTGAAATGTCCTCCTAGTGATGCTAAGTGACAGGATTCCCACTAACAGAGCAACAAGCTGCCACCTGAATGTTTACAGAGACTCTGCTATAATCTTCAGCTGTTAAATTAATTTAGGATCCTAAAAAGTATTCAGCTTTAAAAGGCATGGATTTTAATAGCTTATAAAATAACATATAATTAAATGAAAATTACAATGAAGCAATTCCACATTATACACCCAGAAATAGCATTTATACTATACCTGTTTAGGAAGCCACAGGTCTGACTGCATTTCATATTTCTAAAAAACAAAAAAATTGCTTTATGGAATAGCTATAGATCGAAAATATATTTCACATTCAGCAAAAGATCTCTAGCTAGTTCATGGGTTTTTTTCTACTTTGTTACAATCTTCACATCTCTTCCTTGGCACTTCCATTCAAACAAACAAATGATAATTTAATTACGAAGTCAGCTGCCTTATTCAGAGTTTTTGGGAGAACACCACAGGGGACCTAAGAATGCCTTTTTCAGTCCTTTCTGATTAGCTATCAAGAAGCTTTGCACAGGCAGTTCTATTTGTTTTTTACCTCTAGGCATCATTTTACAACTGGATATTTTAGGTTCTTCATCAACACTGGGCAAACAGCCAGCATCAAGCTCAAGGTGTGAGACCTTTCAAATCACAATTCCTTGCTCTAACGAGTTGCAGTACAGCATTAGTGAAGAGAGAAAAAAATAAATGCAAATGAATGTTTATTATTGGTCACACTCATATTTCATATCATGCCATCTAAAAAACGCCCCAAATACCACACACACATTGTTGGAGAAAATATAGAATATACGTCAACTACTGCAAATTGTCACAGTCACACTGAAGTAATGAAAATTTATTAGCTTTAGAAGCATCTGTACATATATGGCCTGAAAAATGAAAAATCTGTAGCTACTATAGCAGCTGCTTTTTTTACAGTACTTTTTGGAATTGAGAACATGTGCAAAATGCTAAAAAAAAATTAAAAATAGGTTTGCAGTTGCGATGGTGGGATGCAATGTTAAATTCTCACAATACAGCCTCTTCTCATCCATTACTGAGTTCAAGAGCATCACCTTATCCAGCAGATGCAGCAGGGGAGCTTTCCGGGGCAACAAGCATCAGCCCGGTCTGAGCTGTGCTCAGCATGGTGACACCGCATTGCTACCCTTTCTCACATTACTATCCTTCACCTACCTACAAAGTCCTTCGCTGCATTTTTTTTTTTCTGGAGTGGGAATTCTCAATCTCTCTCTTACATTATGTCCTGGATTACAGCTCCCTGGATACCTACTTCAGAGAAGTCCAATTGACCTTGGAGCACACAAGGGTCTCCTTTCAGAAACGACTGCTCACAGTGGTTCCTGACCGACTTTCTTAATAAAAGGGCACAAGGCTTGCTGGAACCAGATAAAAAGCAACAAATCTCCATGTTCACAATCTTAATCCATAGTTTGGGGATTTACTCCAGTTTCTGAGTCCAGAAAAGTAAGCCACACTAAGTAGCAAGAAAAGCAGAAAAACTCGGAAATAATCCCTAACACTTCAACATGACTGACTTCCATAGTAGACACTGATTGGAGCCTTTTGACTCAGAGGCCAAGCTTAGACCTACATTAATCACTCATAACCATTTACACTGCCAAATTATACCCTCTACTTCAGAGCATCTGCTGTGTTACTGATATTAGCATGTTTAGAAAATATTTATACTTTTAGCTAGTTCTGGGAAGAGACTGTGACTCAGAATGGGAAAGTGGCCAACTGCATTCAAGATGCAAGATTGTGAAAATGGAGAGATGTAATGCAGGAGTGTCAGAAGACAAAGTCCAGGTCAAGGGATGGGATGCAGCTGGTTTCAAATTTAAAAAATATATTTCAGCTTGGCTTGCATTCAAAATGAAATATCCCTGTTGCCTTTCAATTCTATTTTTTTCTGAAGTTATTTAATTCTGCTACCAAATTTGCGGGAATTATCAGGATTTTACACCTTGTCCTTAAACATATGTAAGCTGTGAGGGATAGAAAGATCTGAAATGAAACTCTGTAGAGGGAGAGAAGAGAAACCAGGCAGCTGAAAATATCTGACGGAAGACAAGCTTGTCACTGCACTATCTACATCCAAAGTACACGATGTTCAGCAACTGCAGTTTCCACTGAAGTTAATGAATGAACAAAGCTTAGTAATTCTGAAAATGTCACTCAAAGTTGCTAATTGCATGAAATCATTTCACCAGATTTGGAATTTTCTCACATCCATTTTCTCCCTGTTGACTAATTACATTCAGCTTGCAGCTACTGCATCTGCAAATGGATTTCTGAAAATCTTTTTCTGAATATGAAAGCAAAATGCAGGAAGAAACCTTGAAAATAGAGCTTAGGAAAAAATCTAACTTACCCTGCTGCAAGCCCCAGTTGTAGTTTCACAAACTGTAAGGATGGAGATATTCTGAGGTCTGTTTAACCATCTCACCACAGTCTTGGTGTTGCTTACCCATTTCACCATGGTGATGTAATATTCCCTAAGTAAACATTTGAAAACACAATGTTCATATCATTCCTACTTCAGATTAGACTCTTCTAAAAACCACATAAATACATTTCATCAAATGCTGGATATGTACTGCATGACAGTATCAGTAACGAGGGATGGAGGAAATAACCCCAAAACACCCCAGCCTCTGTGTTCCTACAAGTGGGAAGGCTCAGTCCTAGTGCGCTGTTCTCCTGGGAAATTTGTACGCCGGTAGCACCTCCTTCTCAGCCATTTGTAATATATACACTTTGCCATTTGCAAAACGCATACCTGTGAAACATATATTTGTGAATATACATGAACCATGTACTTGTTGGACAGCTTAAAAACGAACACTAGATTTCAACAGACACTACTATTTTCCCATACCATATACTTTCAGAAGACACACATCATTGCAGAAGAATCCAGCCCTACTGCCAAACAAGAAAACCAAAAAGGTCTCTGATGTTAGAGGGCAGACAAGACCCCTTTAAAATGTCCCTTGTTATTTTATAACAAGTATTTTATAATGGGACTTCTGCACAAAGGGAAGTCACACTCAGTATCAGTGTGTCAGCTTCCATTTTAACAAATATCAGACAAATTGTCTGTCCCTCGATGACTTCAGCTGAGCATGGGAAGCTTCCCAGGCACAGACTCATGGTATGGAGTATGAGTCTCCCTCAGCCCAAATTCCTGTTAGGCTGTCAGATTGGGGACGTTACAGAGAAAGACATGTTGCAGCTTGTCATCCCAGCCAGGCTGTTCGCCTCCCATCTCCGCTCATGGCAGCTGGCAGCTTTCACAGTCCAGCTGAGTTACGTGCAACAGTGAAGTGAACTTGTCTGGAAACTCAGCCCCCCTTGAAAACAAGGGGCTTAGCTTGCATATAATTAGGCTTTTAATCTAATGTTGATGGAGATCTCATTAGTCTTTGACAACACATATTTAATTATATATTCAAAAGACTTCTTTCTAGATCAAAGATGCTAAGCAGCGCCAACAGCAAAGTTGTGTACAACTCTGATGCTGCACGCAGGAGATGCAGGAGGCAACAATTCACCGCAGCTTCACCCAGCCTTGCTCTGGTGCTACATTTGAAGAACAGCCCAATACGCACAACTTTCTTTTGGTTTTTATGTTTGACTTTCAGTAAGAGATATTTTCACATGTGGATACCAAAATGATTACTAGAAATGATGATATATTCTGAGCCTAATACTTAGTGGTTTGTGGGGGTTTTTTTGTTTGAAAAGCTTTTTAACTTACTGAGGAGCAAAAATGTATGTCAAAAGTCACACAAGATTTAACACGAGATCAGATGACGCAGCCAACAAAGCAATGATCCAACAAACAAACTGAAGAGTGCAACGCCATATCTCAGTTAACTGGTTCCTCACGGCAGAACTCAAGAAACAAGAGTTAAAAACTTCTCCCTCTGCAGTCGTGCCTTCATAAGGCCATCCAAAACCATTGCAGCTGTGCAGACAGACACCCAAAGATAGCCCAAAGGAAATATTAAAACAGGTGAATAAGGATTACCTCCTTCTACTGGTACTTGGACATCAAGATAAGACAGCATCCGCTGACAGTAAAGCCCAAATTATCCCAGAACAAAATTCTACAAAATAGAGCCTGAGCTGTTCCAAAGTTTAAGTAAGGGATAGAAACAGGAGATTTAAGCATTCAGAATCCAGCTGAAATACTAATTGATAGTCCAAATTAAACCATAAAATCATCTTCCATTACTAACATAAACTCCTTGATCATTGAAGTGTAACAAAAGATCATTTAAAAATTCCATTTTTTTCTCCTCTTCCATCAACTATGAATAAAAAATATGTTCAAATTTCACTATGACTTGCTTATCAGGAGTGTAGTGCAGTGCATATATAAATATATGTAGAACCACATACCCTTCTGAAATTAAATACTGTCTCCAGGTAATGTTCTTTTGTAATTCAAAGTTTTGCAGTTAGTCTATTGTTTCATATATAGAGTGCACAGACACACATACAGAGTAGTGTTGTTGCAGGCTGAAATTTGTAGAAGAAAATCATACGTTTTATTAGATTGGCTGATACAGTTGAATAAAACCAGAGAAGACTGCAGGGCAAAAACTTTTTTAATTCTGAGGAAGCTGCTATCAGTTCGTGTCTCCAAACTTATCAGGCATTTTTTGCAACTAATCTTGTTCTAGTAATGAAAACGAGCACTCTCTCTTTTCCTCCAGATCCAAATAGACAAATGTACTGGGATTACTAGACCCTCTGTCTCTGTACATACGTTACGTTTCCTCACAACATCACTTCAAAGAGGAAAGACTATGATCACTTTCTGGACAAAGGACTGAAGCAAGATATTACATAAAAACTTACATTCATTTTAGATCCTCAATCTGATACCCATTTAATCAGGTGCTCTACAACACTTTGTATGGTCAGGGCACAACTTTCATCCTTGTTTGGGAACAATTCTTAAATCAGACTGTCAATTAATTTACTGCATGTCCAAAGAGTAACAAACACAATTACCAATCGCCTGTGCAATTTTAATTTAAACTCAGTGTATCAAACGGGCTGTGTGGCAGAGACAGAATCCAGTTTTAGAATTCAATTGGCCCAGTAAGAGCAGACTTTTCTCTCTTGCTGTGACTTGTTTTATTCAAGCTGTGTCTCCTCACCTCACTCTTAACTTTCTTTTTCCTACACTTTGTGTAGCCAGTTCCAGGTTTTTCCTTATCAACCCCTTTTCTCACAGCAGGGCCACTATAAGATGATCATGGGAACCATAAAATCCATTTGTTGATACCCGTCTCCTGTATCCCCACCATCTCACAGATGGTTCTCACTGGAATCCCTGATTGTCAAGAAAACTTCATTCAAACCCTTTTTTGTTTTTTAGCAAGTCCCCATTTCATGGACTAATCAAGTTTGTTTTTTTTTTTAGAGTCTCTTCCCTCTCATCTGCCCTAGGAGTTTTTCCTTTCTGAATTCCAAAGAGACGGCTTTTCTCTTTACTCTGTATAAAAGCAGACAGGAAACACAGAAAAAGCACTCTCCTTCCACAGCATCCCCTGATCAGTCAATTTTGAAGGAGCTTGTACATCACTCACTTTATTCTATGATGGATTGAACCAGGCAACACATAAAAACAAGAGTTTTAAGCTCCTTGGCCAGACAGTGAGCTATTTCTGATTCCACATTCGGTGTGTAAATCTGTTCCTTGGCTTCAAATTGGCCTAAGGCAATTATATAAGGTAATCAGTATGAAGAAGACACAGCTTTCCCTTAGGCCCATGAACCAGGAACATGACATGTATACAGTCAGCTCAACGGTAGGAGCTGGAACATCTCACGTGTGCTGAGGAGGTGCTGCTCACTGACAAAGGTCAGGACTCGGGTCCTGAGGGGGGTGGAGGACATTCAGTGAAAAAAAAAAAAAAATCCAACTGTAGGTGCTGAGAAAGCAAATGTCTTTCCTGAGCATATGGCAATTAACTTTTTTCCAAAGATTTGTAACTTGATCAAATCTGGATTCATTTTTCACTGCTGATAAAACACAGTAAATATCAAAGGTGTTTATCATCGTTTGCCAAGCTTTAAGACTTTTTTTTTGTTTTTAATCTTTCTTTCTTATAGAATGTTTTCCTGTATTTTGATTATCTCAATTGATACACAGGTCTATGGAGGCAGTTCACCAGTTTGCTAATACATTTATCATCAGTCAGGAATGTCCAGCACGTCTTGTTTCACTTGTAAGTTTTGGGACGCTTGTGACTGGAGAGATATATGTGTGTATCTTGCTGGCTGTTATTGTAAGTGCTTAGCAAAGTCAACAAAGACAATAAGCTGAACAAAGGAAAGGGATTTGCACTGTGTTACACTGAAAGCATAGTTATAATCATAATTAAATTTGAACATTAGATGTTAGACTAACATCACAGGAAAATAACTCACTGTATTAAACTTAAAAATAACAAACTGTTCAAGAAAAAAAGTAAAACTTTGCAACTTCATACCATTAACTATAATGAAGAAATCTACTCTGATTTCAAGCCAATGAGCTGATTATGAAAGAAATCTGCTCATAAGAATTGCTGGAAGACATTTAACATTTATGGCAATGGAAAAAGGAGCCTTACTTTTGTTGACAGTTTTATAGATTTGGATTTCAATAATAAATACGACAGGGTTCACCTAAAGAAATCCAACCTATTATGCTCTACTAGCTTGCTGGCAGGTTGTTATTGAAGAAGGTAAACAACAGAAACTTGTACCATGCACAATGCTCTAGAATATTTACTATATTCTTAAATTATTTATGTTGTTGTGTGTTGAAAAGCATATGAGAATTTACAGATACTAATAGAAAATGTCATTCTCAGGAAAACACATGGAAAACAACACAAATTGAGACATGACCTGCAAGGTAGCTAAGATAACTGCAGTTTGCTAGTGTTTTGGTACACTATATATGACTTTATCTATGCATACACCAATTGATGTACTGCAGTTTTCTTCTGACACTAAGCCACAGGTATTTGGTTGGAAAGAGCTTTTCTAGCTCCCCTTTCCATGGGTGCTCGTGGCCACCATCCTATCCAGGCTAACAAGCCCTGCTCCTCATTTTCTCGCAGCCATGCGAGGACCATCTTGGTAGCCCACTGACAGACTCTGATCATCCCCTTTGAATCCCCAAACTGGTGTGGGTGATGCTCTGCCTTTACTGGAGATGGACAGAGCAACCTCCTTCAGTTTGCTAGCCATGGTCCTCCTAGAATGGTCCAGCCTTGGTGACAATCAGCATGCGCTGTTGTCTCCCATTCAGTCCCCAAGTACAAATCCCTCGCAGGATGGCTGGGCAGGCAGCCGTGTCCCAGCGTTTGCTGACCCAGGGGCTGGTCCTGGCCCATGTGCAGAAGTTCCATTTCTAACCACAGAACCAGGAAGGGAATAATCAATAAACACCTTGGCATTGCGTGGGAAAGCTTCAATAAAATAAAATCTGTGAACATATTTTTATCCTGCAGGCTTTGGCTGAATAGATTACAGCCATTTGCTATAAGGTATGAATTAATCCTTTACATTAACCTTGTGAGATAGGTATTGTTATTGCCAAGTTACAGAGGAGGGGAGGGGCAGAAGTGTGAAAGAAGTGATTAGACATAGCATATCTAAGAAAAGCTGAAAGTAAACCCCAGTTTTCTTAATACTAAATTGCACACTCCCCCAATCTTTCCAATTTCCAGTCACATCAAAAAATCAAATAAGCTTTCTATTCCAAAGCAAGGCTGACATAAACTGGCTGCCAGAAGTGTAAAAGCAACTTTTCTAGATTCAAAAGGTGATTTCAAACCAGAAGGACAGAAATATCCAAATGATTTTGTTGATTTGGAAATGCATGGATAATAAAAACATTGATGAGGCATGTAAGAGCATTATTTGAATTTATGCAAACTGAATTTCTGAAGTGCTTTCAGTTCCATTAAAAAAGATTAATTGAAATCAATAAAAATTACTTAAATTTGTCATACAAAGTCAGAAGAGTCTGACTGTGTATTTCAGTCTCTTTAAAAGCAGGTATATATAAAATGAGAATGTGTACACCTAGCATTTTTTTCAGACATTTAAATATAATTGGAAAAAGTAAGAAAAAGGGCTGACAATTTCTTATAGTGCATTTTAAAACTACCTGGTCAGCAGTGGCTGGTAACTGTGCAGAGCCAACATAGTTTGCTCACTATGGCTGAGAATGGGGAAAGCAGGGGCAGACTTCCACTCGGAAACTTTCAAGAGCCAATACACAGTTCTAGCAGAAAAATCTTTTCATCACGTAAGGAAGCACAGCGCTACTCTAATAAGTGGACTGTAACTTCTTTCATGTATTATTTCACTTTTTGTACTAGTGATTTCCGCTTTGGAAAAGAAATGAAATTTTTCTGCCTGCAGAGGAGGGCAACGAAGCTGGTGAAGGGCCTGGAAAACAAATCATATGAAGAGCAGCTGAAGGAGCTGGGACTGTTTAGTTTGAGGAAGAGGAGGCTGAGGGGA
>JAOXNO010000078.1:9418009-9437177 GCA_028565335.1 Limnodromus scolopaceus | reverse complement strand
GATGATCCCAAGGGTCTCTTCCAACCTAGACGATTCTATGATTCTATGATTCTAAGTCAAAATTCAAGCACGGGTTTTGAAAAATCAGCTTACATAATTTCTTAATATCATATTAGTATCTTATATCTAAATATCACTAGTTACAAGGATTCCTTAGGTGTCCTAAGTTAGAGTGGTTTGAACTGACTGCTTGCACACCATATCGCTTTCTCAGGATTTGCAGCAGGAGGAGCGTATTAGCTTTCCAGCTGGAACTTCAGGAGCTAGTGGTGTTTGAATGCGCACATATTTTATCTTACAGGTATATTAGCTTTCTAGGACTAATGAGAAAAAAACCCCTGCAGTACAAAATCACGTTTGCCACTGAAGAAAACCTAAGTTAATAGTACACGTAGAATGGAAACACCAAGGGGGAAAGAGTAATGGTACAGAATATAATCACATGTTTAAAGGAAGACTGTCAGTCTTTTTGTGGCATTAGCCTTGTGCCGTAGATGGTAAATTTTTCCATAGAATAAAACTTTCAGAAGTAAATTTACAATTGATATTCCTACCTTTGTATCAGAATAACCTGAACAAAACTTAGAAAATATTACCAAGCATCTTTATAGAGTCACTGCAAGAAGTAAATGAAGGCAGAACATTGAATTTACCCAATCTCACATCAAGTACCCAGACGCCCTAAATATCTGAGAAACAATTTTCTGTCTTCAGAGGTCCTGCACTGCATGCAATTTGGGGAGAGCTGAGAATCTGAATGTTACTTTTTATGGTTAGAAATAACAGAAAACCCATTCCCTACCCATTTTTGTGGTTTCTCTACCACAGTAGAGTGGTAGAGGTAGCAGTGAATCTCTCCCATAACAGCAGTTGGTTATGGCTTGTACAATATGCGTTTCCAAAATGTTCCTGCCTTGACAGATCCATAAACCTACATATGATAGTGTCCCATTCCATTTGATTCTGAAAGACTACCATGACCTATTTACTAATGACTCCATAAGAAACTGATTAGATAGGCACTGAAAAAAATTGAGTGCTAAAAGTAGCTACTACTTCTACTAAAAAAGCTAATACTTTAAAAAAAAACTTTCCAACCGCTACAAACTCCAAAGATTTTCACTCTAGAAAGGTCTGTTCAAAGGTAATTCTTTATATCTGCATATATATATTGATAAATGGAGAGAGATTTATATGAATTGATGACCAGTGTGATGACTGACTGCTACTCAAATCCAGAGTCAGAATGTAAGATTTACAATAAAGTTGACTCACAAGTATACAATTTTCCTAAATTTTTCAGCACCACATTATACCTTAATAGCTAAAATTAAGATGAAACTAACTTTTTGTCCAGATTTAAATAGTTTTACTCAGTCTTCTGATAGAGCAACAAAATGGAATTTTAAACATGACTACTATTTCAGTTAAACAGCAACAAAATCTTTACCAAGGACTCAAAAATCTGGCAAAGATGCGCCTTAAGTCTCACAAAAGAAATTGCACAAATTGAGCTATTGCTAGCCTTTGGCTTCAAGATGCAAAAAAGGCTTTAAGATACCAATATTCATTCGATTCACTTCTATTTTCAAACTGCTGAATGAATCTGAAAAATCTAGAGGGAAACAATAACATCTGAACAACATTTTCAATATTTTTCTTTCTTGGAATGCCAGCTTAAAATTGGTTGCAGTGGTTGTGAAACAGTGCCCATGCTAACATCTTGACTGTTTTGAGAAGAATTACCCAAAAATCTTTTGGGTTCTGTAGGAACTGCAAAAATAACAACTATATTCAAACGGCTTTTTTCAGCTAGAGGTAGCTTTATGGTTGCCAATCCTTTCCATGACCGTCCCCATCTGAAGACACCCTGAGCGAAGAGATGAAGTTGCATGTCCCTGTCCTTTAGATTGCAGCCAAATCTGAGTTGTGTTAACTCTTTTATTGTTATTATTACCTATATTATATAAAAAAATAGGGTTATAAGATCATTAGCATGTGCACTGAAATCACAGTGGGAATTTCATCAATACAACTGCAATTCTACAAGCTGGAACATGCATATGGGAAGGGATGAAAATTTTCTTGCCCTTCAACAAAATTTTCAAGGTATCTCAAGTGGGGACAGGTAATTGGGACCTCAGTTTAAGGAAGTAACTTTAGCAGGAGGGTCACCAGTTGCAGCCAGACCTCAGTTCTTCAGCCCGAAAGTCAAAGGGACTGTTAAATTAGCTCAGCAGTTTTGAAGCAGTTTCTCCCGGAAGACACAACACAGCCCTTTAGTCCATGTGATCTGGTGGCATCTCATCTCACCTTCTGTCACCTCACTGCCTCTGTCAGCCACGAAGAGAAATGAAACTTTCTTTAACCTACTGCATTTTAAAAGTTCAGAATACTTCTCTCTAAATGTGGGAACACCCTGATTACATGTTCTGTGCATTTGTAATACACTTCAATATTCTACAACCGCATTTCAGAAACCAAAAGCAACAAGTTGGCGTACAGCACGGAAAGGCTGGGAGTGAATGCAGTAGCAACTTCAGAACAAGGGCAATGTTCAGCCCCTTTACGGATTTAGGATTTAGTTTAGGATTCTTAATTTCATATATTTCAAGTAAACTGAAGCTTCTCAGGACATCAGACGTGAGCAAATCCCAGATCCTTGTGATTTTTAAGAGAAGCATCAATCCAATACAGTTGTACTTTATTTTTTCATCATTATGTTCAACCACAGGGACAGAGATCAAATGCATTCCAGTCAAAGATAAGTGATTTGCTGATGTAAAAAGGCAACCATTAGTCTGAGAGACAGTCAGGTTAAATTAAACATGAGTTTCAAAACAATGAAATTATATACCTTGATTTAAAGTTGTCAGGTGGCATCAGTTCCAGTGTATGTGCTGGTCCATACAGATTAACTACAAACAGCTTTATTGTTGGATTTGTTTGACCTGCCTTTGAAAAAAAGAAAATAGAAGCTTTAGAGGTACTGAAACAGTGACAGCTAAACAGAATCACTCATTAACACAAATCAGTATCTTTATAATGAGAAATTATTACAATTTAAAAATCTTAAATTTAAAAAAAGTCATTTCACAGCCATATGAATTACACAGTTAGAAAAGTAAGCATTAATTGAGTAATAATTCTCTTACTGGCCTTTACTGAAGGCAGACCTTCTTATGAAGAGCAACACTAGAACTGGTTTGGCCCAGTTCAGTAAAATCAGCTGCAAAAACACAGCCAGCTCCTAAACCAGCAGTTAAACCCAGCCTCCAGCAAAGTCTTTTCCAGACACTGTTGTTCCTTCTTCCAAAAATCTGTCCCATATCTGGGATAACACTCCTCCTCTTCCTTCATTGTTTTCCCCAAGTCTTCTTCCCCTGGCTTGCTGAGGTGGAAAACATATTTTTTGCCATGCTCAGGACCCAGTTGCTTTGGCAGGCCAGCTCTGAGCAAACCAAAATGCTTCTTGTTGCTAAAGGGGAATAAAACGGCAGTTTGATATAGATCCACTGGGAAGAGTCTGATAAATCCTAAGGATCTACAGGAAGCCGGGATTTTTTCTTCTCCCGGTAACATGGCTCCTTACTAAGGAAGGTTTCTGAGATGAAGAGAAAGGACTTGAGATAGATGACACGGCTCTGCAGGGCTGGCTACTAGTCTCACATTCCTGGCCTAGCCATATCATATTCAAGCTTCTTTTTCATGTAAGCCACAGGAGTCACACAACACTATACAGTGCCCTTGGGATATGGGGAATGTCTCTTGGTGGGGCTGTTTAATATTGGAAGGGTAAGGTAAAATCACTGATTATACAGATTTAATCATAATAAACTACAAAGCTGTATATCTGGCTTTTCACAGGGGAATTCAGAAATGCAAAATAGCTTGGCTGAAATACACCCACAAATTCCCTTTAGAAATTGGACTTATCTCAAAATATAGTCTGAATCCTGTAGCCAATCATTTCTGAGTGGTGTGGGGAACAAGAAAGTGGCATTTGTTTATGTTTACTAGTACTAAAAAAATGTTTTGAAAATTAATTTGATTAGACTCCTGGAATTATGATTATTTTTTCATAAAAACTTTTCCATTTGCCTCAAAAGCAATGTGGTCTTTCAAAAGCATCCTTTGCATGAACACAGCTTACACAAACGCAAAACTGGAAGAAAACCACTGCAAGATCAAGTCCTTAGGACACAGTTGCAATTTCCTGCTACCTTTTGAACCTCACATTGACTGCACAGTGGTATCCAAGCATTCTCCAGGGGAGGGCGGCCATGAGTAATGACTATCCAGCATGTAGAGATGTAGAGACACTCCAAAACATGCCTTCACAGGGGGCATGGCCAGATCCATGCGAGCCCCTGAACATGAAGCTCAGCATTACCCCAGCTCTGGAATCCCCAGCCCCACTCTGGCCACGGCAGAGTCCATCGCAGGCTGCCAGCCTGAGCTGCTCTCCCTTCAGGGAGGTACTGCCCCAACCTACTGTCTCTGATAGGAGTATCCATGGTGTGCCCCACTCTGTGCATGGATACATCACAGCTAGAGCTCTACAGTGGTGGCTTCTACTGCAATACAAGGTCTGTCCCTATGGCTGGGGAGGTGCCATGGTCAGCGGCGTGAACACCAAGTGCTCCGGGAGCCTCCAGTGGACCCAGGCAGCTGAAGGTGTTTTTTCTACCTGAGTAGAAAACTCTCTCCCTCAATAGTGAACAGCCTCAACTTCTCCACCACTCAGGGTCCTCCTGACAAGCTGAACAGCATAAATTTGTATGTATTGAATGTATCAAACATTCGTACAGTAGTGCAAGAACCCTTTACATTGAAATCTTACTTTATTCTCAATGTATTTAACAAAATTTTAACTTCCTTTTTCATTTTTTTTTAAGAATACAGTCTCTATGCATGACATCTACACAGATGTACATGTTCCAGTATTCACAAATATTCACAAACACATGGGTTCCATCTTATTTATTAATTATAGATATAATTTTCGCCAATGATTTCATTCTATAATAAAGACCAAACCTTTTTTTTTTTTCCAATCTCTATTTCTATATCACAAGCTTCATTACCAATTAATGATGTTTAACGGGTAGCTAAATTGGCATTAAAAGGAGACATTAAATAAAGATAATGTTTTTTCATTAATGAGATTACTAAAGTAGCATTGTGTATCACTTTTATGCTGAATTGCTAATGAAATGGAATTTTTCCTTTCTTGTTTACAAAGCTGACTTTTAAAAATATTCCTTTTTTTTTTCTTTGCTCTGTTAGTCAAGGTCTTTTGCCAAGGCAAGCATGTAAACTAGGTCTAAAAATGCTGTTAATTCATTATTTCAGAGTATGATTTCATAGTACAAATAAATTAGATATATATATCACTCATATTGTTCTTTCTTAGTATGTGATACGATCTAACTGTCCACCCACATTAAGAACAAAGGGTCACCTCCAAAAAACAGTAGCAAGAATATGGTAATATGAGCACTTTCTAAAGCCCTCAATGAACTTCCTTTGAGATGTCAAAGGAGTACCATGAACATGGACCTATATAATCCCTCAGAAAGGAACTCAGGCTTTTTGAAACCGTACACAAGGGATGGATAAACTGATAACTTGGAAGACAATACCAGTGCTGGAGCTCAACACAAAAATGACAACTAGGGAGGCACCTAATCAGGAAACCCCCAGAAAATGAAGGGCTATTTCAGACATTATCCTTGTCTCCGTTGCTCTGTCACTTTCCAAAAGGAATCTAAAAACCCTTCTCTAAATCTTCTGAAACTCAGTGATAGCTCTAATTTTTTAATGTTTTTTTTTTCTCGTTTTGATGGCCAGGAAAAGATTTTACTGTGGCTTATCTTATCCAAGGCCAGTCTTTCCCATTTATTAATAACAGCATAATTTACTGAGATCTATACAAATCCCTGCACTCTGCACACAGCGTGTATGACTCCAGTGCAGTTGTGACAGTATCTTTTTTTCTGTGCAGTCCTTCTCTCAGAAGTGGCAGATTGATTTTACCAAGCCATATCTCAATAATGAAATTACTACAAAACAGTCTATCTGCTGTTCCCTCACCTGATAGTTTCTTTCCAGCACAAGGTGTTACAATCTGCTGAAAAAAAATGTAATTAATACTTCCTGAAAAGCAACATGAACAAAATCAGCCTCTGTTACTGTCTAGAAACACACCTTCCATACGGTTGGATACTATCACTGAATAAGGAAGAGGAGGTGGGGGCTGCACTCGCACTCATCTTACCTTAGGATATGGATAATGCTTTCCTTTTGGATATAGACCACCCGTAAACCGAGGAATAACCATGTTCGGTACCAGAGAGTCATTTATGGTCAGGAACGCCAGTCTTTCACCGTCTGGAGACCACCAGTGGGCAATGTGAGAATGAAGAAGTTCCTCTGAAAAACCAGATCTCCTTAGGGTCCATAAAAATAACTATCACATAGCTTCCAGTTCATTCAGCTGGCACTGATTTTTTTCTTTCTGTGTCTACTAGAAATGCATTTGTTGTAATTCCAGTAATTTCACATAATTTTGGGTTGAATGTTTGGATAACAAGGCATATCAAAAGATCAAACTTTAACCATTTTTCTCACATGAATACTTTCATTGATGTCAATAAATCATTTAAACATGAAAGACGATTGTTACTGCCATATGTTTCCTTCTATTGCATTCCATTAGATGTGTTTAATTAATTTTTAAATGATTTGAACAATTTTAATAGGTTTTTTAGCATTGTCAATCTTTTTTTTTTTTTCTTTTAATATAAAACATTAGTATACCCAATTTCTCTGGGTTGTGGTACCTGGTAACAAGCAGATCATCACACAGTGATATTTATGTAATAATTTTTGGAGTGCAATATTTTGGCTTTCTTGTCCCACTCTAATGATCAGCTTTAATTCTTAGAAAGTTCAGTTATGCAGTTATTTAGTCATATAATGCTTTCTTACATTTATTGTCATTGTATTTCATATCAGAAAGAAACAAAATGGAAACAATGAGAGAAGCAGCAGCCAAACTCCTGGAATCCCAGCAAAGCAGCTCCTGACCAATTCCAAATTCACCCTGTACAGGTCTTCTGTCTTCCACTTGTGAAAAGACTTCGATTTTTTGCATTATGTATTTGATATGTTGGCTTGTTTGGTGAGAAATTTGTATTTAAATTTGAAGAATTTTGCTGTAAACCTAATTGAGAATAGTATACTAACAGGAACAAAGGCATGATTTCATACCTTATTTAAGAGCCTACCTACAAAACTACTTAAATTGTCAATGGAGACTCTCCAAGATGCTAATCAGATTCTGAAAGTTTTGAAATGGCTTAATGGGTTGAATTATCTAAGGTTAAAGTGCAATGAAGCTGGGACCTATATTCAAGTCATATATTCTGTGTCATGCTTCTCTCCCTGGCTGGATAACTAAAACCTTTTACACAAGAGAACAGCAGAGAACGAATGTTGAATATCAGATAGCAAAAGTCCCAATTATGTTTGTTTTAAAATATTACCGTTTGCATTCAAACAAGGTTATTTGCACATAGAAAAGCTATTCCCAAATGCTAGTGTAAGGTAAAATGCTAATAAACTTATGCAAATGATAACAGAAAAGAAATGAGGTCAAAGGAGGAACAGTTCTCAATTCAACTGAAAATCTCTTGACTTCAGCTGGACAATATTCAGACTGCTCAGCTTCCGATGCTATTAAGAACACTACTAAAAGTAGAGGACTGCTCTAACTTAAACAATGGTTAATGGGAACGAAGTAGTATATTCATCCATGCCAACAGACACTGACTGTTATCCTCCAATGCATACAGAGAGAATTCCCTTTAACTTGACTTTAATTACGTATATTGTGGAGAAGAGCTCGCCTCCTGCCTGCATCCCCGGGAACCCAAAGAGTTCTCTCTAAGTCAGGAAATGCAGCAACTATTTGGGCCAGGGATTGAAAAACTTGGAAATGTAAGATATTTAGACGAATAAGCCTGGCTTCCTTTTCGAAAAACAAGAAGCAGGCTCGTGGCTCTTTTGAAAATCAGCCCTGCATGACACCTATGTATCCATATGTTCACAGGCAAAAATCACCCACAACACATATGAAGAGATCTGTGTTTTGTTGTCAGGTAAAGAAGTTCTATGAAGCTTTAAAGCCTTTCAGTCTCCAAATATTAATTAATAAAGTGTGTCTGTAGGAATGATGGAAACACACAGAGAATGAGGAGCGTAACCTCAAACAAGCACCATTTCCATTATTGTGCTGGCTGCTCCTGTTATTATCCCATTTTCTTTTTCTGTTCCTCATGAAATATTTGAAGCTTAAAGGAAGATTCATTTGTTTTATCAACAGTGTTGTTGATCTTTAAAACAAACGAAGTTACAAAAAAATCCACATCAACCTCAGATACTGTTTCTGAGATATACAGGTAAGCAGAAACACAAAAAAAAATAGCATATAGACATGTTTCAAATAAAAGAGATCAGTTTCGATTCTCTTTAGTTCCTAAACGTAGATCTCATGAATGCACAGGTCCAAATCATATAAACCCTCCAGCATTTCTTCCATTAAAATATGTCTTAAACTTCTACCTGTATAATTCTTAGAGAGGGTCTACTCCATCCTTTCCAGACAGCTCAAATAAAACACCTGGCAAATATCAGAACCTGCCAGATGCATTAGGTAACTTTCTATGGTCCCTTCTGGCATGAATTACCCTATGATATACTTTTGACCGTTTGCAGACTAGGAAGAAGTGTTTTTTAAAGAATCTCATATTACATTTTGTTCTGTAGAGTACAGCTGTTAACGATCCTCCATTATATGTTGTTCAATGCAGGTCCATGCCGCACCCAGCTGCACCCCAAAGAGAAGAGAAACACAGACTGCCCTCTTCTGAATGGGCATCCTCAGAATGGTTGCAGAATTGGAGCCAGAATTGCCTTGTTTGCATCCATGACTGTAACTCTTACTAACATCACTTTGTTTTAGCAAAAACTTGATATACTATATCAACTATAATGAGCTATATGTGCTTAATTCTTCAATTTGCATGCAGTCGTGTTAGATTTGAAGAACATGACGTGCATATAAAACTATATTCCATTCCAAAGAAGTCCTTTGTCCTTAAGTTTTGAAATACGCCACCACATTAAAACATTTCAAAAATTTAATTAAACCTTGAAGGTGGGTAATTACCAGACACAGACATTTATATGGCTAAGGGATGCAAACTACCATTCTAATTTCAGGGTTTACTTGGGCAGAGATATGAAAAAATCCTCATGTGAGCTACCTGCTCATAACTTCTGAAACACCATGAGGTATGGATAGACCATTTCCAAGGGTCCCACTGATGTTCCTTGCTCTATGGCACACCACCATTCCTAAAAAACACTCTGTCCTGAAAAACTCTACATAAGAGGAGTTAGATACTTCAGGTAACTGTGTATTTAACACTGAGCTATTTATCTATAAAATTCACAAGTCCCATAGAAATAATAACTGAAATGTGCATTGATTTTAAGCTCTTGTACCAAGCTGAACAATCCATTCCTTTTTTTGAATTTTTTTTAATTTTATTTATTATTATGTTAAAAGCATTTTGGCTGCAGAGCGAAACATTCTGCAGTATTACATAGAAGACGGCTTCAGAACCAGAGGACATCATGGACTATGGACTGAGCTGCCTCCAGTTCATTTTGGCACCGCTTGCCAGCAACAGCAAATTTTCCAGGAGTCGAGGCCAGGTTGATTTAAGTCAAAAGTAGGAGCCACTGTTGAGGTAACAGTACGACACTTTTAGATCTTTTCAAAACACTGAAATTGGATTCAAGCATGTTCTTAAAGTCAAGCACAATGTTACTGTGGGGCTTGACAAGCTGGAGCCTCTCGTGAGTCATGCTAACATTCAGCACACCAACCACCACCGAGGCTGAAGGAGAGACCTTGATAAAAAAGAAGTGAGGCACCAGGTGGTATCATCTTTGATCACCTTTCATTATGTATCCAGCACAAAAAAGAAAATGTAGATAATTCTGTTTCTACGCTATGAGTCTTCTGTGCTGCCTTCTATTAGGATGTTTTAACTGTTAACAGATTGGCACGATCTGATCACACAAGCACAAACTGAGTCCTTTCCCTCCTCATTTACATTGTAAACCCAGAATAGCTCCAAAGGTATGAATGGAGGTATTCTAGATAAGCAAATCATACAGGGTGTTTCGTTTTATTTAAAATGCCAGCCCCACTGAAGTTGGCACTAAAATTCCATATCAAGATTACATACTACCTATTGTTCCTGATGCATTTGATACATTCTGGTTGAAAATAAATTCCTCTTTCTCAGAAAATATTGTTATATGTAAAAGAGCAGTCAATACGAAGTATGAATAGATAGAAAGGCAATCTTGCAAGAAAATGAGAAAGCAAAGAAGCAAAACCAACTTTAGATAGAATTTTCTGAAATGAACAGATTTGTGTTGTTTGGTCTGTACAAGAACCTCTCATCTGTTTTAATAAACAGATATATTTTTCTGGCTTACCTTCATACAACCAGTCTGCAATTCCATTAAAAATAATTCCTTCTTTTCCCGAAGATGTCAGGCGCAATGAGCTACTCTTTACATCAGGCTGATAGTAGATGTTATTTTCAAAAATATAAATCTGGATGAGGGAAGAGGGATGGAGAGAAAAAAGAACATTTTGGCAGATATAAATGAATATTCAGCAATGAATATGTAATTTCCTCAGGCTCAGAACAGTCTACAGAATAATTCAGCATGAGTTTTCACCAACACTGGCTTCATATTTCCTTTTACTATTAATTTGGACAAAGTAAGCAAACTTTCAATGCTTATGCCAGGCCAAATTCTTCCTTTGAAGTTTTCTTCCCAGTTGGAATGTTTCTATTCTCTTTAAGATATATTATTACATTCCTCAGAATCATACAGGAGACAATTTTTGTAACAGTTGAATGGATACAGAAATAATCCATTAATTCCATTCTATCTAATAAAATCATCTGTTTTTCTAGCTGTGAAATTAGACGCACTTCTGCAAGTACATACAGCACACATCATAAATTCAAGTTACAGCTTTACATCATGGTGTGAGAACTTACTGGAAAAGCAGAAATAAATAGCAGACTGCCGTTACCTTTTCCCAGCTTGCTGACACTCTTTCTGACTCTGACACACAAACATTTTACCTCAAGTGTGCTATATAAATGCCCTTTATTTTCAAGTCTAGGCTCCTCCTCTTTCTCCTGCAAGCAACGGACTGGACAGACAGTCCTTTCCTCCTTCACTGCCAGTTCTCAACCTTCTCTGCTTTCCTTTCCCTGCTCACTTTGTTGCAAAGGATTTCAAGTTAACTCATTTTGTGAGACTGAACTCCAGGCTCCATGACAAAGTACAATGAAAGAAAGATAAAAGGGAAAAAATACCAACAAACCAACTTTGGAGGAGTATGGGGATGGCAAAAAAGGGCAGGAGACAAATACAATGATGATGGGGAAGTTTTATGACATGAAAATTCTTACATACTCAGAAGTACTACAATGGGCTACATGTCTGCCTTTCTCCTGTCAGCTAGACCTGTGAGCATTTCACTTCAACACGATTTAGGTACATGTTTTCCCAAACTTCTTAATTGGCCCTATTGTTCCCAGTACATTTTAATAAGAAACAAACTTCAGAGACACTAACAAGTCAAATCTACAGATGGGTATGAAAAGCAGAACCACAGCTACTAGCATTTCCAGTAATAGTGCTCTTAATCATTTCTGTCTGTACTCCTGCATACCTCATTTTCCTGAGTTGTCAATGCCTGTGACTAGACTCTTATTTTAGCTATAATAAGCTCAGAGTTCTAGCCTTTTTCTTTCCTTTATTGCTAAATTACAATGGCCACATATGTTCTTGCACAGCTTAACAAAGGAATCAAACTAATATCACTGTTATGCACCAAACTTGACTCACACTAAGAAAATGCAGCTACTAGCACTAGAGGAGCAACACAGAATGGAAATTACTGTTACATGATTTCATCAATGTACACTGATATATGGAGTCTCAGGGACTGCTAACATGAAATAAATATATTTCTACCAAAGACCATTTTAAAAAGCTAGTAATTTATCATTCTCTCAAACTTTTACCATAAATGACATATGAGAAAATACTAACCAGAGAGCAAAGTATTATTATCACTATTACTGCTGTTCTCTGCTTCCAAATTACCATCTGAAATAGATTTCCCTGTAAGTCCCCAAACTAATGGCATTTCTTGATTTTTAACAGGAGCCACTTCATGATTTCTGCTGCATAAAGCAATAAAGCTGAGGTTTTTTCATCCCATGAGCAATGTAATGATTTTGACCATTACTGGGAATCAAATGTGACTTGGAACAAAGTTCTTTATGGTCAGAAATTCAAAACTGAGCAGTGAGTTCAAAACTGAAGTAAAAATAGTTGATCCCGTTTGAATACTCCAAAATGTACTGACCAGTAATTACATTTATAGTTTTATAAGTAATATTTGTTACAGTTGAGAATTTGCAGGAAAATGATGTATGACCCAGCATTAACACCAAGAGAAAACATAGATTAGAGAGACCTGGACGTATCAAGCTTTGTCAATGTATATTTCCACAGTAAAAAATGTACCTTTTTTTTTTTCCTAAGGTAAAAGAAACAAATACAAGTAAGTATTTGTGAGGCATAGTTAATTGCTTAACTAAGAAAACCAAAATAATTTAGCCAAGTACTTGCTACTAAAGTGAACTAAAAATATTGCTATCAGGCTAAATTACAGATAGTGTAAGTAGGGGAAACCACTCTATTGACTATTGCTTAGTAAGGAGCAATTTCTTACAGTTGACAATCTCTTCTTATATAAACAACTGCTTTCAGAAGATTACAAAAAAGTCTATTTGATCAAATGATTCTATTTTATTTAAGCTTCTTTAATTAACTGAGCTCAATCTAATTCAGTTTTGAAGATCAGAAGTATCATTTTTGCTTCTCTCCCCCCTTCTCAGGCCATTTGTATTTTTACTGGTGAAGATACCCATAGTGTCTAGTCTCTGCAATGAAAAACTTTAATTTAAAGCCATCACTGCCAGTCAAAGTACAGGATTAAGAACTACTTGTTTTATGACTGAATCATGAAAAGGTCTTTAATCCTGTTATTACTAGTTAGCAGGCATTGCTAATTCCATTCGACACATTTCAGATAAGTAAATATCTCAGAAGGAATACTCTGTTGTGCCACTGACTGCCGGCTTCCTCGGCTTTATCCCCCATTCATTTCCTAAAGCAGCTTTGTCTTCCCTCCTCAGCCACCCTCTGAACATCCCCACAATCCTCTTAGTCTACTCTGTCATCCAAAGTTTCCCTTCTCTCCTCATCACTTGTAACACGTGTTCTTGCAACTTTGAAAGCAACCCCAAGAACAAGTTTTTCTTAAAGATGTGGATTGGAAAATTTTTAAGTTCTTGAAAAACTTCAAAGCCACCCAGCGGCTCCCACCCTAGAAAGCCTTGAGCTCATTGTTTTCTTGAATTTAACATTAAAAATGGTGAATTTATGTTCCTTTGAAAAACATTTATGAAATACAACCATTTGTGTTTCTCCACAGAACTAAACAGCAAGTAAATGCACATCGATGATTTAGGGTTGGCGCACTAGCAAGTATCGCTCTGAACTGCCTGCAGCGTTTCAAAAGATCAATATCTTCATGCTTGAGGCTGTAAAAACATGTTAGAAAGATTCATCATCATGGTTAGTCATTTAATCTCATCTATAATTTTGAATATTTGTTATATTTCAGGAGGTGCTGTTTTCCACATAAAGCCCACAAACTGCTGTTTGTACCCACAGGAATGGCTCCGGGCACATTTCCTACAGTGATGCTGCCAAACCCCTGCAGTCAGGACTGCATTCCCCTCCATTCCTGACCAGGCCAAAGTGCTCATCTGTAACTAACTCCTTCAAGTCTTGGAAATAAGGATTTGGAGTTAAAATGTTGATTTCTGCAGCAAAACAGCGGAGTTGTTATAGGAGTGACAACCTTATCGTGAAGGCTACTAGCTGTGGCCCAAGAGGCTCTTTGCTTTGCTCTCTGTAAATCCAAGTTGTGGATTCAATTAAGAACAAGTAGTTTTCGTAGCTACGAAAACCAACCTCCAATCTTACATGACTGCCAGAGCAATGCAGACAAGACAGACATTTCTAAAAGGCATGGCCATTGCAAATTCTTCTTCCCAGTATAATATTTATACTGTATAAATTTACCTCATACGTAACTCATATATAACCTCAAATATACCACATATGTAACATATGTAGCACTGGAATTGTAATAGGTCACTGCTTGAAATTACTTTTGTTCACGAGATTGTGAATAGATCTTGCCGCTTTTCTCTAGTGATTGCACATACAAGACCATCAAGAAGCGAAGCGACTTGGCTTTGTGTTCCTCTGAAATAGCTGCAAAGTGTGTGCACAACAGCTCTGGTTTTACCAGAGAGCAGTGAAGCCGGCTTCTTGTCCCTGCAAAGCACCTAAGTTCCTTTCCTTCGGCTCATAAATTTTTTGCATTCTTGCTCAATTTAAACGTTGCCACCAATGCTTTCTGGTGGAAACAATACCTGTGGAAAACTCCTTGCAGTTCTACTTTATGCTGCACTAAAATATATTTCCAAGTTTTTATTTGAAAAACACAAAGACTAGACGGAAATTTTTATTTTTTAGGTGGCAGCTGCTGCTTCTGATTAGTTGCAGTACAGCAATACATAGAAGCTGAATTTATGACCCACAATTTGGTCTTTAAAATTGAGTGAAAGCGAGAGCGAGGGGCTGAGAGAGAGCTTAGACTACTACTTTTCCTACAACAGAGACTTAAACTCTCAAATGCTGCAAGGCAGAAAGCAAATAATAACCGTGGGACAAGAATCATTAATTAAATATACACATATATATTTTCTTGGAGCAGAATCTTGCAAATAAATGTGACTAAAATCTTGACTCCAGTAAATAAAACTAAACACGCGCCCAAAGGTTTCCAGGGTGGGGACTTCACATACTTCATCACTTTGTACATTGTGTTTTGGGCAATGTCACATAAACCAAAAATTTCCCTTGCTAGTGTATCTCTACTCAGGCATTTGGGAGCAAGTTAAAGGGCTTTTCTTAATATACACTTGGGTCAAATTACTACATCATGAGTACTAAAATGTTGACTGTAACTACTGAATCTTCCAAAGCTTCTAAAAGAGGAGTTGCTAACTGTGTATCAGACAAGTATTCTCATGAATACATCAGTGGCTTTGTGCCCAAAATGCTTTCACATCTTTCAGGCATGATGATAAGAAAATAAATTGAAAAAGGCACAAAGTGGAACCAGGCTATGCTATCTTATATAAAAATTATTATTAAGTTTTTTTGTAACCTCTTCTCTTCACCACATATTTCCCATAAGTATTTTTAGAGTATTAAAATTTATTTTTTAGCTAAGACCCGTAGGTAATAATTCTGTAAATGGAGATAAATATAAAAATCTAAAACCTTCAAAAATATTTTACTTTTTGTTTTCTTACAGATTTTTGCACAGCTAATGGCATCAAGACTTAAACCAAATTAAGAAAAATACACAGCATTTCTTTAATTATTTTAATAAGTTTTTTCCAATTAACGAAAAACATTTGCAAGAATGCTTTGGATTAGTGAGAAATTAATTCTTGATAATGATCACATTTATTTCAGCTGACTGTGAAGAATTTGAGGCTCTGCTTGCTCTAATGTTCTACCTACAGCACTAATCCTTCTCCTTCTTCCACATCTGTCAGCCTCTGATCTATTTTTTTCAAAAACCTTCCTTTAAATTAATTTCTTCCCAAACACTTATTTATTGTTTGCAAGATGTTTCACAATTACATGATTCTATTTCAGGCTGAGGTCTTAAGCAGAGCACCCAGTCCAAGCAGTTAGTTCCAGATGGCAGACAGCTGTGAAAACACAGAGACATCTAATCCCACAGCTGAACGACAAACCCAGTGCCAATAGCTGGAGAGGCCCCCTGTGTGTCTTTAATCATTCCAAACACTACAGGCAGAGAAAAGCTGTTAAATTACAGAAAAATATTCCATTTTTTTCCATTTAGGTGCTCCACGGAAGCCTTCTGCATGGGCATATCCACACTCAATCACTCCTCTGATTACAGGGTAGCGCATCGGCAACAGTTTAAGCTTTTTACTGACCAGCTGGGCAGCAGCAGCAGTTTGCCTGGAGCTGGTGGAGGTCACCATGCAGTGGCTTCCGCTGCACAGAAGCAGTGAGTGTGTGCGGAGCAGGCTTTGAGCTTTCCACGAAAGCAGGGCCACCTTCTCTACCAGAGGCTGCCACCAGCCAGTTAGCCCTGGCAGTTGAGACAGAGGTGCCACCAGGTACTTCCACACGTCTTAGAAATTCATCCAGACACCAAAGTTCAGACTTGTACGTACATTCAAAAGCCTGGTTTTCTTCAGGTGGAAGAGAAACAGAGCTGCAGCCCTTGCTGACAAAACCTATCTCCTTTCCTGGAACAAGTTTTTGGTCTCACTTGTAGAGAAAAGCTACCAGAGAGGCAAATTTCTCTCAAACCTGAATTACAGAGGTAGACTTAGCAATCTAGCATGGGTCCTTTCTCTAACTTATGCATGGATAAACGAGTTTGCTTACCATGCAAGAAGTTTTTAAAATAGATTACACAAACACTAACCATACAGCTATAATGTACTGACACCGCTATTCCCCAATACGAGAGGGAACCATCTCAGGTCTAGATCATGTCACGTTTGCCCAAGCTGAAGGTATGTCTCCCCACTCTGTACCACAATGAGGCGCTTTTTGCCTTGTGTCACACTTTTTAGTGTAATGTGGCCACCATTTAAAAGCCATGAGAAGGTACAGTTGTCCTATAAGGCACAAGTTTGCAGACCCCCAGTCTGCAATATTTCCACAACACCCACTGTGAAATGATAGCAGAGATCACTAACAACTAACAAATAAAACAGAAGAAAATCAGTTAGCACAGTCTTTAGAATTGTCTTGATATTTATCATAGGGAAAACTTGGGCATCTATCCCATAATGGTTAATATATCAGGTACTTATTTTCCAAACTTAATGAGTGAATCTATCTAATTAATCCTCCAGAGTTTGAGCATGGCAGATTTGTTTGACTTCCTGATTCATACCATCAGCACAAATGCATTTTGCCATCAACAGTAATATGTAATGCAAACTGCAAGTGTCAGTGGGCTTTGCAGCCACGATCTACCCTTACTAAGTTTTAAGAGCTCCTGAAATTAACTTTTCAAGATAAAAAGAAAATACCCAGAATCCAGCATCTTGTCTTGAAAGAAAGAAATGGTGGAGTGTGACTAATGGCCTGGCTTGTCATTACATAGCTTCATCAGGACAAACACCTACTTTAAGGAAGGTGCCGACCGAACTCTAAAACTACTGAGCAGATACAGCTGGAAAGAAAACAAAGAAGGCATCTGTGTTGATGCACCTTTGGTTAAAAAAAATATCTGAACAAGAAGCACTGGCCTCTTCCTGTGCAGGTGAATGTCGTACCTGTGAACCAAGGAAATCATCAGACTCATCCACAGACTCCCTGACAAACAAATGTTCCAACTTGGAACAACTTCAGCACTCACACTTAATACCCCAGAGAACATGACAGTCTTTATTACCTTTCACATAGGGAGTATGAGCTACGACAAGACTAAGATATTTTTGATTATGGCCAGAAGGAGACCTTCAGGCACTCAGGAAATGCTGCTGCTGCAGAAATCCAGCAGTTGCTAATGACAGCACTAAAGATGTCTACCTAAAGCATCTTCAGGCAGCCCATCTCTGGCTATATTTCTGCATGACCTTGGCAAGGACACACAGTTCAGCACTTTTTAGACTGGCACAGATGTCTTCAGAGCCCAACGTTCCATGTAACAGACCACTCAACTGCATTTTTTGCTCTACACAGAGGGGTAAGTATTTTTACTGACGCAAAAACAAGCGTCATCCAGTGCACCCACACAGTCTGGTTAACCGACTGACTCCACCACCACGGCTGATAGCTACATCTCAGCACAGGATCTATCAGACTTCTTCATTTCCTAAGCATACGGCAAAATTCCATCCCTTCTTCTTGTAAGACTGCCAGCTAATTAGTTGGATAATTAATTCTTCAAAAGATTCAAGATGTTTTTTCCATCTGGGTTGCCTCTTACCATTTGTTCTGCCTCTTGTCTTACCATACATTAACCAGGGCCAAATCCAACTGCCCCTAGTTAGACCAGACAAAAAAATTTCCAGATGAAATATCTTATCCTACTAACAACTGTTAATACAAATAATATCAGCTATTCATTAGACAGAATAAAGTCAAATAAAGAAGACTTTCTTAGTTGCTCAGCAAATTTTGTACTTTGCTCTTCAGAGATCAAACCACCTTCAGGTACAATACTAAGTTGGCACAGCACTATTTTGCAGTTGAACCTCATACTGGGAAGAGAAAGGTCATCCCATGACACACGCAGCAGCTGTCTTTCTACTAGTCCTGAGTACATGTTGGAGCACAAGGCGAAACACAGCACACAGCAATGGGGGAATCACAGGATAGAATCACAGAATGATGACACAGTCGGAAAAGACCCTTAAGATCATTGAGTCCATTAATGGTTAACCCAACACTGCCAAGTCCACCACTAAACCACCTCCCTAAGAATGAGAGTAACTTGTTCTGCTACCTAGACCACAGCTAAAGGAACACCATATGTAAGTACAGTTTAAATAGCTTTCATATAGCCGGTTTAACCAGCAGTTAACTAGCAGTTAAATCCCAGAGTGAAAGATACTGGCACAGAGCCCTCACACATAAAAGTTATGAGGAAAAATTAGCTTGAAGCTAAACAGATTGATCAAAAACTTGCTTGGCAGTGTTTATGCTCCATGATAAAATGTATGCATACATACAGGGAAGTCATGGCTGCCCCGTCCCTGGAGGTGTTCAAGGCCAGGCTGGATGGGGCTTTGAGCAACCTGCTCTAGTGGGAGGGGTCCCTGCCCATGGCAGGGGGGTT
>JAOXNO010000078.1:9362880-9417909 GCA_028565335.1 Limnodromus scolopaceus | reverse complement strand
GCTGGATGGGGCTTTGAGCAACCTGCTCTAGTGGGAGGTGTCCCTGCCCATGGCAGGGAGGTTGGAACTCGATGATCCCTTCCAACCCAAACCATTCTATGATTCTATGATTCTATACATATTATATATATATATGCAAAGAGTTGATGTTCTTCATGAACATTGTGCTGCTCCATATGCAAAGTTCAGTACAAACACGTGATCTTAAATAAAAAATAAATAAGTGGTATATTAAATGACGTAATTAATTTTAAAATGATTTTCGAGTGATTTTTAGGGAAAAAAAAAAAAAGTGGTTCCAATTCCTAGTGCTGTTTTCAACACATTATAGAAAATGCAAATATCTATGCACTTCTGTTGATTTGTAAATAATATTGGAACTATGTTTGGATTGTAAGAAGAAATTAAAATCAAATCCCTGCATCCACATGGAAACTATTTGGTTGTGGTTTTTCAACACTTGCTGTCAAGATTACAAGTTTGGTTTTCATTTAAGTACTTAACATATTTGTTACCACTTTCTGGCTCACAGATCTGAAAAATTTTACAAATAGCTCCACTTCAGCAACTTACAATTCGTTTTCATCAATTTAAAAAAATACTGCAAATCAGCCACAGTATCTGTCTATGAATTACCATTGTAAAGAAAGACCTGGGTTGGCATCTTCTCTACCACCATTCAGCATCCTCTAAAGCCCCGATAGACACATTTTCTCCAATGCAGCCACTGATTATGTTACTCGTAGTCACAGTGTAATGTCCTTTCTCTTCTTCACGTCTAAACTGAACAAACATTTCCTTGTCATCTATGATTTCCCTTACTATATCCCTGGGACTTACAGACTTAAATTGCAATTACCAGACCATTATTATACCCACTGCTACAGAAGATGAGTACCCGCTCCTGCCCTTTTCCCTTGCCAAAATCTCATTTAGTTGAAGCAGCTTTCCACTGAAGAACAAGGTGCACTTAAGACTACATGCTTTGTGTGTCAATGCAACAAGAGTATAACTGCTATTTTCTTTTTTCCTCTCACAAAAAAAAATGCTAATTTTTGGAAGAAAACACTTTCTAACATCATCCAGAAAAAAACGAACATACAGCATTATATAGGAACACTTGTTTATTATACCCAGTTAGAAGTTCTGTGACAGCAATCTAAACCTCCTGGTCCGTACCAAAGCTCCTCTATGGCCAAGAGTCACAGGGCACATGCTGCAGTGAGCCGCAGAAACCCTCCACGTCCCCATTTCATTGCAGGAAAAAGGTGGCTTTTCCTGTGTTCTATGATGAACTGGTGTTGTGATGTCATTTGGCTTTATTCTACCTAAAGCTTCAGACTCAACACTCATATTCAACACAACTCTACTTAATAAAGTGCTGGGCAGAGGGATCACTCAAACTGCTCATTGTCTGCATGCCTGGTAAGGATGATGGGTACAACACCAATCTTCCTGTGACAATGCTCTATACATGGGTGTTTCTGAGTTAGGTCTGGATTTACTGTTCTGTACATGTGAAAGTGAGATCTATTGCATACAAAATCACATAGACAAATCAGATCTCCTCTATATGATTTTTTTTTCCTTTTGCAGGTCAATCTCTACTGGTATAAAATTTTCAGAGATGCTCAGCTCTGACTTGCTCCAGCTCTTACCCCATAGTTCCATGTGCACCACAGACCACTAAATTAGGCAGATACTGGGCACAGCAGGTACCATCAGCTACCTAAGCATGGCAGTAGACAAAAATCTACCCTTATATGATCTATGTTTCGAAATCATAAGCACATTGCAAATGAGGCAGTAAAAAATAATAGATAATAACAAAATTATTATAATTGTAAGCAATAATAATTATACTCACTCTTAAAGGTACCAATTTTCTCAAGATTGTGATTGACCTAGACAGGAATTTTCTCAGGGGAAGCTTTCAAACCTTTTGATTATGTTGTAATTAAGGCAGAGAGGAAGTAGCTGTTGATCAGTATGAAATATGGAGACGTCAAAACACATCCCAATGTCACAAACTGCCTTTTATATTTTTTGTCAGTTCCAATATGTTAATTTTATTTTTGCAGTCATCAGGCTGCCAGACATAGCATGAACAACAGAACACCACTTTTCTGCAGTCTAGATTAATGCCACTGCATCACAGTAATGTGTTAGCACAATTGTTTCTGAACAACTGCAAACAATCTACAAGGCTATTATATTTAATTGCTATTTAGATAGTTTATAAATCTACTGTAAACAATAGCGAGGATGCACTCATAATGCAGCTACAAGATTAGTTAGTAATGTCATGGAATAAACCAGGTCATGAACTCACAGAGTATCAGCAACTCCACGATAACTCTGATGGTTTTGTCCTTGATTTCCAATAAAAGTGAAGAAGCACACCCTCTTGTTTAGACACACACTAATTGTGTTGCCTTTCCAATGATATTGGATCATGACATTCACTAAATTCACACCCTGCCCAATCCGAAAATAACTTATTCCTGAGTCCAAACACTGAGCTACATGTTGTATAAACAAAATTACATATAATATCTGAACTGCAACCTACACAAAAAGCTACTTTATAAATCTTTGTGATTGCACAGAAGATTACAGTAAGACTGCCTTGCCCCTAAGCTGATAGTCTGGATCTACTGCTTCCTCCCCATGGAGCTACCTGAAGAACCACACTTGCTGCAGCACTCTGCAAAATGTCTTTGAGGGATTGGACTGCTCACCCCTTTAGGCTTTGTCTGTGTAAGTGATGTGTATAACAGACTTATGTATAAACAGCGTACGCTCAGGAACTCACACTCCTTGTTCCTCGCATTTACTGATAGCTTCTGACTAATGAACCAGCATGGAAGAGCACGGACAGAAATGTCACTCTTACATGCTGGGTTGCTCCTACAGACTTACAATAAAATCATAATCTGCTCTTACCATAAAATCTTTAAAATATTGTCTGATATTTTGAAGGCTCATCTCACACTGATATAAAGCCTTCAATTATGTCCAGATTGATCAATCTGTAACATAAAAAAATTTTAGCCTAGTTACACTGGAAGAAAAAAGGCAATGTTGGGATATGGGATAATATCTAAGATTACTGTCTAGACTTGGTGCCAAAGGAAGAATTTTCTGTTTCCTTTGACAAAATGTAAGAAAGTAGCATCCTAACAGCAAGGACCAAATTCGAAAAAGACAAAATTGAAAATTCTGTGCTGTTAAGTCATATTTATGTTTTCTATTATTCCTACAGTGGTAGATGATCCCTGAGAACTTTGTACATTATTCAAATGCAGAATAATACCAGGATGCCTCTGAGCATCTTCTATATGAGAAACCCAGGCAGGATTTAACACAAAGCTTTGTCCTTTCGGCTGCTATTGATGACCCAGCCCATCTTGTCATATGGTATGTGTGCCTTGGTTTACCCACTGTGCACACTGTTCAAGTTGCTGATTGTCTTTATGGTGGGCCAACATTTTAGCAGATGACATCAATCTGTACAGCCTCCAGAGCCATTTACCACTTCACACAGGAAGGGCATTCAATGTGAGAAAGCCAGTTTGTCTTAAAATATCTCATTAGGAATGAGACAAATATGAAGGAGAAAATTCAGACTAACGCTTAAAATAGCATTTCTGTTTAGGACAGTTCAGGTTCTGAGAAGTAACACTTGAAAAGAACTGTTTGTTTTCCTTCCACACAAAACTTCCCTCTTCTATTTCTGTAAATGCACTGGCATCTGCCATAGACGGTGAAATAAAAATGTGCAGTGTTCTGCAATACTATCTGCATGATAAAGTAATACCTATTAGTCACTACAGATCAAACCCTGCTAATATAATAAAATGTTTATATAAGCACATGGGTATTATTAGTGCATGAGTTCACCACATCCTGGCCCCCAGATGAAGCAATAAATACTTTGGTCTGCACAGATTTCCATTTTCCTCATTAATGCTGCTTCCACCAGCTTAAAACAGACCTTTCAAACACCAGTTTGTGTCCACAAAAGTAAGAGTTTTAAGCGTTCGCTGATTGTCAGGTCCTTCAGCCTTCTTTCATCCCTGCCAATCAACGCTTTAATTTTCTCTTAGAAATCAACGGTACACCTGACTTTTCAATCCTTATTCTCCAGAGCCATCCTGGCCTTGAAGCTGTCTGTGAATATACACTGCCCACAATTCCAGATCTGCAAGCTGTTCTCTGCATTCCACTCTCTGGCTCAGGCTGAGTCAGTATGACAGCCCAAGTCACTTCAACTCAGTGCAGCAGGAGTTTAATCTGCTCTGATCTTTCACTGCAAATAGAGTAGGGAAGTCATAACGCCCTTTGCAGGGAAAAAAAAACGAACCCATGCAAGGACAGTTATGGGTTGGTGATGACGGAATTTAATGTCTCTTTTTCAAGAAGGACTTTGCTAAAATAGAGAGAAAGAAGCTGAAAGAGCATTGAACATGACCAAAGCTGTGTGATCAAAATCTGGTTTTTTTCCTCCTCATCACAGCTGTCTTGCTGATAGAGGTTAAATGGGGAGTTATGACATCATCATCTACGAAGTATATACAGCTTTTATTTAAAAAAAAAACCTCTTTTTTTTATTAATAACAAGGACCATCTACTCCATCTTTACCCATATGCAATGGGTAAAATCCTGGCTTACTGACATAAAGAGCCCATTGATCTAAACTGGGCCAGGATATCATCTCTTGACCACTGGAACAACTGAACTAACTTTCCAGGACACATATCACAGCAGCAAAGGAGGTTCAACCCCACATGAACATGGGTCACTGTCACTTCCACTGACAGAAACCTCTCTATATTTTTGCTGGACACTATGCGCCAAATGAGAAAAAAAAAAAAAAGTTATCATATAGTAAACTGAAGCTATCAAATAAAAGAGCCAGAGGAGCCCTGCCACACAGCAACAGTTCAAGGGGTTTTGCTGCGAAGTTCGTTTTATCCCTCTAGCTTGTTCCTAGCCCAACTTTGTAGGCACTGGTACCATCACAAAGACTCAGAACTCTTCTGCAATTCTTCTGCAAAACAATTTACAAAAGATAAATAAAATTTGTGTTCACCATTGGCTAAAAAAACCTCTGGCTTAGAACCTGAACGACAAAGGCACTAGAAATGTCAGTTCCTCAAACTCTCCTCTTCTGACATTTTAGCGCTTTACTATAGTGAATCTTCCCCTTCCTTTTGCCTAGGTGGTTAGGAGCTGATACAGAATATATAGAATAGAATATATCTGGTTTTCCTATCTCACAGATGAAACTGACATTTATACTACACTACTTTAACAAAAGATAATTACACGCAGATTCTCCACCCCGTCCTGTGGTATATCTTTTTGAAAATATCAAATACAAAGTGACTAAATGATTCTATGATCCATGGACATAGGTAAGCCTGCAATGTTTTGGGGCAAGATTTTGGAGTTATATGAAAGTACAGGCCATAATAAAACTTGTTACCCAATCTTTCCCAGCTCTGGTTTAGCAAAAGGTTCAATCAGATTTTGACTGCTCTTCTCATTGACTGTGTATTTAGTTTTTATGGGTGGCTATTTTGAAAGAATTCTAGACTTCTGAAGTTTAATTTTCTTCTTTCTGCATTACATAAAGCTACGCAATTTTCACACAAGAAGCACAGCAGTCCTATTTCATGAGCCATTGGACTTGCAGTTAATATTAGCTAACAGACAGAAGTGTGAATACTCAGATATGCTTTGTTACACACACACACACATTGAACAACATGATATTCTAGATGAGAGGGGCGTATTTCTATTTTCATTGCTCCCTGCAGGCTGCTGCACAGAAAAATCCTGATGACTGTTCCTATCAAAGATGTGTGTCTGTGCTTGTTTGCATGTGTCTTTGTGGGACTGTGTAAATATACGTATACACGCAAAATATATATGTGAAAAAATAGTTCACTTTCCAGCAAAAAGATATGTCAAATTTCCAATACAAAACAGTTATTGATATAAAACTGGATAGAAAAGTGCATTACCTGTGTGCACAGTTTACATACTGATTCAAATATTAGCTGCATGCTAGAGCAGTGATAATAGAATAAGAGTCAGGGAAAGGAAATATCTTTTGTCTCCCTTCTCAATTTATTCACTATAAAGCTGCTGGGCCTTTTATTGTTCCACATGAAAAACAGTGGTAGAGGAATAATTCTCCTATAAAACATATGATTTTCTTATTTTTTCTTCACTTCTTTCAGATACAGCAAGGTAGCTATTTTCACAAAGGTCTAGCAATATCTAATCTTTAATAGTTAATATTTTTAAGTTACCTTTGATAGCAGGACATGTTCATTGCATTTCACTAAGCAAAATGATGAAGGAACTTTTTCTGTGCTCAACTTAGCATTGCTTCCATTTATAAATGTTCCTGCTCTCTGGAGCTCACAAAAATTTTATTGAATATAGCCAATCTTAGTATGTGAAAACGTATTTTTCTCTGTTTCCCAAAACTGCCTATGTTTTCTGGCTGCAATCTCCATTTCCCTTTTCTAAGATGGAGAAAACTCATTTTTTATTGATTATCACTTTTGAAACTAGTGATCATGCATTTAATGCTTATCTCCTCCTCCAACCCCATCTATATTTAAGTGGAGTGGGCACTTAGAAATTAATAATTGAAAATGGAGATTAGTTCAGTAGAATACCTTAAAAGAAGCTAATAATTTAATTTTTTCTTTGAAGAATAGTTCCAATTGAATTATTTAGATGGAAATGCAAAAAAACATTTACATTTTACAATGCTAATTTGAGAAATCCAAGAGGAAATGCAACACGTAGCAGCAGCTTAGGAGGGATACTCTGACTCTTCTGTAAAGAAAACTGTATTTTCCATACTCATGATGACCTTGATAAAAAGCAGGTTTTGTACCAAAAATAAAGCAGCAGAAAGCTTTTGCAAGTATGCCAGTAAGTGGCTTTCATATCATTTCATAACAGGATCTGACCATTTAGCACATTTCATCTAACACAAAATACTAGAATGCCCAGTCTTGCAAAATAATACACAATCAAACTTTAGTTGCTGGCCAAAAGTTGGTATTAAAACAGTTTTCTGTGTGCCTTTTTTTCTTTAAATATTTTCACTTTTTGATTCAAATCCTCAGCCTCTGTCAAAGCAAGTTTCCCAGTTGGAATCTAGAAATGTAATAAAAATATTTGGAAGAGAAAGCAAAAAGGCTTTAGTAGCCTCTATAATTTCTCATTGCCTTCAGAAAGACGCGACTTCAGCATTTGCTAGAATTATGGTCAAATCCATTAAAGACTCAACTCTGCGGGCAACTGCTCAACCATTCCGGTTCCCTTTCTTCACAGAAACACCCTCAGCAAGACAAAGGATCTCCAACTATGCTTTGCAGTACAGAAGTTCTGTAAGGAACCCCTCATATATTTTAAATAAGAAAATTCACCTGAGGTTAATGTCACATTAAAATGTTCTTGTTTATTTCTGGTTTTCAGAATGAATTCAAGCAGACATTTTCCTCTCAGTTTTACTGCCATTTTCCTCATTAGCATAATGATTAAAAGGAAAGATGAAATAAAGCCTTGACATTTCCATATGTGATTTTAAGTTGCTCATATAAAAATACTGCAAGTCAAAAGAGCAAAAGACTTTGAAAATAAAAACAGCAGATTAAATATATTTATTTAGGATTTAGTTCATTAGCATTAATTAAGCTTCTACTTGTCTCATGAACCCTGAGAGATCTTTTCTTTTTCATTTGCAAATGGAAGTGGTTTTGCCAGGAGGGGGTGCCAAGTACTCACAGCATTAATTATGCAAAAATAAAACGCATGGCAAATATTTTACAGAAAGTTGTTACCATTTTTTATAGTAGTTGGACTTTGAACCTTGATAGAGCAAATAGTAAATGAAGCATTCAGCAACTAATGGATGTTAAAGCATCTGTTGAGCAAGGTATGTGTCTAGCATAGTCCTGATAATTTCTCATTTACTAAAAATAGTCCAGTGCTTTATCTGGATACCTGGAAAATATGTAACATCAAAGAACTTCTCTGCTGCAGTATTTCTATTATCTAAAGTGGTATTTGAAAACCATAGAAAAAAGCTAAAATTTTCAAGAAAAGGCAATTGTAAGGAAATGTCATGTTAATACAGCAATTCAAGAGTCTGATAGATATTTGCATTTTTGTGGGCCAATAGGGACTGATGGAAGGGGATGGACAGACGAACCTCCAAATGAGACAACAAGGATAAAGGTGACTGATCACAAAGCAGAGGGATAGAGACTTGTTGAACAGGTACATTTGTTAATAACAATTAAAGCAGAATTTTCTCTATTTTGTTTCTGGGTTTCTGTTTGTCTGCTTGCTTTTAGGTAGTTTTAATATAAGGTGAGGTCCTTTTTCACTGGATTTTTTTTTTTCATTCTTTTTGTAAAACCTTCAGTTTCTAAGCCCTATTATCTGTGAGTACCCTGTTCCATTTTTCAGAACAAGAGGGTAATTTTCTTGGGTTTTAATATTTAAAATATTTTCTAAAAATTGATCCTGAGTCCACAATTCAGCTACAGTCAACAAATTGTTCTTTGTATACAGGATAATATGTAATTCTGCACAATTATGACCTAAATTACATTAAAGCACAGTAAAAGCTCATCTTCAGTCCTACCATTTTATAATGCTATGTTTTGGTTGATGGCGTCAATTTTTGACAAAGAAAGCCATCAAGCTTCTACAAAATGATCTTTCTAGTATTCTGAATAGCTTTACTATTTTCTTGGTTTCTACTTTGTTAAAATATGCACTTATTTATGCATAGACATTCATACATAAGTCCATCGATCATTATTTATGCTGATCCATCCAAACATATAACTCAAGCTCCCTTCGAAAACACTTAATACATCAAAAGAAAAAATGAGCTCAATGCAATAAATAACATAAAATACCTATTATAAATGTAAAGTCAAAGAGACTTATGTGGATATTTGTTCATAGAAGAAAGTGAAAATACAGTATTTCACACAAAATAAAACAACATGCTACTACCCAGGCAGAGGAAACTTTATGTAAAACTTTTAAGAAAAAGCTACGTCAAACTGAACACTTCACTGGAGCTACTCAATGTAATCCATCCGATGACTAATTGGGAGAACTATCTGCATTGTAAGAAGCACTGTAGAGAAACACTACATCTTTCATAGCAAACTCCGCATACACTGGAGATCAGAGCTCAGTTTTTATATTCAGGCTTCTACTACGATACATCTCCAAAGACAGATCCAGACAGAAAAAGCTGTCTCCCCCTTGTCAGATCCAAGCCAGGTCCAGTACAGAAACGTGAAAACCTTTGCTACAAACTATTGGAGAAGATAAGGCCAAAGAAGAGAGAAAATTGCATAAAACCTGAGAATTTCCAGAGGAGAAGCCCTTTAAAATCCCCCCAAGCATTCTCCTCATCAGTAAAGCCCTCCTGCCAGGTAAGGGGTCTCTCTTTCTCAGACACATGCAACGAGGCCTCTGATGAAACCAATTAGGTGCCTCATTGTGCTGGTTTATTTTCCCTGGAAATACTTAATGCTGCAGTAAGGGATTCTGTAGAAGAGAAGTAATGAGATAATCAACTGAGCTCTTCCAAAATTTTAATCAAATATGAGGAAATATGAGAAATAGTTAACAAATACATAAACAGCTCCCTAACACACTAAGACATACAGAAAAGGTATTTTATATCTGGCTTAGTTCTAACACACTTAAAAGATAGCAATTTAAAGAATGTGACCTTGAAAGCAGTTCTCAAAAACAACATCTCTGTGACCTTAAAATACATTAATTCATGAGATAAAAGTTTGTTCTCCCCAATGACAAACATTTTCAATTTTACCACCAAAATGTCATGACTCAAACAGCAGATGTTTTTCTGAGCTTTTCTCTTAATCTTTATAAAAACCTCTACTCTAGGTAAATAGCAAGAAACTGAAATAACTTGCAACCACGGTGGTAGCTTCAAAACAATGGTATTATGGTCCAGGCACCACAACCTAACTCTGTTGTTCTTCACTAGCCACATGTGGCCTGCTGTCCCATTAGACAGCCCTAGAAATTATTCATAACAGTAGATAACAGACTGATGCGTGATTTTCAGAAGGATGTAAAGCATCACTGTGTACTTGATTTCACGGCAGCCGTAGTCCTTCCTCTGTGCAATAAGCACTTCCTGGTTTCATACAAATTTTCCTGCTCAAACATTTAACTTCTTGTTTTGCCTCTTCATCTTACATTATCTATTTGAAACCGTTTGACAACTTCCTCTCATTAAGTAACTCAAATTAAAATTCCTTTGTAGGCTACATTGTTACTTAGGTCTTCCGCAGAACTAGGAATTGGAAACATTTTATTTCATACTATAGCCATTTACTGAAAATAGGTGATCCAAGCCCATGTGTTTTCTCACATCATTTGGATTTAGTCCAGGACCTTCCAAATAGCTATATCATAAAGTTAGGATCTTTGGCTCAGTCAGGCATACCCATGCCTTGTGTTTCAAATCTCGTGCTAATTTTGCTGACCGGTCAGGGGTATAGTATTGCTATTCCTTTCTGTGCAGCACCTGTAAGGGTGCTATTCCTCTTTATTTTAGAGGGCTACCTATAATTTGTTTATGGGATTGCCACAGGGTATGTGTCATGGGTCTTTCCAGATGAATTTTTTTTATGAAGTTAATTTGTTCTCCTCTTGTTCTTCAGCAGTAATGAACGGCTTTTGGAGATTGCTCAAGTTAATACACTGTGATTATTTTACTTAGAGTATGTATTACACTGCTTGCTTTACTTATGAATTAATACTATTTCCTTATTATCTGGAAAAGACACATAAGTATTGTTTAGGAAGGGACTCTGGTAAACCAATGTTAGTGTTTGGCAACATAAATCTGTAAGACTGCATGTTTGTTTGAACCCAGATACGTGCCATCAATAGCTACTGCTGTTGGATTACCATGCTTTACGTCTTTACCTTTACAGCTTCCTCTTTACCCAGTTTCACCACCAATTGCTTCCTGTACTATCTTTATTCAAAACTCACCGATAAAGTGCTTTTTTCTAGTGACAAATTTTATAACTGAGAAACATTACGGCAATGCGTCCTCATTCAGACATCTTTTCTCTGTTTAACCTGTGCTGCTGGAATGGTCTCTACCACCCTGTTTCTGCTAGAGGCAGCTTTTCATTTGGACAGTTGCAACAACCATTA
The DNA here is from genome assembly GCA_028565335.1 of Limnodromus scolopaceus. NCBI lineage: Eukaryota > Metazoa > Chordata > Aves > Charadriiformes > Scolopacidae > Limnodromus > Limnodromus scolopaceus. Next base: position 9,406,643 of record JAOXNO010000078.1, on the reverse strand, counting down.
TTCACAACAGTCTTTATTCTTGCATGCTTCTTCCACGCTACATTTTTGGCTTGCTGCTGAAGTGGGAGGGTAATGTAGCAAGGCAGTTCTGCCACTTCAGAAGCCTCCTATTACCACATAAACATAAACAGCTTCAAGAGGACATCCTTCTCATTGGCAATTCTTATGGAAGTGACCTTCAACGTGCTGTCATTGCAGGTTTACATCTGTATGACAACACTTGGTGTCATTCAGAAGATTTTGTGTTTTAATCAAAGTTATTATTTCCTAATTCTGCAGACCATATGGCACCATAAAACCCATAGTAGAGCAGATATTTTTAAAGCATGACATTAACTTTACTGGGGACATTAACAAAGATGAGTAGTGTTATACTCACTGAAGTATAAAACATACTTATGTTTTCAAATTTGGATTATTAAGGTTATATCTAAAACGATCACTTATTTTTTTACAGATCTGAGACTTAACAGGAGTCCACCTGTGCCTGTATCTGAAAATATTCATACATGCTTCCAAAATCGCACTCTGGTCAAAACTCATAAAGATAGCTTTATTCTGATTCATTATTTTTCTGAAGTTTACAACTGGTAAGTCTGCCCTGTTCTTAAGATACATCTCAGCAAAAAAAAAATAATTCATTTCTCAGTAATCACTGCATGTAATTTTAGTTGTACTTCGTATTACTAATCAGAGGTAGAGCACAGACAAATCTTCTTAAGAACTGCAATTTAATTTAAAATATTTTTTTAGTTCTGCTCAGTTTTCCAAAGGCATCACCTTTCTGCTACAACCTACCTAGGTTGCCACATTCCATAATACTGCCTGGTAAATAACCTATGTATTTCTTACCATCAGCCTTGTCACCATGCTCTTGTTATTAATAAATTAATACGGTTAATTATTAAAACATACTGAGCATGTTCCAATTACTTTTTCCTTCCTACCTCCACTTGCTTAATGTAATACATTCTAACCAGAAACATTTTTAACATTCCCACCATCTTGATGAATGATATAAGCAACAGGGTATATTCTCTAGACATTCAACTTATAGCCTCTCTGCATGAACAAGTCACATGTGCAAAGAGACTCCGGGATCGTGCCTGAGGGCATTAATGAGCTTATTAGAAGATTGTAACAAGGATTATCGGAATTTCTTATTCAGAGAGTTGAAGCTTTTGTAAGTCTTTCTCTTGCCTTCAACTACCAACACAGTTCAGTTTAAAACGACTACTGTTCTAAGACCACAATTTTTTTCTTTTCATATTGAGATTGGTCATGATGATCATGGATTATTCATGTTCATAAAAAATGGTAAAACCTTTGGTAGAAAACAATATGTGAAACATAGCATTTATGGTTTTACGATTATTAATTCAATGCAGCACAACTGACCTTGGCAGTAATTTTCATTCTGAAATGAAAACAACACTTTTCATTGAATCCATCACATCCACTTTTGGATGTTAAGCTTTTGCCCACAGTTTTCATTGATCTTGCACTTGAAAACTTCTCTTCAACTTTCCTTTTCTCATAGTAGTAGAGATAAAGACGGTTATTCTGAAAATTACTTGAGTGCATATTTAGATGAAGATGTGATTTTTTCAACAATAGTACAATTTGCTTATTGGGATTAAAATAATAAATAAATCCCCTTAAATCCGTAAGAGGACCATACTAGCATCAGGCAGAAATATATAAGAAAACTTATTTAAGGCCTTAAATTTATTTTATTTACTTCAGTCTGTCTGCAGTAAATACATCATTAAACTACTTCCACCATAGCAGTTTTGATGACTGTGCTTACCAGTTGCTGTCCTTGGACGCCCCAGGCTGCATACTGTAAAACTGAATCCTCTACTTCTGGAGGGTTTAACTCCCAAACTTCCCTTGAAAAAATGTAAACATTTTCACTTGAACACACTGGCATCACCTTATGTACAGAACCATATTGAAAAAACAATGTGACTTACCTTGTGTGTATGTTATAAATCACATATGAAGCTGTATAAGAATAATGAAAAACCTGTGACAAAAAAAAAAAAGCATAAGAATTACAAAACCGAATACTGGATTAAGTACAGACTGCCATTACGAGTCTTTCAATTCCTGTAAACACTGATATCTTTACTGCTGAAAGAAAGGTTTATTGTATTAAACAACAGACTTGAACCAGGGTTTGAACAGTGTATGACAGACACACATACTCATATATTAATTTAACCAGACACTTAATCTGTCCAATAACGGCAAAAAAGGTCCCAATCAGAAAAATCTGCATTCCTATTTAACTGAAGGATTAAAAAAGCAAACCAAACTAAACCCAAAAAAACCTATGAGCATACATTAAGAAAATATATACTTTTTTTCCTGTATTTCTTCATGGTAAAAATCATTGTACAGGCATCACAGTTATTTTATTTGAAATGCAGACAGATACGGGGTCATATGATATTTTTCTGACCTGCTGTGTACAACCTTCTGGGCTACTGCTCACAGAACAGAATAGAAAAACTGAGTGCTTACGGGGATTGTGTTTGGTGTGGCTTTCCTTAAATGTGTTTCAGTCTGATTTTGACCAACTTTCATTGAAATTCAGGGAAAGTTTGTTTTATGTGAGATTTTTCATATGCAACATTTTGAGTAAAACAAAGAGCTGATTGTTAGTAAACTTTCCTAATTGACCAAAAAGTTTCCAGTGACTTCCAGTCTTAGGAACCCCAGGTTTCTCTGGATGGGAGAGAAAAGCAAATATAATATACACTCTTACGTTGCTGTCTTTATTTCTTTAAAATTTTGTTGAAGTCAACTGAAATCAACAGGATTGTCATTTAAGTGCAAAATATCAAGGCCTGGTGTATATGGACCCGGAAGATCCATGGTGGAGAACAGCATGGTACAGTGTGTAATGTGAGGTACCACCACACTGAAGGGCTAAAATCAAAACAAACTATTACACGTTTCCTCTGAAGTCAAACAATAGTCTATGTACATATGCATATAGTGAATAACAGACATTTTGCTGTCTTCCAGGCTCAGATGATTGGTTTAACCCAACTAATTTCTTTACCACTATATCTTGCATCATGAAAACAGCATAATCCCTTTGTATTTTATTATGAATTGAAATTATTTAGTCTTGGAATACAAAATGCATTTGGGACTAATTATTACCTTATTAGGAGAGAGATTCTTCTTTTTAATGTAAACTACTGCCAGAATGACACATAGGGTGACATTCACTAGACTTACTGTAGCTTCATGTCTACAGTTACAGTATCTCTGCTTGGCACACGAAGGACTTATTTCTGGACAGTGTCGGGTCAGTTCCAGTTAGATGGAAACAGATACAGCTGAAAAGCCAAAACCTTGATATAGATATGTGTGTTGGGAACTCTTTAGTTTACATTGTCTGCACCAGGAATCTGTCAGTATCTCCTCCAAAGAGAAGAGATCACACATGAACAGAGCCATCGGAATTTGCCGCTATAGCACACGAGAGGGGTTTCAGAGGCTGTTATTTTGTCTGGAGGTTATTCAGTAACAGAACCATCTGAAACATCCTTCCACTGACTCCGTTTCCATTATTAGTACCCTGTGAACACATCCCAAGAATTTAGAATCTTTGCTGGCTGATGCTGCAAGAAGCCCACAAAGCTCTGTAAGAATAGAAACTGTGCAACAGTTGAATTTCCCTTCTATAAAATTTCCCTTTTAGACAAGAATCACTTCCATTTTCCAAGTCTTTCATGATTAACATCGAAAGTATTGCTTCAGTCAGAAGAATCACACACATATTAATAAGGAGGCCCCAAACTGGGTGTTTTTTTAACAGTTTATGATACACCTTGTTTGGTCGTGCAAGGTACCAGCCTTGTCTGAGAAGTGCTAAGCTGGACAGAAATAGAGACAAATTATAATAATACTATGATTGCTGTAGGAGGTACAAAGACACCAAGAAAAATATTCTAATTAATTTGATTGATTTTCTCTAAAAAGCTATCATAAACATATTACTACCATGTCTTTATGCTATATATACATATACATGTAGTTATATATCCAGTAGAAGTATACTAATTGCTTAAATACCATGATGTTTAAATTTCAGTGGGGTTTCTGGAAAGAAATAACTTTGTAATAATATGATTGAGGACCTATCAAGATAGAGTTATTCAAGTACTGCTGGCAAGACAATGAGACAAACTGTTGGCTTCAAAGCTCCTGCTTTCCTTTATAAATCTTATATTGCTAGAGGTGAAAGACAGCAGATCAAAGGGACATAAACGGTTAAATTATGGTGGCTTCTGCACAGGGCTTACATTGCCACAGGCTACCCAGAGGGGCATTTGCCAGCTGCTGTTAAAGGGGACAGTGTCATACATCCAGTTACAGGGAAGAGGAATGGGTCTCTTGCCCTTCCAGGAAAAAGGAAAAGTGTGCACAGATAATGCACAGAGGGCTGATAGGTATTTAGAATAGAAATATTCAAAAAGTAAATTATTAGACAGAATATATTTCAACAAGAACTGCTAAAATAACGGGAGCTTTAACAGAAAATATGTTATAAAAGCAAGAACAACACTTCATATTTTATGTGAAAACTCTCCTCTTGCCTTGTGGTAAAATTTCTATCTAAATGTTCATGTAGAAGTACTAATACCTTTGCATTTTCAGCATTAATACCTTTGAAAGAGCTCCATAACCAGAGGAAACCAACATTACAATGAAGTCACTTTCAGACAGGATGCCGACATTTTTCTCAAATTATTCATCTTATTTTTATTTCTTAAAAGGAACACCTTGAATAAATTACAAGTAGGAAGTTTCCTAATTCATCCTGCTCACAAAGGCCACATACTGAAATACCATCATTACTGAAATTAAAATAAACAAAAAAAAGAGGATATAGAAAAACCTTCCTTTCTCAAGTCTGGCTTACATACTATCATATTCCTAGGAAGCTCTCATAGCTTTGTGTAAGGGCTTACCTGCAGAGATCCTTTTTAGGATCTCCAGTACAATGGTAAAGCTTTAGCTTGCACAGAGCCATGTCCGTGGCTGAGACCACACGTCTCCTGATCCCTGATATACCAGCATCACAGAGGAGAAGCCCAGCTGAGGGCACCAAGCCTGATGCTAACTGTAGTGAGTATCAGGGACTCTCAAAATACCAGGGTCAAACCTTCAACGCTGCCACCAGCCATGTCCCTTCTGCAAGAGGCACACCTAGGCTTAGGCCATTCCACCCTGAAACTCTTGTTTTATAGGATGTGCACTAATCAGAAAAAAAATCTGGTAATTAATTATGGAGTTTGCAAAGATACAGACTGAGAGTTCACACTGGTAAAGCTGGGGTTGCACTGGCCCCTCTTACAGTGTATTTACAGTGGAAGCTGGTTGTCATCTTCATCATTTATATCCAAAGTGCTATCATTTCTACCCCAAAACGGGTTCAAACGTTTCTTGTACGCCATGCCTTCTAACTCAGGTGGAACCAAAAGACTAAATTAAGGCCAATATTTGAACATGGACTGTAAATTACTCCAGCTGACAAAAAAAATTCCACACTTTAGTGTGAAACCGAGGAAAAGGGAGAAAGGTTGTAGTGAAAAAAGACTCATCATCTAGGTGCAAAAAGGAGAATCAATGAATATAGACACAGGCAACATTTTTAAGAAGTGAAGCAATGTAGGAGAGCAAAGCTTCTTACAATATTAACTGCATTACAGTAATTTATGCATTGTCATAGCAGAGGAGGAAAGTGTATAAGGCCTTGTATAATTTAATAATATAACTATACATGCTAAGGGGGGGACACTGTGAGGAGCCTTACCTCCATGAGTGGCACATTGCTGTACTAGAATTCAGGCACAAGTAAATACAAGTAAATACAAGAGTAAATAACTCGCCTGTTTCTGTTGTGATGAGCTGGGGAAAATATTCCCCACAATGTTCATTTAAGAACTGTGAAAAGGGCATTTTAGAGCAGAAACACAGCATACCTCCCCCACAATATGATTTATTTAATTTTTCTTTTGCCGCAGAATGCAGTAGGTAACTACTGTTGCATAACATATTTCTTCTGAATTCAGTCATTAATTAGTTTATAAACTGAAGACAGGCTTTTATGTGATGCTGCTCAACATTGAAAAAGTTAGCTGCATTTGTGTATGAAAAAAAATAAAATTACAGAACTATAATCCAAAGGACCTAAAAGAAAAAGGTGAAAAAAAGTATTTCAAGACAAATTGTTCCAGTCAAAACATATTGAAATAACAATCTATTATTCAGCCAACAGCCGACAATAAAAAAAACGCACTTATCAATCACAATCTGAACTTTTAGATGACATATTGTTCTGGGTTTTATATGTCCTTTATTTTCTACCTTTCAAGGAATGTCTTTGTCTTTCAAGGGTTTCTAAAAATGAAATACTGTCATGGAACTCAATGCATTGCCCAGCAAGATGCAGGAAAACAGTGTGCAAGGCACACTTAGCCAAATCCCCTCCACCAATTCTGTAATACACTCCTGGAAATACTCAGTGCACTGTCCTTGGGCAATTTGGAAAACATCCCTCAGCAGAATAGCATTTGTGCTAAAAAGCTGCCAAGAAGACCTCTCTAGCAGTATATCTATAGGATGATGAGGGTCCTGAGCTCCAGGGAAATGGAATGGAGGAGAGCTGATGACATTAGAATGTCCCAGCACTATAATCACAAAATGTTCAGGCATGCCAAACAACTTGACGCATCCTTTATCCATTTCCTGTATTATAAACCCATTATATTCTTTCACATGTTATTTATATAGAGCAATAATGATGCCCCCTTGCTAGCATAACTTTTTGCAAAGTAGTGAACAGACTGTCCTATATTTTCTTTTTTACCTACGCAGACACACATACTCTGAACTCGTCTCTGCAGTTCTCAGTGCCTCTAGCCTCTGTAAATTCTCCTTTCAGATTCAATTAAGACTTCTCACAAGGTATAACAGCACTCAGTCTGAGCAAGAACGATAAAAAGTGACAGTATATGAGATACACAGAAAATTTTAGTATCTGCAGTAATATTTTCAGTTATCTAAAAGTTTGGTTAGCAACCAAATGGGGTATATATATCTCACACACAATATTCCTATGGTAGATATCTATTTATTTGTATTGTACCTAGCAAATAACAAAGAGACTGATTAAAAGTCCTGCCTTTCACATTAAATAAAAAAACTGCAGTGGAGTATCATTAAATAACTGAAATTGCAGACATGCCCATCCCACTTATCTCAAAACACATAAATTGACTTGGAAAGACAGGCAATTTTTCAGATAAGGCTGAAGAATGTACAGATCTTTATGATTCACCAGTGAGGTATCAGATCTCTTATGGGTTAATTTATGCTTCTGATCACAGAGCAAACAAAATTTAGTATTTTAAGAGACTACTAGTCTGCATGAAAAAGTATTATACTATTATTCTAAGAATTAATTACAATTAAAAACAGAAAAATAAACTGTAGCTGTGGGAAGTGTTAACTGCTACAATATACGGATGCCTCCCAAACAGTATCATTCATAAAACCAGAAAGATCAAGAAACTCCTTTTATTGCTTCACAGACACAAGTCAGTTATTTGGCAGTTCCATGCTTGAGAACCTGACCTGGAAAAGGTTTTGCATGCCTGAAAGCTTTTCTACTTTTTCCAGCTACACCAGTTGGTCTAATAAAAGTTATTACCTCCTCCCACAAATCTTATCTCATTTATCTCTTCAGACCACCACATGTAACAAAAATGTTACTGAGAAACAAACATTCCTGAGCCCAGCAGAAAAAAAAAAAGACTACCTAACACTAAAAATGATCCTTCCTAATTAATAACCTGTGTTACAATACATTTCACAAAATGCACATGAACCGAGAAACCAAGGGAGAGGACACAGTGAAGTAGGGAAATAAAGAGGAATTCATCTTGTCAAGGATGCTCACTTGTTCATTCATCAGTAGTCCTTCTCACTCTTTAAGATCTTTCATAATACCTTGGTTTAATGGCTCGGCATGTTTTTTAACTGCCTTGGTGGCTGGCCAGACACAGGAACTACTGGCTGCTGTACACAGCTTGAAGAACAGCAATGTGAGTAGGATTTTGACTTCATCCTCTTTTCTACAATTGAATTAAGTGTTTGAAGAATTACTGAAAAATCTACTTATGCTCAAAACTGAACCAAAAGACTTTGCCATGGTAAAGCGATTACAAGGCCAAGATAAAAGGTAACCAATCATTCATCCGTAATTCATGCAAGGAAGTACTCCCACGCAACAGCACACGGAAACTCATTCACAGCTCCAAGATCAAACCTTCAATAAACCTTCACTAAAGACTCAAAAATTCAATTTAGACAAGGAAATGCAAACATATATTGCTTCCTTTTTTGCCTTCAGGATGAAAGTGTCTTGGAAGAAAAATGGAGCCTGCAGAACATGCCATGAACTACAAATAATAAGCAAGGACAAGTGGAGAGAATATGAGGGGAACATAATGAAGTGTAGACGCACAGGATGGTTGCTAAGACCTTTTGAAGGGATTACTAAAATTAATGCACTATACCTGCCGTAGTGGCATCAAAAGTAAGTGACAGATCAGACAATATGAGACTGTGTTGATGACTTTGGGAAGTCTATCCCAAAGATGCACACAACCCATCTAATTCCACATGATTTAACCCCAGTTAAGTGGGAGTTTGATGACGTGCAACACTGAGCTAGTTGTGCATGAGCCTGCGAAACGGGGCTTTGGAATGGCTTCTCAAGCATGACACTGCATTGATCCAGCCACAGCATTTTCAGAGTGCAATTAGTACCTACACACAGTGTGACAACATACAAATTAAGACTAAAAGAAGTTGGATGGCTTTACAACTTATTCTGTGTACGGTAGAGATCTGACTTTTGTTACTTAATTTTCAGCAAGCATGAAGCGAGCCAGCCAAAGCAAATAGCTGTATTACGTATTTTCAGTAAATCAAGTTACTATATATTCAAATTCACTCTCTATAGAAAATCACAGCCTATACAAATTATACAAAATTATACAAAGTCTATACTTATTAGCTATATAAATTATGTATATTATTATATAAATTATTTTTCCTCTAGCTAGTGATATTTTACTCTCAGTTTTGCTCAGTAAATATTGGTTTAATTCAGATTTCCAGCAATGAAAATGAGAAAAGACTTTGAGCAGGTCATTAATGTCAGATACAAACTCTTTATCCTGCTACACGTTTGCAGAACATCAAATTATTTGTGGCCAGATTTCATCCTTTTTGGTAGTCTGTTGAAAGCAAATGAGTTTCAGTGGAAGGGTGTTAGTCTTTGTCTTATGCCATCGGGATTCCAAGCAGCAACTTTTTGATCTCCAAAAAAAAAATGGATCATCATTCACATAACAAACTTCTCTTCCTCATTTCCTTTTTATGACCTTTAAGACATGTGACTTTTCTAGGATTGCAGTGCAAAGAGAATGGAATCAGTATCTAATGTGCTGAGCCAGAACTTTAACAAAACAATAAAAATGATATACTCTTTTCTTCCCTTCGTATTATGAGGTGTGTGACACCCCTGTTAGTAAAACCTGTGATGGAGTTAATAAGAAATTAGTAGCGGCATGACCACTGCCAAAGGCAAAGTACATGCTAGATGAATCCTCCATCCATTTTGCAATTTATGCACTAAATAAATTAATAATGCTGCTGTTATCAATAATACTATCAGATGAAATCCACCTTCCTTTAAAATTCCATTATCATTCACTTCAAATGTTCCCCATTTGTCTGCCCAGTCTGACTCCATGTGTTCTCCAGTATAGGAACTGCTTCTAAAGGGGATTAAACAACTAGATATGGCATGTTTGGGTTTCATGTAACTGGCTGCCCGAGTATGTAAAAAGTAGAGAGAGCTCTGCAGCATTAACTTTTGAGATACAGTATACAACATTTATACTATAAATGAAGAGTTTGAATAAAACACACACTGTATCAATAAGGGACTTAGTCTGCATGTTTATAAAAATGGTATTGATTAGAGATTGGAATTCTGTTGATTTCATGCCATGGCAACAAATACAGTGAAACCTCAGATTCTTAATACCAAAGCTCAATCCACTTAGGGGGTATACACCAGAAATGGTTCACACCATGCTTCAGAAAAGTGGCACCTTTTCTTCTTGAGAGGCATAGTGTTTGGCTGTTATTTTCCCAGTCCTAGATTCAGCAAGAATTTAATCACATGAGTTAATGACTGATTTCATATGGATTATATCTGAGGTAGAGAGAGGCACAGAATTTAATTCCTTCATCAGTTGTGGATTTTCACCAAAATCCAGTAAATTTTTTCAGACTGCAATTAATGATAAATTACTTCATAGTTCATACAGCTAGAAAGGACTGCTCTGATCATTGTGCCTGACCTCCTATATCCGAAACAAAGTTTATGGGACTTCTCAATTTAAATAACGCAACACACAAACAGAGATTTCCAATGTGTTCTTCAGTGGGTTCCAGAGTAAACCTTGAGAAACAACCAATCAAGGAGTCTACAATAATGAGATGATGAGTTTCCATGTATCTTTGAATCCTCTTGTTTCTACCCAATTCTGGAAACAAAAAAACCCACAATGGTAATTTTTACCATTACTAATGGCTAAATCTGTATATATTTTTGCATATTTTTTGGCCTTTATAGGTGGAATATCTTGTTTCTTAAAGCTCTGTATCTAATTGCAAAGAGTTAACCGAAGATAGCTTGATGCATTTGCAGCACTGAAGTTAAACGACAAGGTTATAACTTTGCAAAGCATTGTATTTATTTGTTTCAATCAACATCAATTACTTGTCGTGACTGATAAAAAACACTGCATATCATTGGTAAAAATTTATGGTTAGCATTAATAGTTTGGGGTATGAAATATTGGCAGCCATAACAACTATATGCTGCCAAACCAAAATAAATATAAAGGTGAGACATTTCTAGACAAGTAATTTATCTATAAGAAAAAAGGCTGTCAAGGAATTCCAAACAAAAAAGCACCTCTAAAAAATCTGCTAAAGCTTCAACTGTTCCACATACGATTTTTCAATAAGATTAATTATCTCAAGAAAAAGACATCCACTGCAGAATGTTAATTAATTCACAATCAATTAAACTCAGTTCATCTAACCAACAGTAATGTGAATCAAACCACAGTTCAGAATAGCTGCAGAAACTTCTTTTTCTTCTCCTACATCAAGAGCTGAGACAGACCACCCTATATTTGGATATGCGACTCAATCATTTTTGAATATGTAATAACTTCAGATGAGTGAATTATTCAAAAAAGAATGTTCTGCATTGCTACTTCTGAAAGCCTCATATATCACTGTCATTTGAAATTCTATTAGTTACACTATCACGTAAAATATGTTTCTTGAGTCTTGTATGAGATGACTTATGACAAAAATTTATATGAATTTTTTTCTGGCTTATTCACCTTCAGCATTAAAAACCAGGTATGACTTCACTGAAATCATTGTTACATGACGGCGAAGCTGGTAAATCTCAAGCCTGAAGCATAATGTGCGCATTTTTTTATATTGATACATGCGTACATACACATCATTCTCAAGTGTATGCTCACATTCGTATGCAGTATGATTAAAATTTTGACTTTAGGAGTCTTTTGGGATTGATAGAAACTTGGTGTTTCCTGAACTGACTTGCAGGCATGCAATGTGCATGTGTATCTTGATCTGGACTAGTACAAGAGGAAACAAAAGATATCAATTCTGACAACACAACCAGAACTTTAACTCTCATAGAAAAATGAGGCTGGTGAAGGTGGTTGCTTCTGGTCATTGCAGCTGAGGATACTAAATCTGTCTTAGAAAAATATGTATTTAAGTACTTTAATACTGCCTGATATTTTAAAACAGTCTTATCTCTTTACAGAGTCCTTCCAGTATAACCTGAATCCTGTATTAAAGGGATCCTTTATGAGAAATTCCTTAGTATCTCCACACATATTGAAACCCCATGAGTATACTCCACACATATTGAAAACTGCTAACTGAAACCAAAATATGTTTTCAATCACTGATTCTTGAAGGCAGAGCTGCATCAAGTCTCTTAGAGTGTTTTGTGATGGTTTAATTTAGTTTGATCTTTGGGATGCTGTGTAAGAAAGAATCAAGCCAAGACTTGGTTTTCCTCTCATGTTCCTCACATATTGTATTTATTCAAACAGATTGCTAAAGAGAAAATTGCCAAATGTATGAAAAAATGCCACCTTGTTTTGAAGAGACACACTTCTACATGTGGTGATATTTACAAAAATGTGCACAGGCCGATTCAAGTGAAACATTACATGCAAAGAAACAGGTAAAAAAGCTGGTGAAAAATTGTCTAAAATCATATTCCATATAAAATAAAACGTCCAGGCTCTGAACATAAAACTGAAGATGCCTGAAACGATGAGGATACAAAATAAAATCAAGACATACAATGGGGCAATGCTGAAGTAAAGACTGCAGTCTCAGCATCTCTTTTTCTTCTCCAGACAATGTGACTCACTTTGGCAGCAGTAGGAAAGCAGATACCGGATGCTCCTCTGCTGCTTACTTAAAATGACATGAGGAGATGTAAGGACCCTGCGGAGCTGGAGAAAGGACAAGCAGTGAGATAAATGGCCTGTGGGTCTGAAGAAATGCAAAGGGAAAATGGAAAAGAAAACTGTGCTGGGGGAAGCAGATAGGTAAAATAGCAAGCATGCAAGATGGAAGAAGGAAGACAAAGAGACAGAGCTAAAAATATCAGGATAGGAAAAAAGAGAAATAATAAAAAGACAGAACAAGTTCAGAATAAAACAGAACTGAGTCCCTTAAAGGGATGAAACTGAAGAGAAGCAGATCAAAAGAGAACAGGCAGCAGGAAAGGAAAGCAGAAAGCAGATGTGCAGTGTGTGGGCATGGTGGCTGGAAAACACAGGCTCTTGGGACTGATGAAGGAAATTTATGCAGAGCTGACTGGCATTTAGAGCCTTCCTCTTTTGGAGGATAGAAGATGTGAGTGAAAAAGGCAAACAGTTTTCTCAGCAATCTGACAGTTCAGTACTTCAATACATGACGTTCCTGCCTCTCACTACCTTGCTTAGCAACATCGCTAATTACTTAGCATGGACATGTCACATGGAAAAGCAGGAATGCAGTGGGTGTTTCACATGTGATAAGTCATATTCTCTTCTCTGGGAGTCTCCCAGAGTGATACGAAGATACCTTTAATGCTATCTCTGTTTGCTAGACTCTCCAGGAAGTTTTTTATATGCTACTGAGTTGGTTTTCAATAGTATTCAATTCCTTATTCAGTCTTTTACAGTGTGTTTGTGAGAAAATGACTGTTTGTCTATCTTGACTTTAAGTATTTATCTGCCTGTAGGCTGAACTGTGAACAGGTTTCCCCACTACTTTTGAAATCCATGTGATTAAAAGCTCTTGTACTGCTATCAAACCTTTATGACTCAGGCAGCCAACATGGACAGGACTCTATCCCTCCAAACCATTCTTTAGAAACCCTGTTTAAACTCCTCAAATGATTTAAACACTGCGCTTTAGATTTCTCCCCTTCTTACACCAGTTCTGCATTGGACTGTGAACTCCAGTATCTTCAATAAATTATACCTATATTAAGACAGCATGAAAAGAAAATCTTGCCTGTAAGAGTAAGTTCCACAAGGATCACTATGGCTAAATTTCATCTTTAGTTTTAAACTTCCCTTTTGGTCATGCCCTATTCATCTCCCTTATCTCTATGATTTCTTTGGTGCTGCTGGTCTTGCTAGCTGGCTTATATTGCTCCCCTTCTGTTCCACTACCTTGTTATAAAACTGAGCAAAAATATCACCTCTATATGCAGTTTCCAACAATTGAGCTCACAGCTAGTTATCCACTCCAGTACTTCCAATTAGCAAGCCATGATGCTGCTTGTAGTCAACTAGGCCTACCTTCACTAATTTTCTTTTATTGTACCATATTTCTGTATAAGTCTCTGTTGTGGCCGTTTTATGATATTACAATTCCTTTGACAGGGGTAACATGAAGTAGACTCTTTTAGCAAATAAAAGACCTCTTCGTGATGAAGCGATTAAAAGGTCATGATAGAGAGCTATTCATTTGGTACAAGGGACTACTTCACGGTGATCTCAAAGCAGCTATAACAAAGTGTGAATACCTCACACCAAACTCGCCTCTCCAGGAAACATCTAATCTGGTGCTATATTTGCAGACAATAAATAGAATTAAAAAGGTTAAATTTGTGCAGGTGGTTGACTGCCTTCACTGAAACATTAATTTATTGGCTAAGACCCCAGGCTAACAACCTTTCATGCTCAAATACCCAAAAAGACTTATCTTTATTTAAAAAGAACAGAAAAATTGGATAATAAAGGGGCACACCTTAATATTCCTCTAAAAAGTGGACCCAACCATTTGATCTCTTAGGTCTGTCACACTATCGGTGCTCCTCAGAGCATGAGACCGAAGCTTGGTTTAAAGCTTGATGTGCAACAAAGACAACTTTGCAAAGATGTGCTTAAAACATTTCTCTGGGACAGTTACATAAAGGTCTAGTCTTTGCCATCTACTTCAAGGTATTTCAACTCTGTCTGCGTATGTATTTTAAAAGATCTTTCATTCTATCTGTACCAAAGTAACTGCTAACTCCCATTTTGCAGGAATTCACTTATTCAACACTCCTCCTTTCAACACCGTTGAGAGATGCAAACGCCAGCAGATTTATCTGCTTTCCTGACTGACCTGTTGGCCTAGTCAGAGAAGAGACAGTCAGCCAATTTTTCTTTGATCAAGGAGCCAGGAATGCAGCCAATGCCTTTTCTGAGAAAGATGGGATGGGTTCCTCACGCATAATTTAGATGGGAGATACCCCTGACGTACAATGAGCTACAAGAAGAGAATTGTAAGACAAGACAGTTAAAATGTTTGAAAAACACACAGACCTTTTTGTCTTTGGGCATTTGCTCTGGAAGAATATTTTCCATTACAGGATTATGTATTATTTCTTAAAAGCCAAAGCAGTGCCAACCATCCCTATTTACATTCACTTGCACGGTGGATGCAATTATGCTGTTGCAATGGTGCTCCTAGTGAAAGGAAGCTCTGCCTTAGCATTTTTTAATCAATGACCTGGGTCAGACTGACCCTTTTCCTTCAGGCTAAGTAATTCTATATTACTAGAAAGACACAGGGTTTCCATAAAGATTACTTGTCCCTACTTCAATGAAGAAGAAGAAAATTCCAGATTCCAATGATAAAGGAGCCAGCTTGATACTTCACTGCCTTATTTCTCTAGTCATTTCTTCTGGGAGTTCTGGTAGAGTGGTGGTGAGTTTCTCTGTTTGTAGGGGTTTTTTTAATCTGGTTTCATCCTTTTTCTTTGTAGACTGTTCTTACCATATGTTTTGTTCTATTTTAAAAATAATTAACAACTACTTTTGTTCTTGATGTAAAATATTTCACAAAGAACTATTTTGTGCTCTGACTGTACAATAGCAAAATATATCAGACCACTTGTTAAATTCCATCAGATATTATCTCTTGCTAACAAATGGCAAACCAGCTTTTTTTTGTTGCTTTTTTAGTACTCTCACATGAGTTCATCGTTAATGGCATACATAGCAATGGCTACTGAGGAGCCTGCTTCTCCCAGAATATCTGAAGCAAAATTTCATTACTGCCATCTGAAGCAAAATTGCCATTACTGCCAATTTTCCTTCCATTACCTTCATGTTACAGGCTTTGGTTTGTCTTGTGTTAACATATCTGATAAAATGCAGTACAGTTTGCTTCCTGTTTGACACTGTGCTTTTGGTAAGACATTTGAAAGGGCACTGGCAACTATGCCATCCATCATCTTCACCTACTGCCTTGTCAAAGCAGAGAAAGGCATCTTCAACTTCAAGAATGAATTCAGCAGTATAGAAAAACTGTCTCTATTTTATTCATCTGTGTAGTTTGGTACAGAACATACCAAAAGTATGGGTCACAGGCACTTCTGCGTAACTGGTAGTACAGATGGTATTGCTTGTATTAATATGGCTCCCCTGAGAATTAATTTTGTTGTGATGGTAGACTTCTCCTCCCTGTCTTTCAACATTTCATAATTTTGTTGATCGTATTTATAGATTTCCCCATCTGTCAACTCTCTAGTTTCCCTATTTCCATCCAGAGACATCAGTTCCAAGTATTTCATTAAAGCCATGTTCCGATAATCCGTGTAAACAAGATTTACAAGGTAGTGCATCATGCTTACGAACTGACTGCATTTCATGGTGGTTGCTAGGCACACGAACAGAACTGGTTTCAAGCTGTTGTAGGACATCTTTTACTATGAGATCCAATCTCAGGTTGCTATCTCAAGAACAAAGCTGCATCAGTGATTACAGCTTAAAAGGATTTTTCTAGTAATTACCAAGTAAAAAGCTGCAGTAAGTGCACTTTTTCACACCGGTCATCAGCTAAGCAAGTATCAATAACACTATATATTTTCTCATACAGAGATTAAACATTTCCATGATCCAGCTACACTACACCAAGTTAAAGGCTCAGCTGGAGTTGTTCTTTAAACAGTTTTCAAGCCCTTCTGACAGGTAACTTGCACATTTTCTGAGCTTCTATTCTGATCCCAAAATGTTTGTGAGTGATTCCAGCAAAATTTAAAAAAAAAGAAGTTTGACAAACAAGCCAAATCTTTCTATGATTTATTTTGCAATGTTTTTCTGGTAAGAATGCTTAATTTCAAATATATTTATCATTGTATATACAGAGGTGAACGTGATTATGAATGTGACCTGCAGATGGACTTTTTTCCTCTTGTGAGCCTCTGCACTAGTGACTAAAACTATTTTATTAAAAAACCTCTCTCTATGAACTTCATGTAGGAACTGTGACTTTTGGATGAGACCTATATGAACAGAAGTGTTAAATTATACATAGACCCTCTGCCAATCCTGTAATAATTAGAAAAGGAATATAGTTCAAGAAGAAAGAACCGGTTCTGGTGGGGTTTGCTACAGCAAAGACTAACAAGCTTAACAGCCACTCTGCGAGGACTAAATTCAAATATGTTCATGAAACCCAACATAAATGTTTCAGATTATATTTTTGAAGCAAATAATCTAGATTCAGATTTTGGCAGGCCACCTGACAAAGAAAGTTGACAGAAAAAGTTCTTGACAGAAGAAATCCTCTGTTAGGGAAGCCTATCCTCAGTTTCAGCCTTTCAAATCTAGGTCTGGATAAAAAGAGTTTACTGCCTGATCCTGTTAAAAATTCCCACCTCTGATGTGAATCTATCTGAAAAGAAATGACTAAGGAAATTTATGTCTCAGATTAAAGATATATTTCAGATTTTTATTGATCTCTGCAAAATTTGCTTAGTTCATTAATGTGTGATTTGTATCTAGAAACAAATAAGTAGTAAAACAAATATGCACTGCTATTAAGTTGACACATATGCTCAGAGTATATATAAAAGAAGCGACAACTAGAGATTTTCAGTTATTTGCACAATGAAACCTTGAAGTTATTTGTTCATGGAGATGAACTAAGTAGTCAGCAACCCATGGGCATAGGTTGTAACTTCAAGAAATTGTTCTGTGCTGGAGCTCTCTTGAAGGGACAATAATAGTACCAGGGTGGTCTCATGGCCACATTTGACATAATTTTCAATGCTTCTTCTGCATAAAACAGATGTGGGGAGTAGAATTCTAAACTTTTTAAAGATGGATGCATTTAGGTATCAGATGAAGTCAATGAGATGTCAATAAGTCAATGAGATGCATACCTTTAGCATGATTCTTAAAGATCATCTTTGGTCCTTATCTGCACCTCTAGGCATTCAAATACTTCTGTAAATCTGACGCATAAGCCCTTGGAAATAGTTACCCGTACACTTTCCACATGCGCTACAGCCATCATAATCAAAAAATAAAGAAAACCAAGTGATTTTACATCAAATACCTGATATAAAGCACTTATATTACTCTCACATACTCAAGTGGAGCAAATTTCAGGATATAACCACTTAATTGACATTTAATTCATCTTCCTTGTAATTCAGTGGGCAGAATTAAATGATTAAACCTGAAGTGATTATGTACATAATGAGTAAAAACAGATCAATCCTTTTTTTAATTTCAGTAGTGGGGGTTATAAAAATGTTTAAGCACCTTTAGTATGAGGAACTACCTAGTAAAATGCACATTTGTGTCCTTTTAAAAATAATAATGGGACTTTAATCAAATTAAGCTTCTTAGATTTCCAAGTAAGCAGTGGCTATTTTATTATAATCCACTCCCCATTTACTGTACTGTTTTCTAAATCGGGACTCTATTGAGCTATGTCCATTTTTAACATCTATATCCCCTTTTAAAATATTTTATCTTCTGTCTTTTAAAATGCAGTTTATTTTTCATAAGAGATACACAATAGGCCACATACTCAAGAGGGAGAACAGCCATTTCCGTTTGGTCTATCTCTTGACCTCAAGTTCCCTGAAAGTTTCTCTTCCCTTACAGAAATTTATTGTCGATTTAGCAAAGTCACTACAGAATTTCTGTTAGTAATACTGTTGCAGCAATTTGAATGACTCTTACTCAATTCCCTTTAATTATATTTTACTTACAAGATCTATACATTCAATATGGAAGCTGAGACTTAAAAAAAAGTAAATACAGAAACATATATGATGATCCAGGTTTCTTTCAAAGATAACAACCATGTGTCAGATTAAAACAAGCAGTAAAGCTTTATATACAGCGAGGAGGAGGGATAGGATTCACGTAAATCCACCCTCTCATAGAGTGGAAATTTATTTTCCATCTGGTTCTGTGGCCTAAGACTGAGTGCAGTGCAGCACTCTCTCAAAGTCTATGTCTTCTCTGACTGAATTCAATAACAAAATTTCGTGGACCTCAGGGGTACAAAGCACAGTTATCCTCACGAACATAAAGAGCTATTTCAGGCATCTATTTCACATGTAGACCTCAGCTTGCCATTAAACAAATGGCAAGTTTCATAAGAGTCTGCGGAGTGACCTTTCTACACACCATTCCCATTCCAGCTAATATTAAATGAACACAGACATATACAGATTACACATGAACGCTTTGGGAATGAGATTAAATGTGGCCCTAAAAATTAGTACTTGTTAAAAACATGATCATTCCTTCTCTGTTTCAATACTAAAAATGCTAATCAGCAAGAGCAGTGTGCCCTATCAGCACAGCGCTGCTGATGTAATACAGGGTACATACAAATCTCTGTGGCCTACTGCTGGGTATATATGGGTGCAAGCTATATGATTAATTGCATATTCATTTAGTGGGTAGGAATTTATAATGGTCTATTAAGAACTTTAGTCTTTGCTAGATATGTCTTCTTTTTTTCTCAAATTTTTTTATATATATATATTTTTTTTTTCAAATTAGGTCAGTGGTACCTGACAACTAAGAGATATTTAACTAAATGCTACTGAGTTCTTTCTGTTAGCAGACGCTTCTCTATCACTACTTAGGAAGCAGGTAAAGTTAGGCAGCTAATGATGTGCTTTCATAGAAGAAATGAATTTAACTCTTTCATCATCTATTCTATCTATTAACTAATGGGGTTTCCTACAGAAGACTGCTTTCTTTACATATGTATTATTCTGGTAGAGCTGATCTAACAAGACTCACACCCAGGAGCCTATTACTATTTTTATCTAGGAGAACCTGCATTTTCCAGTATTCCCAAGAAGACCCTTTTCAATTTCCATTTGCATTTCTGGCATAGCTCCTACCTTGAATGAATCTCTATTAGATGACCATTAGCTGTAAAATGTAACACTAAAATTCTCCAGCTTTCCCATTGCGGCCTCTGCAGCTAATCTGACCACAGCGCTTCTCCAGCAATTACCCTTCTGGTGCTTGTAACTCTGAACTACAAAGATGAGATAAAGACATTGCAATGCTTTGCACAGCCAAACTGTAGCTAGCAAGGCTATCCCTTTTATCCCATACTAATAACAACACATTTACTTCTTTAACACCTTCTCAAAGATTTTTATCACAAAGTGTTGCAATTAAATTCCATAGACACACTTTAGGAAAAAGCGTAGACTGCTCTGTCCACAGTGTTTTAGCAGTAAGTTACAAGTTATCATTAACTTTCTGACACTGACAGATGATTCCTTGTCTAATTAAACTGGCATGCAATTACTTCTGTGTGTTAAGTTGCTTTGTGCAAACTGAAAAAACCCACTGTTTTTTTTTGAAAAATATGATTTAAAAAATGCCTGGAACTTGATATTCCTCAGAAAACTTTTCATGTGCAACTTCATTTTACTTTAACTAAATATTTGCTAGTAATAAAAAAGAAAAGCCAACTAAAGCCAACTTACGGTTATTCACAAATACAAATGTTCTATCAATATAGCAAATTATGTTACTTTTCAGTAGGACAGACACCAAGAAATTTAAGACCTGTCATTACAGAATATTAGTTTTAAATTCAGTTTTCCATTTTTTCAGAGGGCAAAGAGTGCTTATTTCATGATATTCTGCATTACAACTTTTGGC
Source organism: Limnodromus scolopaceus (assembly GCA_028565335.1). Classification (NCBI taxonomy): domain Eukaryota; kingdom Metazoa; phylum Chordata; class Aves; order Charadriiformes; family Scolopacidae; genus Limnodromus; species Limnodromus scolopaceus. Next base: position 9,385,983 of record JAOXNO010000078.1, on the reverse strand, counting down.
AATTTTTTAATTCCTCCTACTTACCTAATTTTCCCAATTACGATATAATTTTTCTATATGCTGCATCAGATTTGACTTAATATGCATTTCTCTGACATGATATTGTAAGAAGAGAGCTCGGTGTAGTAAAGAAACTGGAATCTTATAACCCTGTCTGCTAATACAGAAGAGCTAATCGACATTCTGGTTGTACTTAATGCAACTTAAACAGGTTTTGCAGTCAATAAGAAAAAGGGAATTTGCTAAGTCTCAAAGATGTGCGTAAATAGACTTTCCCTGTTATTGGATTATCCTCTGCATTGAAACAGAGTGAGGAGAGGACTGTAATACTAAACAGTATGAGATTAAGTATCCAAATACCAATGCTTGATACAAAAATAATAGAAAAATCTGACTGAGAACCATAGTCTCACCTCAACGCAGAATTAGCTGCCCCTAAAGCACACAGAAGACACTCATTAAACCAGGTTACAAAGAGCTTCCAAGGGTGGAAACTCTACAAGCTCTCTAAGAAATTTATTTTAGTTTTTAACTGTCTTTAGAGTTAGGTTTCTCTTCATTCAAACCTGTATCTCCTTGGCTACAAGTTAATCCTATTACTTCTCCTATCACAAGAGCATATAAAAGATAAGGGTTTATCATCTAACTATTCTAAGGAACCTTTTAAATATTTGAAGACTTATCTTCCCAGCTTTCTCCTGTTGAAGCTAAGGAAACCCTACTCTTTCTTAACGCTATCAAGACTTCACATGTCCTACAGAAAACACATGCTTAAACACTCAAGTGTGATACTTCCTTTATTTTCCTAAACTGTAGGACATTATTTTTGTGTGTTCAATTTGTGACATCCTGTAACCCCCACAGCTTTTCCTACAATATTACTGTTTATAATACACTGCCAATTATGGATTTCTTTACTAGATTTATTCCCAACTAAGTGCAAGAGTTTGCCTTTGTAGCTACTGAATAGCTTCATAGCTTTGTAGCTATTGAATACCTGTATATTCAGATCACTTCTCCAATTTGTTCATATAGCTTTCGGTTCTAACCTTGCCCCTGAAGCTGATGGTAACCCAATTTGGTATAATATGCAAGTTTAAATAAATTCAGTCCCGGTCCTATTATCCAAATCATTAATGAAAATGTTGAATATCACTGGTCACTGGCCAGAGCCCTAAAAACCATAAATCCATCTTTTTTTGACAGTGAACCATTTATTTGCCAGCATTCACTCTAAGCACAGAATTGCAACCTGCTTTTACTTACAGTGGTCCCAGTCAGACCACGTTTCCTCAGTTGCCTACTGGCAGTGCCATGGAAAACAGCAGGTAAGATTCTACTGGAAGATGTACCACACCTGCCACTCCTTATCTACTCACCAGGCTTTTTTTTTTTTTAAATTACAGAGAGAAATTAGACTGATTTGATACAATTTGAACTTCACAGATAGATGTTGGCATCCTGCTGCCTTGTTATCTTCTAGGCACTTTCAAGCAGTTCAACTTTAAACACCCCCATCTCCCAACTCCATCATCTCCCTCCCTTTCTCCGCTAAAATTACCCAGAATCTTCTCTTTGGTCTCTTTTGGGGGAAGACCACTGCTTGTTCTTTTCAGTTTTATGAATCTTGTCTATCTTCCATATGTCTTCACAGATAATAAATAATCACAATTACATTATCTCAACTGCTTCTCCACAGCAAATTTTATCAGGGCCAGGAGAGCAATTCTAACCTTTTTTTTCATTATCTTAGGCTAAGTTCTTACCTGTTTGTTGTGGATGTTAAATGCATTAATCACCAGGCCACAGGTGACCTTGCTACAGAACACTGGGACAAAACAATCAACATTAGACTTCACTGTCATTAGCTCTTCCTTCTCTCTTGGAGATACAAATTGACTTTTTCCTTCCATTATTGTTGAAGTACTTTCTAATGACTCATCTTCACTCAGTCACCCCAGGGGGATTTTCCCAGTTGCTAGGTCCTGTATGTCCTGGCCATGCCATAACTACATGCTGACACAAAACCTGAGGAAACGACAATTCCTATGTTCCTTCTCCTCTTCTCTTGTACTTTCACATGCACAGCAGGAGAGCCAGTCAAGGTGCCACGTAGGGAGGTGTGGTGCTCTCTTGAGCATTCTCTACCCTGCTCGGAGGACCATCATCTGCAGTGCAATTCACTCACAGGTTTCACATCCCTGGCTACAGTACTTGACTGATTTTCTCTACTTGCTCCCACTATTCTATATCTGAACAAAGTTAAGCATAAGGCATTTGTTTCTTTTTTGGGGTCATACATTTTTTCCAGACTTCCAGCAAGGCCCATGCAAGAACAAACAAAGAAGATGACATATGAAAACAGGAAACAGTCTGATTCCTAGGTACTGCTCCAACAAACTGCAAAGAAAAGAAAAAAGAGAGAAAAAGAATCGGCTATTGCTCTGCCACTATAGGCCATTCAGGCAGCTTACAGCAACTGCACTGCATGTTCTGCTTCTCAGCTAAGCATCTGTGCATCAAGATTCAGATGGAAGTTAAATATTTAATTGCATCATGTGGTCAAGTTCTTTATTAATTTCAGCTGGAATCCTATGTGAATACAGGATGCATTTTTCAGTATCATTTAAAAGCCAGATGTAAAATAGAACTCAGGCTTGTAAAGCGGATCACAGGCAAAATTTAGGCTGCAACCCAATATTGCAGTCCTGTGGGAAAAGGAATCACTGGAAGAAACTTGGTTATTGACTATTCCTAGAGGTGTCCTTTTTACATTAAAATTCTTCACACACAGGAAAAAAAATAAAAATTCAGTTTTGAAACAGGTGTTAAATTGCTCTACTATCACACATAAAATACAGTTGATATCCCACACAGCTGAACTTTTTGCTCTTCTCTATTCAACATTCTTAGACCACTATTCACTGCACCTTCACATTCCATGCCCCAGCAATCACTGCTGCCCTTTCAAATGGTGCTCAAAAAGGTAGCAACCATAATTGCACACCCACTGGCTGCCACAAGCACCAGGGTGTCCAGGAAGGGGTGTTTTCTCCTTGCCTCCAGCAGACACTCCCTCCCTGCCTGCTGAGATCTGAAGATGTGCTGTACCAGAGACCTGCCCACCCCAGAGACCACTGCTCACACACCCAATGGGACAAAGACTTCAAGGGCTCCTGCTGGGGTTCACAACCAGCTGCAGCAAGAGACAGAGCGTACAGCACGGCCCTCGGCTGGAGACCACAGGTGAGGACAGCTCCTGCAATGATCAGTCTGGGCACCAGGGAGATGGTTCAGATAATGCCTTCTCCAGAACGCTTTGAGGTTAGCTCTCCCTGCTTTCAAAGACAGCCTCAGGAGAGCTTCCTGAGTCACTCTGGGGACATTCCAAAGATCCAAGTAATTCTAAACTGGACTCATAGGGACATCGTTCTGTGCAAATTTACTTTCAAACCAGGCAAGTTATAATACTTAATGGGAAGACTTTATATTAATAAATAACTAGATCTTGTTTTGTGAGTCCTTATCAGAGAAGAAATTAGTCTGTTCTTGAAGAGGTATTTTTTTGCATAATGAATAACACAGTATTGTATCTCACTGTTAAGTAAACACATGCAACCTCAATATGTACTTTGTGCAGCTCTGGCTCTCATGACTCTCCTTTTGAGGCTTTTTTCTATGGATTTTAAAGCATGGCAACTACCTGGAGACAAAAAAAAAAAAATCACAGGCCTTTTTAGATACAGATATTCTGTCTTATATGAAATGTAATGAAGTCAGATTTAAATACATCTAACCTTGGGGTTATACAGTCTGAGTTCTTCTAAATGTGCTGTGCTCTGATAATACCTGACATTTAGAGAAACATCTCCCATAGTTACACAATAAAGTTGATAACTTTCCAGAATTAAATCCACTCAATGTGTGAAGTTTTGTACAAAGAGCTGAAAGGGAAGTGGAGAAAATAAAGAAAGGATGAGGTCTAGGGGTTTGCTCATATTTTGTTGGGTTTGTATTTTTTTTTTATTTTATACCAAGACAAGAAATGATCTGCATCTGATTTCAAACTAAATGAATCTTCAAACTTAAAAAATTAAAGTAAAGGAGGTATGTTGACTACTTATTCTTCATTATGAGGAAAAACTTCATTTCAAACATACTTAAATATTTCACAAATGTGTAAAAGAAGGTGCTTTATATAACATTTGCCTGTAGTTACAGTTTGCTGGTACCCCTTGAAACATTGATTTACATGCTTAGGACTGGCAGAGCTTGAACATTAACATTTCCATTCACCTTTTTTTTTTTCAGTACAAGAGCATTCCACCAAAAAGCATTGGATTTGCTTTTCTGTATTATTGAAGGCTCCAAAAAAAACAGTTCTGCCATTTCTGAGCACAAATCTCATAATCTCTTACTGAAGAGGAGGGAGGACAGCTGACAGCCTGTGGCACAGCAGAAAAAGACTTCTCAAAGCACCAGCAGCAGCACTGGCTGGGGTTAGCTGAACTCGTGCTAAAAGTCTGCACACGTCTGCGAGCCAGTGGCTGTGAGCCTAGCAAAATGAGATTCCAGATTTGCCTGAGTTGGAGTAAGAAACTCACCTTTTTTCCAGAGAGAAAAGAAGAAATTGAATTTATGAATCCTCTGCTCAAGGAAAGGACAACGCGGAGAGAGGAGGGGTCCCTACATACATATATGCATACACTCACATCATCATGTATTCTGCAGTCCTCCACTGGACACAATCTGCTCAAACTGGTTAGATTACTTTTACAGAAATTATTTAATTTCTTTTTAGAAGCTTCCATTGTATTTTGGGCACATCTGAAAATAGTGATATAAACAGTTTAAAAAAAAAAAAAGAAAGAAAAATGGGGAAAAAAGAATATGTATATATATATTTAATGTCCCATCTCATAAGAGTGAAACATTAGTAGCTGCATAGAAATTGAAAATGAAGCTCCATCTTTGATGACACCATACTCATTAAACCAACCATTATATAAAACAGCCTCTGCATATTCTTATGATCTTAGGAAATCAAAGAGAAAGATGTGGAATTGCCAAAGGTTACTCACAGTAATATAGGATATACCCCATTTTGCAAAAGATGAAAGGAATATGCAGAAAACTCAAATGTCATTCTGTGTTTTAAAGTATTACTGTGATAACCATGCCTAAGATGCTTGCTTGCCTTTCTTGTGAACTGAAACATCTTAAATGCCATAATGAATTCCTGGAAGGAGAGAATTTCACCATTTTACTACAAGTCTAGGCTCAGGTATGGCCTGACTCTCCCTTGCAGCAGGAATGGGGAGAAGCAGTAGCATATACATGACACATCCCGTGTTTTACCAGATATACCCCTATACAGATATCCCCAGGACCACACCACCTCCTGTGCAAATCTTTTCAATGGCACACCTGGGACAAACATGGAACCTGGGTTAAGGTTGTTTTTGGGGAAAGTCTGCCTTCTGTGTCCTCTGTCAGTTGCCCAAACATCCTGGGCTTTTGTTTAGATGTTTACCAATAGTCTAATTGCCAATGCCAATATAATTGCCAACAAGATCATGGCAATGATTTTAGTAATCTGAGTAAATTTTAAAATCAGGAAAATGTTGGGAAATGTTACTTTAAAAATACTAGTATGTTTTTCTTATCTTAGGAGTACTACAAAGCTCATTGTGCTCGCATGCATGACAGAACCCTTGGATGATTCACTTTTATTCTTATGTTCTGCCAGAGGAACCAACAGGTGCACCGCTGGACCTTGTATTAAACAAAGAAGGACTGGTGAGGATGTGAAGCCTGGGGACAGACTTGGCTGCAGGGACCATGAGATAGTGGAGTTCAGGATAGTACATGGAAGAAGCCAGGCAATAAGTAGGATTACAGCCCTGGACTTCAGGGGAGCTAACTTTGGCCTCTTAAAAAACCTACTTGGAGAAATCCCATTGACCAATCCAGCCCAAACCATGTCAGGGCTCTAGAAGGTAGAGGAAGTCCAAGAAAGCTGGTTAATATTCAAGCACCGCTTCCTCCAAGCTCAAGATTCGGGCACCCCTACAAGTACGAAATCAAGCAAAGGTGGCAGGAGACCTGTATGGATGAGCAAGGAGCTTCTGGAAAAAACTCAAATGGAAGAAAGAATTTTACAGAATGTGGAAAAAGGGACTGGCCACTTGGGAGGAATAAAGGAATATTGTCAGAATATGCAGAGATGCAACAAGGAAGGTTAAGGCCCACTTAGAATTAAAACTGGCAAGGGATGTCAAGGACAATAAGAAGGGCTCCTTCAAGTACACCAGTAGCAAAAAGAAGACTAGGCAAAACGTGAGCCCACTGCTGAATGAGGTGGGTGCCCTGGTAATGGAGGATACAGATAAGGTGGAATTACTGAATGCCTTCTTTGCTTCAGTCTTTACTGCTAAGACCGGCCCTCAGGAATCCCAGACCCTGGAGGTAAGAGAAAAAGTCTCGAGAAAGGAAGATTTTGCCTTGGTTGAGGAGGAGGATAAGATTAGAGATAATTTAGGCAAACTCAACACCCACAAATCCATGGGCCCTGATGGGATGCACCCACGAGTGCTGAAGGAGTTGGCAAATGTTATTGCAAAACCACTCCCCATCTTCTTTGAAAGGTTATGGAGCACAGGAGAGGTGCCTGAAGACCGGAGGAGAGGCAATGTCACTCCAGTCTTCAAAGAGGGCAAGAAGGAAGACCCGAGTAACGACAGGCCATTCAGTCTCACCTCCATCCCTGGAAAGGTGCTGGAACAGCTCATTCTAGATGACATCTCTAAGCATGTGGAGGAAAAGAAGGTTATTGGGAGTGGCCAACATGGATTTGCCATGGGGAAATCATGCTTGGCCAACCTGATAGCCTTCTGAGATGGCATGACTGGCTGGGTAAATGAGAGGAGAGCAGCGGACGTTGTCTACTTTGACTTCAGCAAGGCTTTTGATACTGTCTTCCATTACATCCATTACCCAGGCTTAGGAAGTGTGGGTTAGGTGAGTGTACAGTGAGGTTGAGAACTGACTGAATGGCAGAGCTCAGAGGGTTGTGATCAGTGGCACAGAGTCCAGGTGGAGGCATGTGACTACTGGTGTTGCCTAGGGGTCAATACTGGGTCCAGTCTTTTTCAATATATTCATCAATGACCTGGATGAGGACTCAGAGTGTACCCTCAGCAAGTTTGCTGATGATACAAAACTGGGAGGAATCTCCTCCTCTGGAGACATTCAAAACCTGCTTCGATGCGATCGTGTGCAACCTGCTCTAGGTGAAACTGCTTTGGCAGGGAGGCTGGACTAAATGATCTGCAAGGCCCTACCATTCTTGACTCTGTAATAGTATCTTAAATAACTACTAATTCTGCCTATTTAGCTGGTGTTACTAGAGAACAAATATAATCCTCAAGGTATGGGGGAGTAGAAATGGGGAAGTAGCATTGACCATTTACAGTATGTTTTCTCTCACAAGTGCTTTCTTTTTAAATTGCAATGCCATTTTACAGAGCTGTGCCCTCCCGTATTCATGAAAGCCACTTTCAATTATTTTAGTTAGAGTGTGAGTGCAATTTAAAGATTAGAAGTAAAGATAAGCTGTACAAACTGATTATTTGTGATGTCAAGACGTACTACTAAGAGGTTAGAAAACACACTTCTTCACAGGCAACAAATAGAATTGGAAAAGGAATCCAGTTTCTGGTATTTTAGAGGACTAAATTGAGCTCAGAAATTAGAGTCTCTGTGCCAGGTGGGAATACAGAGAACAGTATTATACTTTTCTATTTTTAAGGCCAAAAGTGACCATTATAATCATATATTCTGTGCTCCTGCCAACCTTGTGCTAATGGCAGACATTACTCTGTGATTGACAGATCATGCCCATAATTTCTGTGTGATTTTGAACATCCCTTTAAGGAAATCATCAAGTCACCATCATAAACTAGAGTCAGCCCATCTTTTTTCTATAGCCAGAGTTACAGCATCAATGAATCCTGTCATGTTTAGGGAATTGCTAAAATAAACCAAATACGTTCACAACTCTGTTTCAAAAAATCCTCCCTAGGATTTCCTTTCCTCCTAGTTAAAATCCTTTCCTTATGATCTGATTAAGCTTTACTAATATCTAAACACACACTGCAAAATTTGAAGAGCAAGTAGGACTTTTAAAAGCTAGATTATGCCCATTTTTAATCACTCATTAACACATTTTTGTTGGTAACACTCAAATGCTATTATCAGTTGAGGAGGAAAATTGTACTTGTGAATGTCTTTACAACTTCACATTTAGCTCTCCAGAAAGAAATAACTGCTTTTTTGGGATGTCTGACACACAATGATCTCTGATGGAGGGGTGGAAGAATTTTAATTCCTCTTTCTTCACTCCCTGAGCCAAAGGTCACACAGCAGGAGAAGTGGCACTTCTCCTTGCCCTACCCCTCTGACCTCCAGGACAGGATGGAGTATGTTAACTCTCAAAGCAACTCTGCATCGTCCTTTGTCTGCCTGCCACCTTGCCGTATGCTAACATGTAACATGGAGCCTTTCCTGGATTTAATCCAAACAATTTTACTACTAAAAAAGAAAAAAAAAAGAATTAAAAATAAACAAACAAAAATCATACTATTTGAACTTTCTTTTCTTGCGAGACTCCTACAGACACTGCAGTGATGTCATTCTGCATTTTCCCATCAACTGCTCATGCCAGGCTTTGACATGGGCTTTGTGGTTGAAGCCTCCTAGAGAGGACCTACAGCCCATTTGCACCCTCGAAGCACGACACAGCATGCAGCCAGACATAGAGGGACTGAGAGGAACACACACCTTACCTGAAACGCCTATCTCATTGGGGATTAGACTCATTAAACAGTAACATAGTTACGGTCATTCTGTTTTCTTGAAATTACAGTTACAAAGATATTGAAGACAGTCTTCTCTATCACCTTATCCACTCACATTAGTATTATGGTTAGAACAGAAAACAAACCAATTCTCACCAAACCTTTTTTTTGTAATTCAATGTGTCATGATGGTAACTCCAAGGTCTGATTACCCTTTCGTCTTTTCATTTTTTGTACTTCTCTTGTTTTCTCCTGTTTAGGTCCCTTTCTTCTTTCTTTTCTTTCAGTTTTGTCACTCTCTTTTCTCTTATTCACTGCCCACACTGTCCCCAGAAAGATGATGCTTGTTGCATTTTTTGCTCTTTTTTATGTTTCCTTCTCTTTTTTTCCTTCCTCCTAACTCCTTCCTTCCCTTTAGCAGTTTCTAGAAAAGGCAGGATGCAGCTGCACTGAAACACAGGCCTGCTGAGAGTGAAAAACAATTACTAGAAATTTCTGAGGTTACTCAGCCTCCCTTCTGAACAAGCCTGTGGGTAACATGTTTCAGACATCGGTACTCTGCTTTGCTCCCAGTAACCAGGGCACAGTTTCACAGGAAACCAAAATGTCCTGATTTCCTTAATATGGCATTTTGTCACCAAGCTGACCCCATACAATTTTTGGTTAATGTAGAAATTGTGAGAAAATTAACCAGGATACAGCAGAGTGGGTGAGGATGAAAAATTTCCATTCTGTATTAGGATTCCCCAGACCTGTGTTCCAAATGGGATTTCCTGGCAGGACGCAGACATGGATCTGCCTGCTTCTAAGACCATACAAATGAAAACTCTATATTAAAGATGAAGGATAACTCTATACAATTTTCCCATGTAGATTAGGCCATTCAGTGAGACCAAATCCCAGCAACAGGAGCGGGTTTAGCAAGTATAAAATGAAGCAAAATAGCTTTTGGATTAGTTGATTATTCAGAATTCCCCAATTGGTTTTCTCTTAGTTTACAAATCCTACAATCAATAAAATTTCTAATCTGTACCTATTTTTATCCTGACAAACACTCTTGGCTCACTAAAATAGCAGATTAAAGAAGCGAGGATCAATGTTTTTCTTAAATTTCTAATTATTGTTTTCCTACTTTTAATTTTGCTCACATTACAAGAACACCTTGAGACATCAGGGCACTCAGACTAACTATGAGTTTGTCAATACTTCCAGTAAACTTACTTTGAGGAGGTCTGGTTTTCCACCTCATTTATTTAACCTAACTTTTACTCCAGTTCTCATTCTATCAGTTTCAGAAGAGATTCATCGGAACCACAAGGTCATTACAGGCCATTACAGACTACAAACTCAAAATCACCAACAGAAGATGACACAAGAATTAAAGTCATTTTAAAGTAGAAAGTGTGTTCAAATAGCATCTGCTTAATATATTTAAATTTTCTCACAAACTTCTATACATCTCTTGGGCTAATAACTAGCTGTGAAATTTGAATTAAATTTTTATAATTTATTGTATATAATAGTATTAACTATTATCCTTTTAATATATATGCATTATTGTCGAGGAAATATACGACTAAATTATATCTTTTCTGTTCCAGTGGATACAGCAACAGTTTATAGTTTTTTAAGCTAAAGCAGCAGTAAGTAGCCAATTGCAAATATGCCATCCTTAGTTTATTGTAAGAAAATAAAATGGTTTTCATAATAAACTCTTTCTACTTCTTCCTCATTCATTATTTATATTACACAGCCAGTATTTTCTAGGTCCCTTTTTCTGTATCGTTCCACACAGATGCTGATGTCACTCTCACCTTTAGGGTTCTTTGACATGGAAACATTTGAGAATGAGCCCTAAAACATGCATATTTCAAGCTCAGGCTAAGAGGTGCTTTCTGTTAAAAAGTGCTGGGAAAGCAGGTACAAGACAGTGGTCTGTTATCTTGCAAAATGTGAAGAAGTTCCTAACAGAAGACTCGGTGATTGATAGAAACAGAAACATCTAATAGAGCCTGAGGGGAAGCAGCAACCCCCTGTAGCGAGCAGACCCTGGTTTACGGTCATTCTCACATGAACAACTTGCAGAAGCCCCCCAAAGTCACTGGTGGTGTGGCTGGAGGTCGTGAGGGGAGGTCAGGTCTCCCTCTACTCTGCCACCATCAGAGATTGATACCATCAGCAAGAAAAGATCTCTTTTAAAGTCATCCTAGGTATGATGGTTCCCCACTTAAGATAATAAAAAGGCTACTTAAAATGAAAAGTCAGCATCTCTGGGAGTCTTCCAACAACTTGGGTGTGACCTATCACAGGAGAAAAGTCAAAGTTGCCTACTGAGAGCACTAAGCACAGGACAGACCTCGGGCGCAGACGTTGCCTGCCAAGCTGCAGGCTGTGCTACATCTTGTTATGAAAGAGGTTTTTCCAAACCCCTTCAGAAAAATAAAAGTTTTCATAGAAATGCTGACAAAGCCATAATTACAGTGGAAATAGTAGATGATTCCATAATAAACTATATTTCTTCCCCGTGAAGATATTAATTTACTTTTTCGAAATGTTCATTGCTAATCTTACGATTGGGTTTTTGAATTGTGTTCAGAGGCAATTTATGCATGAATAAAAATACACTCTATCCTAAATGTACAGAACACTAATTCAAAATGATCTATTTGCCTTAATATACATTCAATCCCCTACTGAAAAGTTCAGAAGCTTCTCCTCCTTCACATGCAGCATCATCAGGCTATTCTTATGCACCAGGAGTCCTGGCATACATTTTAGATTAAATATGAGGCTTCTATTTCAATTTTTACAGCAAAAAGGCACGGGTCAGATACATGGGTTAGGTATAGTGCAGATATGCTGGCAACTACAAGTTTCCTAAGGTGCAGATTCAAAAGCAGCATCATGAGGGCAGTTTCATTTATCAAAATATCAAGCAGTGCTAATGCTCTACTAAATATGGTTATTTCCAGAAATACTTAAACTTTGTAGGAAGACTAGTATCCATTTACAAGCACCAGCCTGTGAAGCTGAATCACATTTTCAAAATCAAAACGAATTTTTTTCTGCGCCTCATATCTTTTTAGTGTTAGAAATTGGACTCCACTCATTTTTTGTGCCTAATGAGTCAAACATTAAAAAAAAAAAAAAAAAAAAAAAAAAAAAATCACATAGGACTGTGTTGGCTATGATCACATCACATCTCCATCTGTAGCTGAAGCTGTGTGAGATGCTAACCCCAAGTACTAAAATTAGATTACTTGGGTTGGGTAGAAATCTAAAGCTCTGAAAAGTGGTTTTGGTTACTCAGGAGGATTTTATCTTAATTATTGAAACAATATCCCATAACAATGTTGTAAACCACACCACTTTGTAGAGATTCACATTTAAAACACAAAAAGCCAGACACTGATTATTTCTAGTTACAACTTAGACAGTAGTTTTGTTGAAAGGAGGAGGTTTATTTGAAGACCCTTACTCAGTGAAGTAACTACTAGTCAGATTTTTCAATTAATGCCAATTTGAATTTTCAGCCGTATTTTCTGTTTTAATTCCTGTACAACAAAATATTAGGTAAAGTATCTTTGCTGATAAAAAAAAAAATCCTGTACGTACATTAAATGTGTGTGTTTAGGAACAACTGTTTTCAGAAACAACTTGTTTCTCCTTGGTGCTTCCCCATGGGGTGACTTTACCAAGCTCTCTGTGGTTATTTTGGATTCACATTATATTACATAAGATGTGAATTGGGCCCACTGATTTTTAAATTGCTGGGTCTTTTATTCCTTAGGTAGTTTGAGGAAAGGACTACACTCAGCCTTTTCACCATTTCAGTGTGTTTTCACTTATTTAAGTAAAGCTCTTGTATTGCGCCTTTAGGCAATAGTGCTACGTTCACTAAGAAAACAGTATATATCGACAACCAGCTGAGAGAGTTTGCAGTAAAAGCCTTATGACCTATATCTTGTCTGCCTGGGACTATGCTCTTAATACCACCTACAGCAGAAATCAAAGCAGCAAGGTCACAGCCCATGCTGTCACGAGCAGTGAAAGAAAGCACATCTTAGCATTGTCCCACATTTAATTCACTGACAGCAGTATTTCAACATCCTTTAGATGGCTTCTCTAAAATCAAATGTGATGTTCCTGCTTCTTTGTTATTAATCAAATAGAAATATTCAATTACGTTTCCCCTTATAATTAAACTTTCACTTTATGTAATATGCCATTTATGCAGAATCTGCAGTTGCAATCACTGCTAGAGAAAAGAAATGTCAACTTCAAAGTTAATATCTCGTACAAATTAGAAATTCTGTCTTTGTACATGATGGTTATGGGTTGTAGACTTTTAAAATAATTTAAATTTGGCTGAACTCTATTTCAAATTCAATCAAGCACAAATTCTTTTCCCTTAACAGGTGATGATGAAACAGATTACTTGAAACATTTAAATGAGAAGATGTTAAAAATACATAAACATATAGAAACACTGAAATAAGACTCAGGTAGAAATGCCTAAGTATATACAGCTCATAAAGAATAAGAAGAACAGAACTTTTACAAAATTTCTATTACAATTCACACAGAGTTTTATCTTTAATTTGCTTTGAGTATCTCTGGAAGTCAATTAATCCAAGTGCACTCTGACCTGCATTCAAGAAAACCAAGGTACATGGTTTTATTATACCCAATTCTACCTGTAACTAAGGTACAGTTAGTACTGTAGTAGAACAGGGTTTTTTTATGATATGTCCTCAATGCCTCTAAAATTTTAACCCAAAGTCCTTCCTCTTGGGACTTAGTAGGTATTTCGTAAAGTATTGTGTATCCAAATAGAACCTTACAAATTAATACAACTTTATCATTAATTTGTGAATGCATTTATTGTTAATAACATGAACTACTCATATCAATCAAATAGGTCACAGTCTCTACTGCGTGACATAATTTTAAACTCACATCAAAGCCAACACTGGCTGCTTAACGTACACAAGAGCAGTCAGAGAATACTACAATAGCACCAAAGATGATGAACCTGCATGGCTAGTTCAATGAACTATAAGTTATATACATAAAAAAACCCACAGGCTTTTAGGAAACTGCAAACAGACAGTTACAACCTCACAGAACCTAGTTAAAATAAATACAGTCCCTGGCTTAACAGGATTCAATCAAGCTTGTTAGGTCAAATAAATTACTTTCCTTAACAGTGATCCAATCAGGGAGATTTTGTCTTTTTTACATTGTGGACTGCAAAGGCAAGGCAAGCCTGCAGGTTTCTAAGACTGATTCATGCTAATCCAGATAAAGTTTAGTTAACTAAAGGAGCAATGAAAAAATTAACCCCTTCTGCCCACTGTAGGATAACATGATGTCTGTAACTTGTCAATGCAGCAATTTATACCAGAGATGTAATGTTAAATAGACAGGTTAAGTAAACCTCCATTGTAAATAAACTCCATTGTATTATGCTGAATCAATTCTGCCTCACTAAGTGACATGTGCCTTCAGCGCAAATGGGTTCCTAAGAAATACACAAGTACAATTCTAGTATGTTGATCAAGATGGCAGTGGAACAAAACACAGGTAAGATGCTGAAGTAAAAGAAAGAATAGATATTGCATACAAAGAAACACAAAGATTGATTTGGCAACAGATAACGATAAAGATGAGAACAATCGATAATAAAGATCTTGAAAAGAGACCCTGTTTGAAAGAGGCAAGAACACAAAAGGTTGAATTGGCAAGTGGATTGAATGTATAACCTGTAACTATCTAATGGCCTCTCATCGTGTCTGATGACAGTATATTCATAAACCCATTACTAAGTGAGCTTATTAATGCCATACAAAAACTGAAGTGCATCCTGAAAACAATGCGAGAAGGTGAGAGGTTGGAGAGGATGTCCAGACACAGACAATGGGAATGACCTGAAGCACACAGCAGATCCTGCAAACTCTTGAGGATAAGAACTGCGAATAAAGTCAGAAAAGGGGACAGTTTGGGATGCCCCAGAAGTAAAAGAGACTAACCACTTTTAAATTTTGACTTCTCATACAGTTTTTTTTCCTAACTTCTTTATAGAAAGATTTTCCATCATGTTGATTGGGATTTCTTGTTAAAAAATGAGAAGACAAGTAGAGGAAAATTCACGGAATGTTCGTAACCTTGACACTTCTGCTCCTCTTAATTTCATTTCACAGAAGTTGGATAAGAAGTGCTGATGTTTCGAGTGGGACATGGGAGAGGAGGAGGAGGAATAACTGATAGTCAACTCAGAAACATGATTATAGTAAGAAATGAATCTAAAAAACTGAAATGTTGACCACTGATAAACTTTTGAAATTCAGCAGGAAAAATAAAAAAGGTGAAATGACTATAAAGCATTTCTTGAAAATTACAATTGTTTTTAGTAGCACTACATTAGAAAAAAACAACGGAAGGAAGGAAAGAAACAATAATCAGAGCACAGTATCACAGAAATATAGATATATTAAAAAAAGAGACAGCAGGGATGAAAGAAGTCTGCCATATGATTACAAGCTATTACCAAGAAAATAAGAACTATAAATATTTCTCAGGTGTACTGTTTCAAGTTTTGATGGAGTTGTAGAGAATTACTAAGTCATCACATTAAAATGATAACCAACCTCCCGTGGGGAATTTACAGAATAGCCCAGGTAACCAGATTCATATTCAGCTTTTATTACTACAAAGAGGCATTTTTCATCTAAAATTTTGCAAACTATCTAATGCAAGATGAGATATGTATTGAGGTAAAATTCTTAAGAAACTAGACATTTCCTGTTCTATAAAGACACTCAAGCTTTTGAAATCTGCTTGAATTTTCAAGCAGAACGAAACTTGAAAATGTTCTATAGTCCTCTAGGAGTTATATCATGTTGTTTAATATGACATTAAAACAAACAAAAGCCCAAAATACACAAGTAATTGCCAAGGAAAAAAAAAAACCCAAAACTGATATTTGCATTCTGCTAATTTGACAATGACCACTTAAAAATCAACATTCTTAATTTTCTCTAGTCAAATTTGACATAACTGGAATGATCTCTTTAAGCATTTATAATTACAAAATCTTTTTTAAAAGATACTGGAAGTATCACAAAGACTAACTTTACCAACCTACCATTCTAAGTCAAGCTTCTGCTCTGAATCACCCCTGGGGAAGTTATTTTTCTCCATGAAAAATACTGAGACACCAGAGAGGCAAATCTCCTGATTTACACATCTAAAATTGTTGATTAGGATCCTTTCCACATCTCTGCTGAAATGTTTTATGTCTTGCTTTTGTCCTACTCATTTCCACTGATGAGTGCGATTTGTTCCCTTGCACGTTGTTAGAGACAAAAAGGGACAGCTTTTTGTTTTGTGTTTTTAGAAGTCCAGCCTTACAATCTACATAACACTTTTGCTTTGTGAAAACCCTCAAATCCCATAGAACTGACAATCTGGAGAACTTCAGTAAAAGAAGAATAGTCTGAGCTTTTAGATTTCTCAGAAGGGAGAAAGATGGAAGACACGGCATTTGAATCTCTACCTTCTTCTTCAGAGCAGCCTTGTAGCGAGTACCTCACCTGTCCAGGTTACAAAGTAGGATTCAGTATACTTAGAAGCAGTGAGCCTTCACCAAGGCACATTTATCTGAACTCCTTATATGTAGAATATACGAAGAATAACATCTAGACATCTTGATTAATTTTATTTATTTATTCCACTTTATCAACACCTGCCTTGGGAGTCAGGATAGATCCCTCGAGGAATCTGATAACTCACACTAACACAAGCTTTTCAACATAAAACCTTGTGTTTTAAGGTTCTTGCATATAGAGCACTATATGCTGTTTCTGTTACATAGTCAACTTAAAATAACTGTATGTAGTACCATTTTCTAGTTTCCAGTTCTGGTAAAGTATCTAAAGTTTTAACTCTGATGACATGCGCTTATTATTGGTTGATAAGCCGGGGGTTTTCAAATTAAGATTTCATTTAAGATTTTCTATTCTGTAATAAGATTCCAGTAGCCTGGAAATGAAATCAAC
This sequence comes from Limnodromus scolopaceus, assembly GCA_028565335.1. Classification (NCBI taxonomy): domain Eukaryota; kingdom Metazoa; phylum Chordata; class Aves; order Charadriiformes; family Scolopacidae; genus Limnodromus; species Limnodromus scolopaceus. Next base: position 9,369,065 of record JAOXNO010000078.1, on the reverse strand, counting down.
AACTGCCTGTGAACAAACCCCTGATGAAAAACATTTAATAGAATTTTTCCCCTATGACACCCTATGTTATTCTAGTACACAAGCTCTTCTATGTTCAGCTCTTACAGTAATTCATTGTTGTATGACACAAGTCTACAAGGTACAGGAAATGTGGATTCCCAAATACTCTAGATGGCAACACTTGCAGCTCCTGCTTGCAACACGACTTATGGGATGATTAGAGTTGGAAGAGACCTTAAAGTTCATCTTGTTCCAACCCCCCCTGCCATGGGCAGGGACACCTCCAATAAACCAGGTTGCTCAAAGCCCCATCCAGCCTGGCCTTGAACACCTCCAGGGATGGGGCATCCACAGCTTCTCTGGGCAACCTGTTCCAATGCCTCACCACACAGTAAAGAATTTCTTCCTAATATCTAATCTAAATCATCCCTCTTTCAGTTTAAAACTGTTATCCCTCATCTTATCACTATACTCCCTGATAAAGAGTCCCTCCCCATCTTTCCTGTAGCCTGCCTTTGAGTACTGGAAGGCTGCTATAAGGTCTTCCTGGAGCCTTCTGTTCTCCAGGTTAAACAACCCCAACTCTCTCAGCCTGTCCTCATGGGAGAGGTGCTCCAACCCTCTGATCATCTTCATGGCCCTCCTCTGGATTTGTACAACAGGTCCAGGTCCTTCTTGTGTTGGGGGCCCCAGAGCTGGATGCATTACTGCAGGTGGGTTCTCACCAGAGCAGAGGGGCAAAATCATCTCCCTCAACTTGCTGGCCATGCTTCTTTTGACACAGCCGCATCAAAATTTCCACACAACAGAAGACCATGGATGGTGTCAGTTGGCTGGAATTTAGGAATCCAACAGCTCTCCAAAATTTGCTATCAGATTGGGAGAAAATGGATTATAAGCAGTGTCATTTCCATTTAAAATAAATTACTTTCACCTCATACAGTAATTTATAACCTGCAATTTGGCTCCAAAATGTTTTCATAGCAGACTGGAGTGTTACAGACATTCAAACCTGCTATATTAGCAAGTGTATTAACTATTCCTATTTGACATTCTTCAAATTCTCACTTGTCTATCAAGCTTCCCCTCGTGAAAATTTAGTCCCTATTAACTAAGTAGAAATAATGGTTTTCAACTCTTTCTTTCACTCTTGTAGGTTGTATATTAAAAGCTTGTTCCATCACCACCAAGTCAAGTCAATGAAAAGAATGGAATCAGGAGCCAGCTCTTAATCACATTATTTCTTAAGAGCTCAGAAGCTAAGTCAAGCACTGAAACAATCCCAGATTTCAGGAACATCATCATAGTGTGGAACCGCATGAGGTACTAAGAATAATCTCTGCTCAAGTCAAGGATATTTATATCATATTTTAGCATGAAAGACAGAGTCCACTATCCACAGCAGATTATGCGGGCATTCATTTTAAAAAAGAAGTATCAGATGAATAGCAATTTTTGATGCCAAAACAGAAAACCCGACTAGAGATCTTTAGAAGGAATACAGTCAACTGACAACTACCTCACTGAAAAGCAGAACAGATTCTCTGTGTCACCTTCAAGCTCACTTCTTAGTACACACTGGGAGTTTTGAAACAACTTACAAACTTCAAAAGATTAGTACACCAATTATGTTGTAAGCCATATAACGTTGTGCATGAATCTTCCCCAGTCCTGCAGTCTACACTCAGTCTACCCTCTTCAAAGGCATTCCATAACCAAGAGTTGAGGCATATGGAATAGAGTTTCATGTTCTAATGCACGCACCACACCTGCAGATATTATGCATAAGAACAGTTTGTACGTATGAACAGGCTGTAAGTGTCCACGAGTTAGAGTTAGTTCAGCAGATAAATGTAAAAAGCTTTCCTGCATTGGGGTTGATGGTGGCAATTGGGAATAATGGTGAAAGACATAAAAGCTCTGCCAACTTGAAATCTTTACCAAGTGCAAGCTGTATTCACACATAATTAGTTGAAACACACTGCACCCATCCTTTTATACAGACATCTTTCCTCTTTTAGCTTTCATTTATTTGTGCACATATGTGCATTTAAAGCCTTCATCTTCACAGCTAATAGCTCATCTGATAAAGCCTCCTGTATGACATTTGAAATTCTGCCAGTTATGTTAAGTACTAAACAAATCTGCAATGCTACTGCAAAACAAAAACAAAACAAGATCCGAGAATAACAATCCCCCAAGTGAATGCAATAATGCTGTTGGTTTAAATGTAACACCCATATGCGGTCTCTGTCGTTCTGTTGTACCTGCTGTACAATTCAGAGTATACACATGCTGTTGTAGTCATATCCCTGTTGCACATTCAGATTAAATGCAGGTCATGTGCCATCAGCCAATTTGCCTTATAAATATATATGTATATCATGGCACAGACAGACATACATGGGCTGGATGAAAAAAAAAGCTAAAAAAAAAAGTGTTTTTTAGTGTTAAGTTGTAAAGTCACATTTCCCAATGAGAACTTTTCCCAGCAGATCTGCCTGGTTTGCATATAACTGTGTTTTAGAAATTATTCTGAAGTTTTAACACAAAACAGGAAAAAAGAGAAAAGTTAAGTTTCAATTGCAAGTTCATCAGAAGCAATTCCAGTTCAGCATTTTAAGTAATTAAACTTGAAAGTCATTCCAATATTTTCTAGTGTGGCTGAAAGGCAGCGGTTGGCCTGGACGAAGGGAGACAGTATTTCTCTTTGAAGTTCAGCCACCGTGTTCAGAGTTTAGAGGCAGAGGGAGTGCTTTGATGGGAGAAAGATTCTTATAATTACAGTCTGTTCCTGTTTTTTTAGTTAATTTTTAAAAATAAAACCTAGGAATAATATGTTTCACTAAAAATGCACTAAACCCAGAGCTATCAATTAAAAAAAAATAAAAATCAGTAAAAGAAAAATACATACTATCACACTACCATTAAGCAACTTTAAATCTATGCAAACAGTTTTTTTGTTCTTATTCCCTGTTCTGAAGATTTCAGGTGTTGTTTACTAAAGCTTCGGTCTCCCAAATTAAAATGATTATGATAAAGCAGATTGAACAACTAATGGGTCAGAGAAATACCACATTTAATTCAAAATTTTACTGCCAAAATATTGTATAGTTTTCCAAACAGAACTTCTTGGAGTGAGGGGGGAGAGGAGATAAGGGAAGATGAAGGACAACAGCCTTCAAACTGCAGCAGCCACAGAGATTTGACCTGCAAGCCAGCGATGCCTGCAGTTCCCCTGGGCAACACTGCTGAGATGAGTAATAGGAAAGTTCCTCCATACTAATTTCATCTCTGCAAAGCCCAGAAGCTGCGGGTGATCTACTAGTGACTATTCGTGCTTCCACTGGATTTGCAAGTAGGAGACGACTACCTAGACTGTCTCAGAACTGACACCGTCTGACCAGCAACAAAATCACAATGGTTAGGGGGAAAAAAGTCCAAACACCTCAAATGGCTAAAACCAAAAAAACACGCTAGGCAAAGCTACTATTATTAGCATATAAATTTTAAAAATCAATTCTGGTAAAAAACAAAGGTCTCTTCAATGCCCTACCTAATGCCATCAAGCCCTTGATTTGTCCTTGATTTGATGCTGAAGCAATCTTTTTGTTAGTCTTATTGAATTCTGAATTAGAACCCTTAAAAATAAGCCACCATAAAGGCTCTTCTGCTGCCCTGAGCAACAACCAAATCCCTCTCAAATGCAAACATGTCAGGTCAAGGCTGACAACAGAAACAGCCTGCACTTGTGTGTGACCATGAAAGTTGGGTAACAATCAATCTTAGCTGAAATTGCATCCAGCCTGATCTCCTTGGTAAAACGAATCAGAGAGGGCCTGATGCCCAGAGTGCTTTGGTTTTTTTCCCCACAAATTCTGGGCACGCATTAGACTTGCCTTCATATTCAAAGGTTTAATACTGAAATGATCACCTTGCTGAAACCTATGGCATTTTGCTCAAATAGGATCAAGACTCCAGCAGGTATAGGCCAAAGGCTAGCGCAGCCTAGCTAAAGCAAAGCTCTCACCTTTTCTGTTTTCTCTTTGGCTTACAGACAATACTGACCATTAAAGGAGATTGTAAGGCTGAGAGTGTGCTAGTTCTCACCATATGTGAATTCTATGAGGTTTCCTTTCCCAGTCAAAGTATCTGCATTTCTTTTTAGAGCACAATGCAAAATGTGCTTTTCCAAATTCAGCTTCCTGAGCAGTTGAATTAAGAGAGGATGCAGGAAAACAGAGATAATTTATGTCTTTCTTGGGCGATACAATTTTGTTTACTTCTCATATATACTGTATAAATGCATTTAACTTTCTTTTTTTAACGAACACATCAATGTTCTCCTTCTAAGCAAACTGTCTTATTCCAAGGTATCTTCCTCTTAAAAACACCTCTTAATCCTTATAATATGCCTTAACTTAAAGATATCTGAAACTTGGGTTCATATTCTCGCCCATATGACCCTATCACACGCACACAGAACAGACGTCATTTTTATCAAAGCTGGCAGGTCTGTTCCTGATCTGGGTTTGTGCCCACCTCAATCGCTATTCGTCTCCATGCAGTGAGGTTACAACATCAATTGGAGTTGCAGAAGTCAAACACAGACAGTTTTCTACTTCTATGCCTTTTTCTGTCTACCTGCCTTTTCGGCTACCTCTTCTTTAGTCTTCCTGCAGTTCAAGAGCAGTATCTGTCTTTGCACTTAACCCTCATTTTTCATAGCAGCTATTCCCGGCTATAAGGACCATCCCTTTCAGCTTCAGGCTGTGCTCCCACGTCTCACGGGAACCCCGGCAAAGGTGGTATTTCACAGAGATACAAGATCCAGGCAACAGCTGCTTTCTGCAGAGATTTGGCAGTCTGGAGCAAGGACTGCAATCTTCAGGAGAAGGGAGAGGCAGGCGTCCAAGTTACGCCCAAGACAGACATATCAACACCTCTTTATGCAGTTGATCCACTTCTTGGCAGGATCTTTCCTCTGTGTGAGACAAAGCTTTCACCTCCCAAAGAATTCAGAATCAAGTTGTGAATTTATGGGCACAGTCATGGAGACAGAAGTGTGAAACAAGTAAGTGCTGACATGGTTGTTATTATCTTAAAGGGAGCGGAAGTACTGAAGTATTTTCTGGATAATCATCAAATTAAGGAGGATTCTGGATATGATCCATGAAGTGCAGAATCCACATAAGGGATTTATGCTGCAGCCTCCTACTTCTTCCTTCGTAAAATGCCATCATGCTCATACATCTCAAAATGGTTGTGATGCAGGAGAAACACAGAATTGTATGCAAATGCATAAATTTGAAAAAGGCAAATAGTTAACTCTGCTGTCATTATCCTATATCCACCAGAAGTTGTTATAAATACTCAAAGTGTGTTTTTCTCTCAATGTATTGGCACAGGTTATAAAAGCATGTTGATCACAGATGAAAATTTAAGAGGGCACTCAAAAAAGGAGTTGTAACATTTTTTTTTGAAAAAGAAGGTCCCTTTTATGGACACCATTTGTCATGTATGTCACAGAATCACAGAATCCCCTAGGCTGGAAGGGACCTTTTAAGATCATCTAGTCCAACCAATAAAAAAAAAAAAAAAAACACCAAAAAAACCAAAACAAAAAAACCACACCACACCCAAAACCCCACCAACCCAACACTAATCCATATCCCCGAGCACCATGTCAACTCGTCTCTTGAATACCTCCAGGGATGGTGCCTCAACCACCTCCCTGAGCACCTCCCACCTTCCAATGCCTGACAACCCTTCCAGTAAAGAAATTATTTCCTAATATCTAAGCTGAACCTCCCCTGGCGCAACTTGAAGCCATTACCCCTTGTGCTATCATCTGTGACTTGGGAGAAGAGACCGACCCCCACCTCTCTACAGCCTCCTTTCTTTACAGTTGTAGAGAGCGATAAGGTCTCCCCTCAGTCTCCTCTTCCCCAGACTGAACAACCCCAGCTCCCTCTGCCTCTCCTCATGAGACTTACTCTCCAGACCCCTCACCAGCTTCTTTGCCCTTCTCTGGACCCGCTCCAGCACCTCAATGTCTTTCTTGTGGTAGGGCGCCCAAAACTGGACACAGTACTTGAGGTGAGGCCCCACCAGTGCTGAGTACAGGGGGACGATGACCTCTCGGGTCCTACTCACCACACTGTTCCTGATACAGGCCAGGATGC
>JAOXNO010000078.1:9344498-9358035 GCA_028565335.1 Limnodromus scolopaceus | reverse complement strand
GCTCTAGTGGGAGGTGTCCCTGCCCATGGCAGGGGGGTTGGAACTAGATGATCTTTAAGGTCCCTTCCAACCCAAACAATTCTATGATTCTATTTTAGCTCTGTGCACAATAAGTGAAAACCTGAAAGAAATCAGGTCAATGATAAACTGGTGCTACCTACATGAACTTCTTTGGTTGTAACTACATAATAGTATTTCTCTTTTAGTATAAAGTAGTTCCTAGGAAGCCTGATTGCAAAATCATAAAGATCTCAAGCTGCAAACTTCAGTATACCACATAATCTCCAATCAAATGCACATTCCTGATTTCTGTAATGTATTAACTGACTTAACTTTTCTAAAGAATGGTAAATAAGACATGTAATTTTCATCTTATAGAAAAAAATTAAGGAACACATACCATAGATATACTAAGGAGATCCTAACTTCATATTTTGTTCTCCTTAAATCTTTCCAACCTTTACATATTCTTATTGATGCTCCAAACTTTCAGAGACAGAACATTCAAAAGTAACAAGATATTCGTGCTTCGTCTGTAATATGGAACAGAGAAATGTAATTTCCTCTTCATGTAAGCAGTTATAATAAACATATAATGAGTAATAATCCAGATGTGAAGTGGAAAATAAAAAGGTAAAAAACGGACAAAAATTCTGCAGGTGGCTTCTTGATTTCTAGTCTGCGACATTGGCCAAAAGAGCCCCAAAATAGCTTCATAATGAGTCAGCTGTTCCAGCTACACTCTTTACCTAATGCTGCCTTCACTTACGCTAGTCTAGATCTCAGTCACCTTAATTTTTGCCAGAGTACTATGCAAATTAGCTGTTTTAATTTATTTAAGAGTGGCTTCACTCAAATCAAATACCACAGAGCACCTCTAGTAAAACCCACTGCCAATTAGTTCAGTACAATAGTTTTTACTGCTTCCACTGAATCAGTAAGAGCTGGGAAGTATAATGAGTAAAAGACTAACCTGAAGACAAGCAGAAGAGAAATGAGAGCATATTTTAGGACATCTCTGAAAGATTCTGCCTTTCTGACACTTCTCTAAACAATATAGATCATTTTTATGTGCTATGCCCAAGAGAATGGGAGGAGAGTCACAAATAAAATAGACCTTCAGTACTAAGAAAGTACTTTCTATCACAAGCTTGTCATTCATAATGATGTAGTCAACACTGTTTGATTACTTATACATATTACTTCATTTTAAGGTTTTATTATGTCGTCGAACAATTTCCATCAAGATTGTAATAGAATTCCCTCTTGTGTTAAGTTATTTTTATTTATTGATTTTGTTAACAAAATCAATACAAAATATTGTCCTCTAGAATATTATATTTGCTACTTCAAAGCAAATGAACAAAAGGCAAAACAGACACTGTGCATCAGTACATTAAGAAGTTCTTATATTGTTAAAATTACTCTGCCATTACAAGTTTTAGTTGCCATTTATTGAACTGGAGATACCACATTTAAGCAATAAGCAGGAAAAGAAAAACAAAAAAATTATCCTGACCTACAATGACCAAAGACCTACAGCACTTCACAGTAACACTTAATGGAGCCTGCAATAATACCTAATAATATACGAGAGAGGAGCAGGGGAATTAGGCAGGAGCACAATGCAATGCAGCCCCTTGCAGAGACAGCCTTCAAGAGAGCCCACCTGTGCAAGATGCACACTGATCCAAGCAGTTAATCCCTGCCTCTTCACAGCGTGAAAGAGTTTGGCCATGACATTGAACCTCCCTTCTGCTGCCAGTGCTTAGTCAAGGGTCTCTGCCCAGCATGCCTTTGCACAGCAATTCATGGCCCATGTTGCAGAAGTGCAATCCCAGGCCTCAACAGAGTAACTGTAACTGCTTCAGAAGCAGTTACAGGTCACCCTTAACTTGACCACAGGAAGCTAAAATCTAATAGTAATGCAAAGGGGTCATAACAACATTCACTGCCCTTCAAGTATGTTTTTACTGGTCACATCCACGCTAAATGTAAGGTCTGTTACATGCACTATTCTGCATTCATGACTATCCTTTCCCAGACACTGATTTGTTTTCCCACTTTATTCCAAAGCAGAGGCTGGGTACAAACTAGCATGAGAAAGTAGGATCTCAGAGAGAAAAAGAACAGTTCTCAGAGAGAACAAAACCAGTCTGCCAAAATCATGCATAAACTTCTGTATATTCTTAAAATAATTTAAAATCCATGATTGGAAAACACTATAGCAATGCAAACTTTATAAGTGATTAAATATTTTGAATGAGAGAAGACTCTTCCTAATTCTACTCGTATCTGTAGATGAATGCCTCTTCTTACCCAAGATAAGACACTGACATCAGTTTTCAGTGTATTATGGATACGGCATTTCACTGTCTACATTAAAGTTTGTTACTGAGTAAGCTTTGATTTCAGCTTTATTTAATCTGCTTAGGTATCTTTGAGTATTTTGAACCTATTGACTGGATTCAACTCACCATTATATAGTCTCTTTTATCCACTGCCAAAACCTGAGATGGAGGACAAAATCCTTAGTACAAAGTTCAAACCACTATTTGTTACTTTTGTCTCTTTTAAGCTACTGAAAACTTTCCCTTGACTAACATGATAAAGTTGAATAGAATTGGAGGAATTTTTTTGTCTGAAATTCCCTGGAAACAAGAGGTTTTCTTTTGTGTCAGTGACTACAGTGGGACGGGGAAAGAATTCACTAGACCAGAGCTCCAGAAAATTTCTTCCACCATCAGAAAAGTTTGCTAATAAACATTTCTTTGTTAACTCACTTTGATGGTGAACAGTTCTGGGTGATAAATATTTTACAGAAGATGTTTTAAGAAAAAAAAAAAAAAAGAAAGGTAATAGATTATAGATGAACGGTGCAAAGGTTGGTAAGACTGTTTTGTGTAGGACTAGAAATAAATGAAAGCAAGTCAGTTGAAAGCATGAAATCATCAGGGAGAAATATATTAGAGTTTGAAGATCAAAGGGATCAAATGCAATTAGACATGGAAATCATCTCATACATCACCCAGTCCACCTACTTCATAGCGTAGAATTGTTCCACTTTCATTACAGTTTCTTTCTTTGAAATATATTATCTTTGGTTCTGATCAGCTTCTCATATTTTTTAAAATTCTACAAGTTATTTTTTAGTTTTTTTTACTGTTGGAACCACTTGTAAACTGCACCATAACTACTAAGTAAGAAGATTTAAAAAGACCTCTCCTCTTTCAAATGTATCCCGCACTGCTGTAATACACAACACTCTTCCAGAATCTCATGCAAAAGCTGATCAAACTTTCCCCTCAACCTGGGTAGGTTGTTGCACCAATCTTCCTGTAGTAGAACGCGTGCAAGAGCCCCTCCTCTGGAGGTTAACACTTTTTACTTATTCTGGTACTTTGTAGTTTACATTCATTTATTTGTTCTCATGGCAACATTGTCTTTAATATATAGACAACTTTCTTACCCTATCCTTTTAACAAAATAAACCAAACCATTTTTAGCTCTTCTTATGAGATAGCACATCAATCTCCCTGGATCTTTTCAGGGTCTTCCTTTACATATCTTGAGCAAAGGTGAGCAAAATTGCACAGAGCAGAGCATTTAAAAAATGTCATGAAAAGTATAGAATATCAAATGGAGAGTAACTGTCAAGAGAAAGACACATTGACACAACTGTACCCTTCTTTCAGGATCTTGACTACTACTTCTGCACCCTGCTGTGCAAGGCCACATCAAATGACTTGCAGATCTCCTTCCCATATTGATTGACATAGTGCAGATGTGTGCAGAGGGTTTAGGGTAATACCTCTTTTTCCACTTTTCTTAAGATACTTTCATGTAATTTTCTAGTAAGCATGGATAAAGAGTGATTTGTCCTTTTTCCATTATTGTTATTAGAGCGAAAACCTTCTAAAACAGTGTTGTAATTTAATATGCTGCTCAAAAACAATACAAGGGAACTGTTGTTCAAGACAACTGTGTTGTTTTTATGTATGCAGAAAGCTAGCTGACAAAGCATTTTCTTCCAAAAATGTAAATTATTAAGTTGAGGATATAATTTTCTAACACATGATGACACTTCCAAAATAAAAGCTTCTCGGTGAATTATGTTTTTCCTTTGGCATATTTGAATTTACACCTTGTAGGGATAATACAGCAAAAAATATTGTGTAAATAAATGAGAAACATGTCAGGAACACAAATCTCTGAGAATCTATTCCTGTACAGAGTGTTCTGTGTATTTTCCTCACATAACTACAAAAAAACCCAACATTATTTCCAAACTATTTAAAAACATATGAAGGATGAGTGTGTCATTTTCAAGAGGTTTCCTCTATTTTAGCCTCATTTTGGTCTTAATACCTAATATCAAATAGCCAAGCTTAATGATTTCTGTTCATATGGTATGGATAAGCTTTCTATGACTTCTATGTGCTCTCCATGATACTTCACAATTAAAGACATGACATCTAAACATCTGGTTTCACTAAAATCATTCATAGATAACTCTTTTGGAGATACTAGAATAATCCCTTTATAAACCCCTCTGAATAAAGAGGTTTTTCCACAGTTTGACTCAATAATCCATGTAAAGTGCTATATATATGTACGTCCAGCCATACTTTCCAAAATATTTTCAGTACCAAGTAATAAAATAGCAAGTACAACAGAGATGAAACTTGATAAGCCATTTGTGTAGTAAACTACATCTCCAATTTACTCAATAGCTCTTTAATCAATGTCCTGAACCAATTACCACTCATTATTCGTGATGCATTGTAAGGGAGCACACGTCCATATATCAGTCTCAATGATCATAACATTTTATGCTAATTTAATATACTACCATACATATAATCTCAAGGTTAAAAAGAAAAGGAAAAAAAAAAAGAGGGTCTCAAACATTTCTGAAAGAGATGTAGTTCAGGAATTGACTTTCATTTCCATTATTTAAGATAAGTGAATGTATAGATTGACAGATATGCTAGCCACTATTGGTAATAATTATCCATTTGGAGCACTTTATCAGATATAAAAGAGTGGAAATAAGGACCAAATTAAGCTGCCAGTATTCGTCATCTACTTTATCAATTTTTTTACTCTGCATATTATTTAAACTCATTTCTATACACAGGAACTTTTTGTAGTCTCAGACTTTTTTAATAGGTCATCACAATGGCAAACACTGTATAGGAATTCGAATGAAATGGTATACCCTTCTAGTTCCTGTTATCCAGCTGCACTTGGCATGAACCAGACTGCCTGCCCAGTTGATTAGAAGATTTTTCCAATCTCAGTCACATAACACCTCTAAGCCCAAGATACAGCCAGCAAAATGAGCAAAGGAGTTCTGGAATCAGGTATCTTCTCATGTTTAATCACTTCCTAAGCACATTCATCTCACAGTGTAGCCAAATCACAGGAAATCGCAGAGAGACTGTGTGCTCTGAATTCCCAGTTTTTGCTGGAACATAGTTACCTCACACTTCCTAATATTGTTATGACGATTTATCTATAAACCTATCAAATATAACACAAGTAATAAGGAAAGTAGATATTACTAATTATAAGAGGTAAAATAATAGAGTAAGCAGAATATGGATTAAGAGCAGATTTTTTGAGATCAAGAAATATATTTGAAAAGGGAATTCTCTGTCTTAGGGAACAGAAAGAGAAGGAATACAAAAGGAGAGTGCATAATTGTATCCGGGAGGTGATGGGATTAAGAAATAGAAATTTAACGTCTCATGAACACTAAACAAGGTAGAAGAAAGAGAGGCAAGAAGAGAAAAGCCAGAGAATTGAAAAAGGAAAGAAAAAGAGGGAGGAGTGAGTTTTCTCAGCTTGGTATTAAAAGGTTCTGATTATGGAAGCATACACAAAAAACACAACAAGAATTTGGGAATGCTCTGTGGCAGAACACAAGTACACATTACTAGGATAAATACAAATATGCGGAAACTTAAGACTATTAAGATTTATAGTAAGAAAAAGAGTTAAGAATTACATAGGGAAGAGAGTGGGAGAGAAGAGAATCTGTTCCTTACTGTGACTCTGGCTCCTTCTGCATTTCTCCCCATTCATTTGCTTTTAGCATTTACAAGTTCTAAAATCCTGTTTCACTGTAAGGTTGCAAAAACTACTGGAACACTAATATAAGCAAAAACACAGAAATAGATGGCCTTTCCCTGAATATTCAAAACAGTTAATGTTTTTCTTTTATTTTTGGAATACTATAGAAATGGAACATAAATTGCAATGAGCTACAATAACTTTAATACCAAGTTCGTATGTAGATGTTTTAGTTTTCTAGCAGTGTTCACTGTATGATGATTTTAATTTCATCTGAGATACTGAAAAAAGAAATTATGGCACTGCCAAAGCAGATGGCTGGTGTAATGAATACCGCAGCTGAGAGTCACAGTGAAATTCCGCTGATGGAAAATACTATTAATATAAAAGTTTCCTTTCTCAACCATCAAAACTTGATAGTCTGCCCTGTTGGGGAGGACTGTTTTTTATGTGTCTCAAGGTGTTGCAAACCAAACTTTGAATTTAATCACTATATTTTTATTTTATGTGTGTGTATATATATGCTTAATTGTTTTTAAGCTTACTATGTGGAAATCCTACCAACCATCCACTCCAAACACACCTAATTTTTTAACAAACGGAATAATTAGGGCAAACGATACATGACAGAATAGCCTAGAAGCTTTTAATCAAAGCAACTGATTTTTTTTAATATTGAAAATTTTTAATATAAAATGGATATATTGCTAATGGAGAATAAATGTTTTATATCTTAAATGATACAGGAAAGTTAAGTATATAAACAGATAATCAAATTCAAATTTAAAAACATCTTTGTAAGATTTTTGAGAGCTATGATTCATGAACACCTCCATGTCACTTGGGGATCTCTGGATGAAAGCTACCATAGAGTATGGTACATGGCACATGGAAAAAAAACCCACAACCTCAAAAATAAAACTGATCTAAGTTCTCTAACAATTCATACAAAGCTTTATTTAACTTGAGAGATACGAGATTAGGATACAGGAAAATTAACAAAGAAAAGCCATAAGTTCTCTACTAAAATGGCAAGTACCACTTCAATTTGCTAATTTAAGTCAACTACAGTGTATTTACATTATTTCAAGTAAGTTCTTCAATCATTATGGCAACCTGAGCCTTCCTGTTACAATGCCACGCTAAGATAGCACAACAGTTTTCAAGAAGAGACTTCAGCTTTGACCAAAATTTGCAAACGTCATTACGTGACAAATATAAAACTCACAACAAAGGCTAAAGACCTGTACAGTACATCAAACTATTTACTTGATTCACTATCTGAAAGAAGATTCCAAAAAAAAGTTACATTAGTACCAATGTTGTGCCCTCAACCTCAGACATTTTGACGACCTAAAAGCACGTTTAACACCACGTCCTTTAAAATCTTCATTATACCGCTGTACCAAAATTTCCATTACTGTTAGTGTTGCTGACTCAAGAAGACATCTGAGACAAAAATAAAGTAGCACTGGCATAATATCCTAGAGAGACAAAGTAATTTCTGCCAGCTTGATCTTCTATATCTTACCCAGGACAGAAAAATCAAAGGCTTAAAGGAAACTGAAAAAGCCAGATGCATCTTTAGAATGCCTGAGGACTACATGATGTCAGTAAGGACTAGAACTAGTAGGTCAAATGCAGCTGAAAATTATCTAAATGTATAAACAAATAACAATCAAGGTGTACAAATGCTTATGTTACTAAGCAATATAGCATGAAAACAAAAACAGTTTTTCCACATACCACCCTTTTCTCAGATGATCCAATCATTCACCTGATCTTCCTTCTAACTCTCCTCCAAGCTAAGTTTAGAAAAAAAGTGAATTTTTGCAGGAATGAACTATATAAAGTCATAAATTGTCCATCAGAATTGGAACGGGAGCTCAAGCTGTTGAGCAGAATTTGTTAGATCACAGTTTCAGACACAGCCAACCCCAGGGGACAGTACAGAGACAAGGAATTACCACAGGAAAAGCTGAGATCCAGATGTGCTTTGCACAGAGTACTGGTTACTTATTTTCTCTGCTCTGCGAGTTTGGCCAGCACAGCCGGCAAAACCCAGGGAGGGGTGCAATGGCCCTTTTCATCTTCTAATTGCTCCTTAATCACAAATCTCCAAAAGAGAACAGCTGATGCAAGTAGGGGTAGTACCAATCCAACCTCAGCTCCCCATGAGGGAGGAGAAGAATGAACTTGCTCTCGCTCCCCTCTATACAGCCTCTTAGCCTTCAACAGGTGAAACACAGCATGTTCACATGCACCTCAGCACCAGCAACGGAAGGGTCTTAAAAGAAGCTACGGACAGATGAAGGTGACAGTGACAAGAACTTGAATCAATTCTTGTCTCAGCATCCAGAAGAAGCAGCTGAAGGTCACATTCAGGAAGCTTTCCACTGGAGGAAAAATGTAGTTTTAAAGTATCTTTAGGATAATGAGAGTGCAGACAGCAATTAGAACCACTAAAAACTGACAGTGCACCAGGGCCAAGTGAATTGTACCCAAAATGCTACAGAAAATAACAATGATGACAGTGAGCTGTCAAAAGTTAGGGAACTAAGAAGAGGGAACACCACGGGCAGAAAGGTGAGTAATGCTCACAAAAGTGCCAACAACCTACACACGTAAAGGCTGACTTAAGAGCAGAGAAACTCTGAAAACATTGATAAATCTATTCTCTACAAGATCCTGCTGAAAATCCTAGTGGCACGCTGTGCCTTATTTATTGTCCACCTGGCTGGTGCTGTCACACTAAGGAGATGACTTTATTACATTTGTGTGATAGGTACACAAGAGCTGATCCAAAAGCCCATTTTAAAGTCAATGGAAAAAGTTCCACTGACTGTAATGGCATTTTCATCCAGTTCAGAAGCGATAAGCACTTTAGAAGCCTGCTAGATAAAGGTTGCTTCTTAAATATAAAGTTAATGATATTGCCTGCACAGCGAAAGCGAAAGATTGTGGAAGAAAATTAAATTCTGATGTGTTTGCACTGGTTCCCTAAAATGTGACAAGCAGCTTTGGAGCTCCCACAGCACAGAACACCCTCCAGCTTCAAGATCATTTTTGTACAGGCATTTGGGAAGAGCAAATATTCTCCATGGAATAGCTTTTAAACATGTTTGTTCATGTTCGGGACCACTTGCCATTGCTACAGGTTGTCCTTATGACAGGCACTGACACTTGAACTTGTCTTTGGAGTGACTACTTTTCTTCCGAAAAGGCACCAGGATTTTAAGATTTTGACATACTTAGTTTTTTTCTGCTTATAAAAACAGGCAAACAAAAAAAGCCAACACCTTCCCCCCTAAGCAGTTGGAGTGAATGCGCAATATAAAAAGCCTCTCCTTCAAGACTAAAAACATTTATCAATTAAGAATGTTACTGTTAAACTTTTAGTCTGTGCATTAGATTCTTCTGACCAGGAACTTGCAATTTGGAATTAAAAAGCAGTTGCAAGTCTTACCTGCCACTGTGATTTTTCTTTTTTTTCCAAGTAACTAATTTTTTTCCCAACTTTTCTATTTTAAGCAAAATTTAATTATTATTCAATGTGTGCAGCTGATAAGAGAAAGAATTATGCAGAATAACTGAAAAAGCATATTTATTTTTTTCCCCTCTCACATTTTAGAATAATTGGTTTCCAGATCTGGCCAGCCTGTTTAACTATTTAATCATAATAAGAAGTAAACCTTCAGTCAGAGTTTAGGTTTTTACTTCATCTGATTTTCCTAATTTTGCAGAGCACAAACATTTCAGAACTTCTTCCAACCAAATCTGATAGCTGCAGTGAGAATTTTATCTGTTCATACATCTGGAGAGGCAGAGGATGAGATTTCTCATATACACAAAGGTATAAAAACATTTGGAGATTAAGAAACTAAGTGAACATAATAGAAAATTATGAGAACATTCTATTAAGAAGGGTTTAAGGAATATTTGGCGCTTTATGAAACTGGACATTTGGGTAGTCATTTGACATTTGTTTTCTTTTTGGGAACCGTTTTAAAAAAATATTATTTTTTTAATCTTGGGAGTCTTTATCTTCAGGGAAAATACTGCTGACATGACAATACTGACTCAGAGACTCACCCAGATTGAAAGGACCCAAGGAAGTCGTTAGTCCAACATCCTGCACAAAACAGGATCCACACTGAATCCAGACCAGTTAGCTCAGGGCTTGGTCCAGCTGGGACCTGAAAGCGCACAGCCTTTCTGGGCAAAGCTTATATTGTACTTGACTGCATTTAACAAAAGAAATAAGATATGAATGTAAAGTTTGGGGGGGTTGATTTCAAGACAGCATGACTGACAGATTTCTTTCAAAAGATTTATGACAACACTAATAAAACTAGAGAAGTATAAACTTTGTTGTTTTGCACATGCTTCTACTTTGTCCATACGTTATTTCAAAATAAATATTTCAATCTACATTTATTTAAATTTATGCACATATTCTTATATAAGTATATTTAAATACATCCTTATATATATTTAAAATGTGAAAGCCAGCAGGGCTCCTCTACAGAGAGATTTGGTTTAGCTTTTTTAAAGATATTTAAAAAAAAAACCAAAACCTGTTATGTCTGGTATTAATGTGACTTCAACCACATGCTAGCACATCAGTCAATATTGTGGAATAACTGCCTCTTAATTTCTATTTTAAAAAATATTTTTAACAGTCAAAGACAAAATATTTCAAAAGATGAAAACTTTGGGCTCCTAGACTGTTCATTCTATATCATATATCAGAGGTATCTGAAAAGATTTTAGCAAATGTTGCATTTAGAAAAAAACACAAACTAAGTCATTCCTAGTTTGTAAATCTAATTCATTACACTGCAGCAAAAGAAAGATGTTAATTCCTCTTGGTATAAAATTCATGATCACTTACAACATATACTAGTCTGGCTGCAAGACTAAAATTTTGAATGTGTGATCAATGACTATTTTAAGATTAAGCGACCATTTGGGATCACATTAATCAATACTAATGGTAGCTTATTTAAAAGTTTAATGAGAAAGCTATAATACATATCACATTTCTCAGTAAGATACATTATTATTGAATTTCAGATAGAGGATATTATGAAAAATGAAATAAAAGCAAAAAAAAAAAACCCACCCGTTGTTTAAAATGGATTCTCTAAGTGTATTGAACACATGAACAGGACTGCAGGCATTTGTTAAGAGGGCTGTTCTTTAAGTAATTCAATCTTATGTTTATGTTCAGAACGTATAGAAAGAGGATGTCTTCAAGTTAGATGTGGAATGAGTCATTTTGGAACGTGCCGGTCTCTACATCATGAAAAAAATACGTAGCATTTTCAGCAAAATGTTTTAACATAATGGGTGAATCAGATCCATGAAGTGATTTTGCTCCTCAGAAGTAATTTATTCACTGTATTTGAAGATGTGAGCCAGCTCTTGTATTTGAGAAATCAATAAGTGTAGAAGTTGAACTAACAATGATTAATGCTCAGGGTAAAAACTTGTCAAAAGTGAGAGATACGTAAAACATTCTTTTAGTCCATATTCTTTTGTAGTAAGGAAGGGAACTATTATTTCTTCGGAGCATGGAACAAAGAATTTTGAAAATCAGATGGGTGCATCAGTTGACTCTAGTTTCTTGTGGTGAACTCTGGCAGATCTTAAACCAGATTAAAGGGCAGGTCAGCTTTTCCAGCCTCGAGCAGCTACTAATACAGTCTCAAATTAAGATTCCTAACAGTCCATGCACTGGACTAGCTGTCCCTGCTCACTTTTTTTTTGTTGTTTGTTTGCTTTTTGTTTGGGTTTTTTGGTTTTTATTTATCTATTTTTAAAAAAACCAACAACAAGCTAAACTTATTTTCCCATTCAGCATTGCTGAGGAAGACTTATCATCACAGATATTTGATAAGAATGTCACTAGTACCTCATCTTCTAAAAAAAATACATACCTTACAATACAATTGTAAAACTAGCTTTTGATTGTACTCTATTTCTGGTAACATCATAGGTACATATAACAGATTGTAGCAAGAGATAAGTGGAATTTAAAAAAAAACACCTTTTATAGACAGTGCTTTTGTGTCTATGGGCTATGATGGACAAACTCTTCGCTTTAATGGCCATTTCTGGGACATTTCTGCATATTATCAATGCACAGAAGAGAACGGAGAGGATGTGATAGGGCTGGAAGTTTCATAGCAGAAGCCAGAACTTATGCTATATAAAATAAATTGTCCATAGATTAAGGGAGCTGTTGACTTAAATAGTGTAATATTCCCTATTTATATAGCATTAACACACAGGGATTCCAGTCCCTGTGGATTATTATGTGATGTAGGAATATGACCACCTGAAAGTCACAGTAATGTTAAGACTGAGTTTCTAAACTACTGGATCTTGGAAACTCAGCTGGATGCTACTGAAGTCCTCCTGAAATAACAGTATTCATACTTGATAAGAATGACAATATAATTGAAAATAAATACTTTTTCTGTCAATAAACATTTTGGTTGAAAAGCTAAATGCCCTAGAATCCACTTTTACTGAACAATAGCAAAGCACCATGTTATTCTTTCAACACTGTCCTTGAACAAGAAGTTGAAAACACAAATACCGATTTTTCAACTCTGGTGATGCTGAATGAGAAAGAAAAAAAAGAAAAGTCATCTTGTTCCTAGAATAGAATTATTTATTTTGTTTACTTACAAAATTTCAGATGGGACAGAAGTCCTGGAACAGAGACCCAGTAAGTTATGTGAAAAGCAGTAACATTTTGTCTCGTGGTTTCCAATGAAAAGCAGAGGGAGATCTATTTTCTTAACAGTTACACAAGACTGAATTTGCATATACGAATCAACATGTCAGCTGAAGAAATCAAGAACTTTCTAGAAAAAATTAAATAAAACCCTTCTGAAAAGTAGGTTTTTCCCCATCTTCTGTGTATAGGGACTGGTGGTTATTAAGATTTCACACCTAATTTAGACACAAACCTGGATAGAAGTGGGACACTGTGTACTCGTATGAATGCTCACTCCTATGGGATAATTCATGACAGCATATAGAGTCACAAAATGCACCTTTCCAGATTTTAATACAAAGCACATAATCTCCTCAGGAAAACACCTTCCCTTTTTATATCTTTAAAAAGCCTTGCATGTCTGTGGAGCTATATAAAGTCAAATATATGTATTAGACGAGTCATATGCCAAGATCACCTACAGCCTAGCTATTATGTTAGCAAATTCTAATGAACCCAGCTAAAATTTCCACTAAAAATACAACAACAGCATTTAAAAGGGGAAAATATGAGCAGCCCACTTCCATGAATTGCTCAATATCTGACCTTCTAAACATCTAATCTTGTCATACCTAAGAGAGAAATAAAATATATCACAAAAATATCTGCAAGAAATAACTTCAAATTTTGGGGTGTGGCTCTCAATTAAAATTCCCTTCTTATTTTTTT
>JAOXNO010000078.1:9323210-9344398 GCA_028565335.1 Limnodromus scolopaceus | reverse complement strand
TTAAAAGGGGAAAATATGAGCAGCCCACTTCCATGAATTGCTCAATATCTGACCTTCTAAACATCTAATCTTGTCATCACAAAAATATCTGCAAGAAATAACTTCAAATTTTGGGGTGTGGCTCTCAATTAAAATTCCCTTCTTATTTTTTTCTCCCTGCCCTAAACCTGATAAAACTTGGTCTTTCACATCATTCTTGGTGAGAGATACAGATGAATGAGAAAGTCATGTCTGGATTAGACTTTTATTTATGGTCTCGTAAGCTGAGAAGTATGCACATGGATGGTTTGTTTCTGGACTCATATCAAGAAGAAGAAATGAAAGATGAAAGATCACTCTGAGGACCTCGGGAAAAACACAAAAAATAGGTTTATCTAAAGCAGCACGCATGTTTGGAGGAAAAAGTTGATAGTACAACTTTTACATCAGATCTTTTCTTCACAGACAGCGTTACATAAAATATCGTTGTCCATATCACTGCTGCTTTAAGAAGTCTTTTGTAAATCTTTTGTATGGAATAATCTTGTTGAGAAAATATTTTTTCCATGTGTTAGAAGACAGATTTCATTTCATCTTTGTTGTGTATGTTTCCAACCATTAGCTGGTTCTCCGGATAATGCTCTTCAAAGTCAGATTTTCATAAGCTCTGTATAAACTATCTTGTTGAAAACACCTGCACATGCTAACGCCGAACAGTGTCTTGATAAGACATAAGATAAAAATAAAACATAATGCAAGGTAACTTATTTATCCTTTAATTTTTGCAGAAAAAAAAAAATAATTCCACTGACCAAGAAGATTACTGATAATTGAATATTTAGTTTTCACCTAATTGGTGGAAAGATAATCTCTGAATGCATAATAGATAATAACAATTTAAAACTTCATTGAATTTTTCCCTTCATGGATTCTTCTAATCTGCAAACAAACTCCTGAAGCTCTGTTCGGTGCACTCAGGTAAGACAGTATCAGAGGCAATCTCTAAAAGCCTGATGAGTGTGTCACTTGCTGTTCACCCTCCATTCACTGTAGACTGTGGTCAGTACACCCTATCATTAACCTCTAAAAACAGATATTATAGCAGCAAAGTGATGATAGGCATCAGCACACTGCAGACAAGTAACTTCTTTCTGTTAGGGTTTCTTTGTTTCAGACACTTTGTTGAACTCTCATCTTTAATTCAATACATTAAGTATTCAGAATTCAATATAAATATTCAGAAACGTTTGCAATATTTTTCCTACTGAATGTGTGATGTTTAGATCTAAAACTATTTTTCTCCTACCTTTCTGAAGAGGACTGGATTATTCTTCATTCTGATCCTACCAAAAGAATTAGTAAAAGCTATTTTCATGGTGCTTTAAGCTAAATACATTGTTTTATTAAAATTCTCTAGCTAAAAAAGATTACAGTTTGAAGCCTTAATTCAGAAAAACATTTCCTTTTTTAAAAAATTGCATAAATGCTTATGATTTGAAACCAAAGCGGAACTTTAATCTGTTTTTTAAGCGCATTTCTGAACCAAGAGCTACAAAACCCTGCACATAGTTCATCTTGCATTGAAAGCGGAAAATGATGCATTAGTAATAGAAAAGGGAATAAAGGAGGAAAAAATCCTGAAAGTTGGTATTCAAAAGGGATTTGAAAGCAGGGAGAAGGAAAGGACAGTTTGTAGGAGGAAAAAAAACCAAACAAAATCACGAGGAAGGGATTATTAAATCAAATGAAGAAAAAAAAGAGGAGTTACAAAGAAAAAGAATTGATCTCATCTACTTCTTCACTTATTCTCCTGTGGCATATTATATTCTAGCAAGAGCATGGGGAGAACATGCCTATGATGTCTGAGGAAAAAACCCACTAATATCCAGAATAAATCTTATTTTCCTTTCAAGTGGACTCCAGGGACAACTTACAAGGTTTAACCTTCTGCTGAGGGACACCGAAGTTCCCCAATGATAAAAAGAATTTCTTAGGATCACAGTGCTCATTGCACTGCAAATTTACTCCCCCATCTTTTACCGTTGATGCAAGAACAGTATCCATTTCCCATTTTCTAATCAAAACCATAAATCAAGTCTTGGCAATTGTGAATAACACCACCAGCAGAGTGAGAAAAAATTTAAATGTCATTTTAACACAGTACTTATTAAAAGCAATAGTGAAATAACCTTTAATCTGGAAATCTCAACTGCCTTAGATGCTCTGCCTCTCAGAGCATCACATTCTTTGCTCATACTTTGACAATGTTCAAAGGAAAATCAAAATCAAAAAGAAATAGCACTGCAAAACTGTCTCCTCTCTGCATACAATACATACAATGGTTTCCCTGCTGTTGTGTTCATACTGTCCCAGAAGAATCAGGATGGCAGGACATTCACCAAGAACGTATGTGTTCGTTTCTCAAATTAGTTCCTACTTACTGATCTATTGCCTTGCAAAATGAGACTTTCTCAGTGATGCCGACCAAATTACGGTGAGTGACAGACAGGAAGCCCAAACAGTCGATCCATGCAAGGTTTGGCAAAGTCAAAAACTTGGAGAATCAATGAAAGCATTTCAGAAGTTTGGAGAGCTACGGAGCACTGCAGCAAAGGACATACAGAAAGTACCTCTAAAATCGCCACAGCCTTCTGTTAAAAACGAAAAAGCCAGACAGCCACAGTGCTTATGCCAGTAATACTGGCTTACCTTCCGTGACCTGCTATGATATAGATGGCAGGAATTTGATGTCCAGAAATCAATTTTCAACACTTTGAATTCCTCAGCAAAGGAATTTTCTCCCATATGAAGTTTACAGAGCTACACCAAAACAGCTGCTATGCCATGTGAAATGGCTTTGTTTCTTCTATTAGGCATGATTTAAATGATTCATTCAATTATTACTTTTGTATTCAAAGATGGCTTATTTTCATGCAGATTTATGTCCCGTTATGCATAGAGGACATTCTTAATTGTGCTGAAACAACTGCAAATTTAATTAAAGTTTGCCACTCCAAGCATAAAAATGATTAAAGAAAATGCTGACAACAATAAAATAAATATTCAACTATTTAACTTAACATTTATTTTTAATCCAAACATCAAAATAACCTTGTTTCTAATTAAAATTTCATGACAAAATGTCTTGAAGAAACATTTGTCTCTATTTTTCTCCAATCTGTTCAGCTGAAACACAATAGCTTATTTATAAAACTGTTGATTAATAAATCTGTTCCAGCTGTATTACTGTATGTTACAAAGAACACAGATTAATGTATGTAAACAAACATTATAATTTTAAAAACCAAAAGCTCTGACAGTCCACAAAAGCAGAAATCCCATCAAACACATTACAGTGCAATTATACATCTAAATCTTAACAAAGAAAGGCAAAATCTTAACAAAGAAGGGAAACATAGGTACTAGAGTCAAGGGGTCTGTGGCAATTTACAGCAGATGGAGAGAGCATCTAAACGCTTACAACAAGGCATTTGCAGTACCTTGTACCGGGTATTATTAAAGGCTCAACCACGTGTTGTAACTCATGACAATAAGCAAATCCTCAGTTTTGTAAAAAATTACACTGAAATGAGATATGAAGAAATAACCTGGCCTGATTCTACTGAACCTAAGTTGAAAAACTCAAATTATGTCATTTAATATTAATTTTAATTTTATAGGCAAAAAATTTTATAATTTATAGTTAACAGCTGAGGAAAGAGTAAGACAGACAGGTGGATTTCCTCTCATCCAGACCCAAAAATTCTGGCTCTGAGAAAAAAAAGAAAAAAACCAACCAAACAAACAAAAAAAACCCCAAGAAGAACAAACACTAACAACCCTTCATGTTATTGGGAAGCATTAGTTATGCAGAAATAAAGAGGCTTTCCAAGGCATCACATACCTTTCCCCCAATAGATCGTGAGAAAACAGAAGTGCCTCATCAGCCTAACAAATATCTCAAGAATCAGAAAATTTCAAGAAAAAAAAAAAAAGGCTTTTTACCACAGATTTACAATAATATATTTTGTAATTTCTGAAAGAATTGGCTTACAGTCTTTTTGGTGATTTTCCCTTCCATCCTAAGGAACAGTTTCCTCTCAGGAGGTAACAGACATTATTATTATTTATATCAATTATTATTTATATCAATTGAGGATCTGGCTGACAATATCTATTAACGAACTTTAGCACTGTCAACACCACTTCTAGAGGATACAACAGTCACATTATGTTTTTTAGTTTGAAAGCCATGAGCCCAGCTGGAGCACTCAAGAATAAGTATCACAAGCCTCATCCAAAGCCAAGGACTACTATCACAAACTGCTTGCCAAACCCAAACTTCTCACTATACTTGAGCACAGGAAATGGCTAGATGCAAAATGTAAATGCTGAAAACTTCCCTCTAAGTAACTACCAGCAACTGGACTGTAAAAGGAATGAAAAGTTTATCTTTGCAACAAACCCAAGAATGAAATACGGAATGGAAGTCCTCCTGCAAAATCATATATTCAACATACATTGAGAGCAATTTGCATGTCAATGTGCCATCTTCACTGTGGGGCATGGATTCATGTTACTTCTTTTTGATGTAATAAAGTGTGATGGATATTTTCATCTTTGCCTATATTTCTATATGAGCTATATATGCAACTAGTAAGAAAATCCCAAACCCATCCAAAACATAATTTCCTCATTTGATGTATTGAAATTTAAGTCAGTATAAGGGATTATTAAACTTTTTCACACAAAAAGAAGCAATCAAGAATGGAAACAGCAAAGAGCAAGTATTTTTCAGAAAGGAATAAAACTGGAAGCCTCCACAACAAAAACAGTGAACTGAACAACAGCAGCTCTTTCTTGGTTTATTGGTCAACATGTATCATGAAACCACCTTGATACAGAATCCGCTAGAATTAGTCAAAGGAAACTTACTTGAATCTAGTCCTAAGTGATGAATAATTTTACATCAATACCTTTATAATACTTCAGATCAGCTTTCAGCACATTTTCAGGTTTAGAGATACAATTTTTAAAGCTACAGATATAGCGGTCAATACAGCGATGTTACCAGGAGGCCGAAAAGGTTTGCATACTGTCCTGGAAATGAGTATTTTATTGTTCTACGAATTTCAATCCAAAACACACAGCTATTGTATTATCAGTTACCAACACAAAACAATAAGTAAACTACTATACTGTAGCATAATGTGATAAACAATAATAATCTTTTATCATTTCTGAACACTAACTTCTGAGTGTCACCTTAAGGTCATAGGTATTTTTTTCGCTCTACGAAAATAAACAAAAAAAACCCAAGACACCCAAATTTGTTTGAATAACCACTGAGTCTACCAATGCAGACCTATTCTGTAATGAATAACAAATCATATTTTAATAGCACTTTTTATACAAAACACCAATATGCACAGAGGAAATTCATAAAACCATTTTCATTTCTGTGTCCAATGATTTATTTTAGAAAACGATATATAGTATTATTGACCGAAACTATTTTTGACAATATAACAGCCTGCAAAATCTCTAAATACTATCAAAACCAAAGAATATACTTCAGACTACTGAAGCCAATAATGAAATTTCCATAAAAAAAAAATCTAGGCTGATTCATGTTAAAGTATATTTCATCAATGTACAGCTGTTTGAAACAGGAAGGAATATCAAAAGACAAGCTTTCAAATAATCAGCTAGTAACAGAACAGTTTAAGGGTTATGAAACCTCTACTACAAAACCCCACATGACATTTCAGAGGAGCCACAGCAACTTGCTTCAACTGAAGAATCTTGCAGTATTTCTGTACGCGCTGAAATATACACTTCACCATCATTTCATCAGAAAATTTAGGGAAATCAACTACATCAATCACATTATATTATATGGCATTGCAGATGAAATAGAACAACAAGGGTTTCAGAGTTTTAATTTTGAGGCTCTTTGATTACGAACAGTTGGCTTACCTGTTTAACATCATATGCAAGAAGAACAAATCTTAAGTCTGGTGAAACTGAGTATCTTGATGCTTTGAATGTTACCTAAAATTAAGTAATAATAAAAGTGAGTTTGCAGTAAGAAAGATAATTTTTTCCAAATGTTCTACCTTCTAAGGTGATTTAAGAACTTCCCATTCATAAGACAGATCTGGTTTAGAACACCTACATCGTTTTCAGAAAAGGAGGACTCAAATAATTGTAATTCTAAAAATCTAATTTGCTGGTATCAGTACAATGGCAACAGATGAATCTGGCTTCAACACTACATACCATTACAAAGCTGATGAGTTTTTTATCGTGATCTCAAGCACTAAGCTCAAGGATACCAACTATAACTAATTCATTTACAGAGGATGAAGAAAGACACTTTGGTTGGCATGTACTCCAGGAACGATTATAAGGGAGATGCATCACTAGGTTAGGCTTAAAGATAACATACAAGAAAGAGAACAGGTGTGCACTATGTCTGTACTGCTTTTCTTTACACGCCACTTATATAAGCATTTTGCAAGACAACTTGCACTAAAGAGAAACTCTTTCTTCTAAGAAGGAAAATGCTTAGTGGGGAGTAAAGTGAAACATAAGGTAGCATTATAAAACTAATATTGCTTTATATCTAGCCAAGACTACATGACACCCAATTGAATTCAGGGCTATAATTTAATCAAGGGGTAACATTGATGTCAGAAATAATTTAAAGCATCTAACGTACGAGGAAGATACAAATGTGCTTTAAAGGACACTGAAGGAAATAATTTTAAATTAATCTCAAGACATCTATTTGCAGCATGAAAGGAAAAGGGTGAAGAAGAGAAAAATGCAGATAAGAACAGAAAAAAATAACAGAACTGCAAAGGTACAAGATGAAAGAAAAACCAAACAAGTAATTATCCAAAACAAGATCTATCCACTATTCAATGGAAGGCTTTCCCTTATTTTGCTTCTTAAGGATCCCGTTCTGTTTAGCCTAATCTCACTGCTGAGCTAACGAATTCAACAGTGGTTTAGGGTACACAGACAAGAAGTCACAAAATAATACATTCAGAAAAGCTAAGGAGTGATTCCTCAAAAAAACCAAAAAAATCTAGTCTTCCAACAGACCAACAAGATGGTACATTTTGATATAAAGATGATTAAACTCAGCTCCCTAGGTAACACAACTAGAATCAAGCTATGCAAAGAAATCAAAGGGAAAAAATTAGTTTTGAAGATAAACCATGTATTAGTTTGACACAAGAGCACAACAGTGTCAAAAGTTAGAAGATAAGTCTGCAGTCTTGAGGAAAGAAAACAAAACCTAAAAGCATCCTTTTGTATCTACAAAGCATTCAGAACAGATTTCTACCGTGCTCAAACTAGCTTCTATGAGTTCACCGATTTTAAGCAGAGACTACATTAATGTTAATCTATAAATAACATTCCCTTTTCTTGGCACATCACTGAAAACATTTTTAGAGGTGAAATTTCTCTGCTTTCTATCAGTTTATTAATTATTACCCCACTACCTCAATCTTCAGCAATATATAACACAGGCAGCTTTCCAAATTCATTCTCAGGGAGTGCGGTGCTTACCATTTCATGCATTTAGCAAGAAATTTCAGTCACTGATAATGTGACCACAAAAGTAATGATGCACTTAATGCAAACACCTGAGTAGCTCAGCTGCAAGGTATTGGCAGTTCAAGGCAGCACCAGCAAGAGCTACTCACATATTCTATATCCAAGTACAGAGTCTTTTGGGTTTGGGATTTAAAATCATTTGAATCCTACTGATTCCTACAAGATGACCTTGTTCATTCAGCTTGCACTCACCTGCAAAATTCTGTTTGCCTCCAGAAATACCTCAGTCACATGGTGCACATATGATGCCAATAAGCTATAATCTCTTGATTTCAGGTAATGGTTTTGGCAAAATAGTTTTATTTTTGTTGGTATAATGGCATTATTCTTGTTAAATGGAGAATAAAGCTGTTTCATTCTTTTTAACATTTCACTTAAGAAACAAGAAAATAAAAACTAGACTAGCAGAAATCATGTGTTCTTTGCCAAGCTGATAGGAATGCTGATTTCTTTAAATTATCATAAAAAACATAAGTAGTCCATTTTTTTAAGTTAGATTTACAATCAAACCTTTAAGGAAATTTAACTCTAATATGTTTTCAGAGAGATTTAAATGACTTAAAGTCATTTAAGGGATTTAAATTTCCTTAGAGTTCTGTTTTCAGTGTTTTTTGGCAAAGACAAGCACAATTTTGGCACTAAATTCAGAAACTGTCTACTTGTATGTATAGAAGAAGCCCTTTTAGATTATCAACGGGAAAAAAATAATCACCTGACTCATTCCTCCCGCCTAATATAGCAACTAAGTTCACAGTCACTGAGTTCACTAAAAAAAGACAGATTTCAGTTTTTCCCCATAAACACATCTAAGGTATTTCATCTACCAACAGATATCTGGGTCTATGATGGAGGAGACAAGATCAGCTGGGGATGGGTTTAAAAGAAAGTTTCAGTCCCTGCTGTAGGAGGTGAGATTTGTGCCACTCGAGCCCTTTGGAAACTGTTTATTGGGACATTCTCTACAGGGATTAGATATTTTATTCATTAAAAAGAAGTTTGTGAAGACTCTGACCCCAGGGGTTTGTTCTCTTCTCAGAAGAACATATTTTTGAGTTTTAAAGAAAGTGTTGGAAAAATACCAGACTGGAAACATTGGGAATTTCAAAACCTTACATGTGATGTTATCAAAAATCTGGAGGGATACTTGTTCCACTAGCATGTCTGCATATCTGATTCTTTTCAAGCTCCTTCCTTTGGCAGGAGCTGTTGAGCCTTCAATTCAGGAAGACAGACCTAAATTCTGCCACTTACGACTATGCCTCTATGGTTTATCTATGCTTGATCTCTAAGAAAGGTAGCTCTGGACAAATAAGTCCTGAAACAAGTAGAAATATAGATGGCTAATTAGGCACAATCCCTGGATGCAGAAGAGGGCTAGTTTCCCTCTGCATCACTGCACAGTATCAGCTACTTAGGAGATTTGGGGTAATTCAAAGAAGTGCTGCACCAGGCACTCCATATATACCCTTATCCCCTTTCCAAACCACAAGAGAGGAAAGGCAGAAGAGAAGGGTAAAGGGAAGGTAATTTTCCTGTGTCTCCAATATCGTCACTTCTACCTAGCCACATCAAGACTTAAAATCCCTACAAAAACCACCAGCTGTATGCAACTAGAAAACATTGACTAGATAAATTGCTGGAATCCCTAAATTAGCTACATTGCACACTGTTGCATTATTCCAAGCCAAAAACCCCATTTTTTAAAGACCTGTACACTGTTTGCCCTTCTTAATTAATGAACCTGTCATCTGTTTTTACTATATTGCTAAATTAGACGTGGTTTCACTACTTCAGACATGATAGAATGATCCTATATCTAATCTTGCATTCCTCACTCAACCAAAACACCCACTGACTGTATAATTAGATCTTACCAAATTAAACATTGCATTTCTAGGTTTCTTTGAAATACCTCACATGATAAGAGTTTTAATTCTTCTCCTGGACAGTGATGCATGATGTGACGATCCCATGGCCAAGCAATGTCTGCTAGTCTCAGTCACCATAGATCGTAAAGGTAAAAGCCAAATGGAGGCAAAAGGACACAGTGCATTTAAACAGTATTTTGCCCTTCAGCTTTCCACCTTCCTTCTCTCCTCCACATTCCAATTATGCCTTGCTAAATACAGTTTTGCATGAAAGAAAAGAAGATGAGAAGATGAGTAAGATTGAAAGCAAAAGAAAAATCAATTATGCAACAAATAAATATAAGGGACCATCCTCCTACACGTAACTGGCTTTTCTTCCCCTTTTTGTTTTCCATTTTAATGATTAAAATAGAATTCTGCTGAACAATATTTTCTTGTTTGATTTCCAAAGGCAATATTGTGCATTGATTATATTTTTTTTTCATTTTGCATTTTATGTGTGGTTTTCTGTTAATTGAAATGAGTGTTATGATTGTGCTTAGGAGAAGCTTTTGGCTGGGTTTAGGTTCTGCATCCTCAGCAAGGGCCCCTCAGTATCAGCTTCCTTTTATTTCCTCTGTTTTCTTAAAGCCTGATTCTGAATTATTGATGTACTGGCTAAGCCCTTCATCTATGCTCTATTCTTTCACCCACTAAAAAATGTTGTGTTTACTATTTTTGTGGATTTTAACTACTATAACATTTAAATCAGTGCCTTATTCATAGTCTTTCAAAAATACACCATAGAACAGACGGATGGGAGTCACCTATAATACAGTATAGCCCAGAGCTATAATGATGTATTCTTAACATACCGCAAACATTTTATAGTACTCTTTTTTCAAATTTTCAGTTGGATAGTTTTAAGTGAAATAATACATGACAGTTAAAACTAATTAGAGGAAATTTTCAGTTTTGTGGAGTTTACTTTGTTGTTGTTGTGGGTTTTTTTTTCTTTAGTTTTACCTCTCCTTCTGTTCCAGTTTCTCATACTTCTACTTTTCCCAGAAACTTACATCTTCCACACTCTTGGTATTATCCTTCTGCAATTATTGTTTAGTGCTTGCTTTACACATATTTAGGCTTTAAAATTTTTTGTTATTCGTCCAGGATAAAATATTTCAAGGCCTCTAGAATGTTACTTTAAATACTAGTGGCAACACTACTAGTTAGGAAATTACACATCTCTCTGTATTACATACCTACATCCATATCAGAATTTTAACTTAAAGGTATAACTGAACACTGATGTATGGGAGTTTGTTAGCATTCATAGGTATTCAGCTGAACTTATCAGACAGGTATTGACCAAATGGCAATGCATAAGATGAATCAGATGGGTCAGAATTACACTAGCTGCAAAATGAGAAGGCATTTGGCATGCAGCATTTTCCTCGGGTGGTACCAGCAATCAAGAGATCAATGGGATTTTCCTTCCATTACCACTACTGCAACTGAAAGGAAATGGACTGCAGGGAGGATAGATGAGAGAGCAGCTGAGACTGGAGCCCAGAAGAAAAGGAAGCCTTAGAGCAGGAAAAACAGGGGATCTCTGAGAAGAGAATCAGGGTGTAATTAGGATAACGCACGATAATTAGAATGTTGAAAAACAGGTTTCCAAGGTTATATTTCTTGTGTCATCTGAGCATTTAATCTAGATCCAAAAATGTTGTAATGTTATGTGTTGTAACTGTTAACAGTCAGGTTTCCTACCCAGTGTAAAAGATGAATGTGGCTTTAAAACACGGTCTAAGCTGAACTCTCCCTTATGGATGGGGGCTATCCTGGTGGTTCTCAAAAACACAAACCAAATTCCCCCAAACCACCTTAGACTCCTCATGTAGCTCCAAAATATTTTCACACACAGGAGGAGGTGACTGTAGGACGTAAAAAAGACATGAATAGATCTGTGCAGCTCACAGGAGCCTTGCACCATTGCAAATAACCTTTAGTCAGTAAATCACAGAATTTTCTCCCTCCCATTCCCCTTCTTTGATATAGTTAACCCTTAACTATTTTCTATATCAAGGAATGATCCGATCAGGACTATTATTTAGAGAGATACCTGAGAGCGACCCTAACCTTACAGTTTGGAGTACTGTCCCCTGCATTTTTTATGTGGAAACCTTCACTTGGACAAAAAACAATGGCTACCACCAAACCACAGTGTCTGCAAATCCTTCCACCTGTCAGGCTTTCCCATCTCTATGCACAGTGGTGCACTGCAACAATAAACCCTAACTCATAAAACCCCCTATACTAAAAAGGTTTTGCTGAGGGGGTTATTTAACATTTAAGAGGAGCATGGAAGAGCAGAGATAATGTTACAATGTTCATAACCACCTATTTGAGACATGTCTTGGTCATTAAAATGTCCAGTGTTGCAACAATTACTAATATTTATGTGGTTATATAATGTTGTTTAATGTATTTACCATTATTCACCCTTCCATTAATCTCTTACACAAGGCTCTTAAAATATAAGCATATAAACTGCTCTTGCAATTAAATCTATATTAATCAACAAAGGAAATATAATCACTTTAAGATACTGCACTGAGTTTCCCATCAAAAGAGGAAGGAGATGTGGTCGTGGGGAACACAAAACCAAAACAAAAACATCAAAAAGAAGAGAATTATCAACAAGAAGGGCTGTTCATGAACAATACTCTGTAAAACACCACAACACAGTCCCTGCCAAAAGCTCTGCTCAGACTAACCCTCTCATTCTCTGCTGTTGGCTGCAAGGCCTCCACAGGGTTTTCACAACTGGACTGCCACAGCCTAATCATGATTCATGAGCCAAGACTACTCCTGCTCTGCTTACCCTTCTAATGCCATCCCCTCATTAGCAGGCAGCCAGAAGTAATCCTTCTCTCTCCATCCTTGTGTAAAAGGT
Source organism: Limnodromus scolopaceus (assembly GCA_028565335.1). NCBI lineage: Eukaryota > Metazoa > Chordata > Aves > Charadriiformes > Scolopacidae > Limnodromus > Limnodromus scolopaceus. The sequence goes on along the minus strand of JAOXNO010000078.1, from coordinate 9,331,981 downwards.
GGTCCACAGCAATACGACAGTACAACATACTGTAGGGTATATTCCTGGGAAGTATCTGGAAACAGTTTTGCAATTTACTAAGATTTGTTTGCTGTGCACCAGGATGCAGTTTCCCCTCAACCTTGAAAAGAGTTGTGGAAAGGCACCAAAATCAAGGGGGAGACCAAGTCAGGAATTGCTGGGTTTAAGAAAAGTCCAAAGCATACAGCTGGAGGGAAGCTGTTGCAAGTAAAAGACCCTATTCTAGAGCTTCCAAACTGAAAACAATTATACTTGTATTGTTGGGCACTACAAACAAACCAAAAGTCTCTTATTTGATGATTCAAAATATATCCCATCATCTTCAGTCAAAAGGCTTAAGGAGTCATGCTAGATTCATTTCTGAGCCAGGATCCTGGACTGAGTGTTTGTCAGGGTGTATGCACGGCATCCAAATAGTTTTTCATATATCCACCACAAAAGCAGTGGAACTACGAGCTAAGAAGTAACAGTCTTACCCTTTTCATAATTATTGCAGCTTTTTTTAGGAGGGAGAAATGAAGGCAAAATTTCTAAAGGCTTCTTTCAGAGGATTAAACACACTTGGAAAGTACCCTAACCTAGTCCCTACACACGTTTTCTCTCATCTCTGTATTTGCTTTTTTCATTTTGTTTTGGATTTAAGGATTGTAAAACAGACTAGAGAGGCAAAGGTAGAAGCATGACAAGGGACGAGATGGACAATGTCTCCTGAGCAAAAGAAACCACGTGGTCCTTCATGCTCTCCTCTCCAGCTTAGCCAGATCCTGTGTGTGAACTAGTAACCTGCTCTTAGTGACTTTACGTAATAGTTGATGGCAAAAGGTATAAACAAAATGCTTGTTAAACATTGAAATTACTTAGATAAATGTGGCATAATGTTACTTATTTTGGAACTATAATGTGTAAGTATTGCTGAATGCTAAAAAACTGGTAGGCACGTCACTTACGATCATAGTGATAGGCACCTCACATAGGTGATAGAGAACATATTGTAATCACATATCGTGGCAGCATCGCAAACATCAGGACGCCACATAGTGATTAATGTCTAGGGCTTTTTTTGGCTCCATTTAATAGAAGACTTGCCCAGACTCCAGCTGTTAACATTTATATGCCGCTGGCTCAGAATATTAACTGTATATTAAACAGCTTCAACAGGATGCACTACACGAATACACTCAGAGGACAAATATGTATTAGAAAATGTCTTTAAATTCTGATCTCCAGAGATGCCAAAAGATATTCTTTGTGCTTACGAGCTACTCTTTTCACTTCTGTCACTGTATTTGTTATCCGCAATATTGTTTTCCTGATAGTTTAATCTTATAAAAGCCGGATTGTTTTACTAATAGATTGATTACAGAAAAGGATTCCATTTGAAAAGGACAAATGAAGTACAGTAATTTCTTCAATTGCTGAATAAAACCTAATGAAACTGGAAAATCCCAACACTTTAATTCAGAAACTTGGGATAGATACTTCCCTATGGAAGAGAAATGGGAATCTTAGAATGACAAAACACTAGCCTTTCTCTTTCCAGGTGCATGACTATTTTTAAAGGTATTTTTAAAACTTTTTAAAAATCTTATATATATACATATATATATATAAAACTTAGATGTTTTTTAAGAAAACTCGCAGTCTGCTTTTTGCTGATACACATGCATAGGGAGCCTAGCAGCTCTTCAGTAGGGATATCTGACTTTTATACAATAAGTAACACAAATAAGGATAAAAGAAATGTACTTTGCACAAAAATGGCAGTCTCTAAGATGCAAAAGAAGACCCAGTGATCTGTACACAGTGGAAGACTGCTTCAGGGTATTAGTAATGAGAAAAAAAGAAAATCTCTTCTGACCTGCTGGTTCAAATACAGCCCAATCAGTAATGACAAAGAGTCATTACTAGCCCCTTGCCTCTGCGCTATGAGTTTATCATGGCAGTTCGATTTTCAATGGACAATTATCAACATTACTAAGAAAAACCCAGCATTTCTGCAGGCTGCTTGAGCAGAGAGGCAAATAGGAAAGGGAATGCAGATTGAAAGCAGACTTATAACTCCTATTGAAAGGTGACTCTTCCATGACTAAAACCCTTTGATAGGGAAGAATGAGGGGACTTGCATTGCCACTGCCTATGTTGGATCTGTGCTGTATTTTTTATTAATACAAGACAGCTCTGCAGAGTCATTAAACCAGCACCATTCTAATTATGCACCAGTGATTAAGCAGATGTGACACTGAGTGAGGAAAATGTTTGATTAACCATCCAGGTGTCTAACTTTGGAAGAGTACATTTAGCAGTGTGAATCTGGGGACAACGGAGCTTGGAAGAACAGTACAATTTTTTATTTCAGTCATACAGTCTGCCCCTGTAATGTTATCATCTCCTTTTAGGATTGCTGGCCACCTTGTCAACAGACAACTCAGCACAGCACCATTTCTCATTGCTCTCTGCCAAACATACAACAGCAAACTTACTAAGTCTTCTACTCTGTTTTCAGCTTTTTATTCTACTTCCATATCAATAATCATTGCTGGAATTCACTTTATTTACCTCTAACACTCTCAGCTTTTGACTGTGTGCAGAGAGGAGCTCTGCAGGAAACAACATGTGCTTATTTGTCTCTGTTCCATACATAATTGTTAAATGGTTGCTTGACTATTATCCATTTTGGACAAGTTTCCCACATCTAATTAAGTGTGGATATCTACTGTCTAGAGCTCTCTCAGCCTGCATGACTTAAGGATAAATCAGTTCCATAAAAAGCCCAGAGAAGAGCAACTTTCCAAAAAGGGGTGACGCTCGCAGTGTGATGCAGCCTGTCCATACTGATCCATCATTACTTGGCAAGACTGGTTTAGCATAATGGCCTCACGAGCCTGTCATGCTGGCATTACACTTGACATCACATGAGCCAAATACTTGCAGCCAAAAGCATATGAATTCATCAGTGAGGAAATTCAAATCTTGTTATTAAAGTCAAGTTTTATAGCCAGGGATGACCAAGCAGCTGCTTGGATTCAAGCTATACACTAAAGACAACATGTAGACCTGACACAGTTAATCTTCTACTTAGCCAGGCAAGTGCTCACACACGCATATACAGATAAGAAGGAAAATGCTTCTGCAATACTTTGTAGTTTGTACTTTAGAGAAATTCACCTTTTCACCCATTTTTAATTGTGCCACCAGTCTTTTTTGGGCTAAGAGGTACTCTGAGGCACATCCCAGCATGTGGAAGGGTGCAGCACGCACTCCTTTAAAATACAATTCTCTCCTCCCTTCTCCTTCATCTTTGCATTGACCTAGGAAGTCAGTGTCAAGTTATTTCTCCTGAACTTCTACTCTCCTCTTTCTACTTCAAGGAGTTAGAAGAAAAGGTCACCTGGGACTTTATACTTTGAAACGAGGAATCTGTATCATCAAAAGCCAGGAACAGATCAGGAATAAAATCACCCTTTTCAAAGACCGTTGACAAAAATGAGTCATTCTTTTGGGTCTGCAGGTGCAAAACATTTTACTAAATTAAAAATACAGGGATTAACAATAACAGCCACTGGTCTACACAGGGTATTTATGAGGAAAGATTGACAAGTCACGCTTTTATGCTGCAAAACCCTGATAAATGAGAATTACAGGCTAGGATATAAGTGGTATCACTGAGAATAACAGCACCAATCAAAGCAAAAGAAAATGTAGACTAAGGCATTAAATAATTTCTTAGCAATTACTGCTAGTCAGAAACATATGCAAACCACTCATGTGTATACCATTTACTGGTCAAGAGGAATAATCCCCAACCATCTAGTTTGCCAGTAAAGCACAGAGGAACAAGTAAACCAGAGATTAACAGGACCAGGAAATACATTTTTCTTTGCATATTTAGTTGCTTAAAGGGAAATCTTCATACCAACACTCCTCTCCTTTTATGATAGGTAAAAGCTCTCAACATTTTGAGTAGCATTATCCCATTTCTTATTATAGACATTAGGTAGATTCACCAGGACTATGCCAGGCATGAACCTTCAAGTGGCCTGAACAAAGCATGGGCTACAGCCAACATATTCTCCAACATCTGGGCTATTTACACATAGATTGAATAAAACGTCGAATAACTTCAGCCAGAAATTGTGCACTGACAGAGGAAGGGATTATATTTTCCATTTATATATAATCTACTCTAGGTTATAAACATATTTTCTGTAACCTTTCAATATTATACTCTTTCAATCCCATTGCAGGAAAAAAATGCTAGCAGATTTCCACTAAGAAATAAGTAAATAATATATATTACTTACAAAAGTTGTATTTTCCAATAATAATGTAGTTGTATTTGTTTCTACATTCAGTTCAACAACATGTCCATTCCTATTTTTATACACCACTGCTGTATCTGCAACAACAAAGGCATTAACAGTTAGCAAATACATTGAGTATTTAATACAACATCTGTAGAGAAAACCAGCATATTATAGTCATTACAATTACAATACATAAAAAAAGATTGAGAGAAGAATTGCACTCATAATATCTGGTTTGTTGATTTGCCTCATGATCTTCAAAAATACCAGTTTATGCCATATAGCGTGTTCACCTCACTCGAAAGTATGATTTCACTTAAATGGAAACATTTTCTGTGGCAAAAAATGGGATTGTTGTGAATGAAGTGACATCTTGAATATAAAACCTCTCTCACCAAGATAGCACTGACACCTTAAGGTACAACCACACTCACTATGAAAATGGGCCATATACCAAAATAAAGTTTTGCAAAGAAAAAAGCTTTTGCTGGACACCATATTCACACATCTCCTTAGAAAAGTTCTAAAAAAAATATTCTGCACTATTCTGTGTCTCTGGTAATTGGACTGACAAAGATATGTACTATATCTTAAAGTTCATGTACTATATGACTAGTGCTGGGCCACAGAATACAAGATCATCACGTAAGCTGAGTGTTAGGAAAGGATGGTTAAAGCTAAATAGGTCCATTTGTAGAACATTTAAAACACTGGGATGAACTGCTGTATTTTTTTCCTTCTACCCTTTACTTGATTTATAAGTTTCTATAAGAAAAATTATCAAATACATCTGAACTAAAGAAAGAAATAAAAAATTACAAAATTAATAGTGCCTCCTATCAAAAAAGTTTTGTATCTCTTTGTACCAATATCTGCAAAATTACCAAGAAAAACAGAAAAACTATATAAGCCTTGATTTTACAAAAAATTGGTTCCAAGTTTCCCACTATTTCTAATAAGAGATTGAACAGATTGACTATTGATTCTTTCATATTATTTAAAAACCATGTAAGAAATTTATATTTAATAAAATAAAACTATTTTATTATAAAAAACGTAGAAAGCACACAGAAAGTTCTAAAATAAATCTAAAGGAAACACAAAAGAATGTTACTAATCCTCAGTAATGTCTGAGAAGTTCATTACAGATCCCTGAACTTTATGAAGAGGGAAGTAAACATGACTGGAGGAAAAGGTTACACTATCATAAAAAATATGCTTCACTTACTCAGAAAAATATAGCTGTATTTTAATTGATTCCACAGAAACTTTAGATACACAGCACTATTGAATGTCCTCTGGTAAGTTCTGTAAAATTAATGATGACTCACTGTAAGAGCTTATTAAACTTCTTCAGGATCATGACTGGGAAGTGGGGTGGGATTGATGGAGTTTAGGACAGGATTATCGGAGCTGTTGTTGAAGATGAAAAATTAGATTGTGAAGTGTGGAATTAATAGCACCTTATTATAAAGAAAAAAGATTTTAAATATTTGTTTTGAAAAAAAATAAGTAACACTTTTCAGAATGTTATTGTGGTTCCAGGTTACTGGCTACTACAGAACATTAAAGTTTTTGCAACTTCTTTTAGGGTTTTTTACATGTGTTCTTTCAGGTACCCTAGCACTGAAAATCCCCAATGATGTTGTACCACAGTGCTAAGCAATATTATAGAAAAAATAAAGTTGTCTGGACAAAGAGCTGTCCCCAGCTGAGTAAACCATAATGTGAGAAATGGCATGTATAACCCTGAGACATCAAACAGCTGCCAACAACTAGCCATGTTCAGCCCCCCTGCTTGAACAGTGCTCCAAACAACACATTTTAGGTCGATAAGCGAGACTAATACGCTACCCAAATCCAAACAGTATCAGAATGTAACTACTTCTCAGTTATCTGCTTTTCTACATACCATGTACATTTAGCCAACAGGATTTACGGCATCAAATACAGGCTGGGCAGAGAATGGATTGAAAGCAGCTCTGAGAAGACAGTTCAAAGACACCTAGGTCATACATATACAGTTAGGGAAAAACTAACGACAGGTATGAATGTTGGGATGTGTGGAAGAACTCAGTAAAGGAGATGACAGAATCAACAGCTGTGGGATGTTTTTTTCTTAAAGATATGCTTTAGATTTTTATGTCAAGAATTAGTTTAGTCTGAATGTGGGTAAATATATACAAGGTTGAGCTTGGATGGCTGTTGAGATCTCTTCTGGCCTGGAATCTGTGGATTTACCTCCCTCTACTGACTTTCTCATCCCCTTCTGCAATGAATCTTTGGGAATACAGGTTTGTCTGCACAATGTAACTCGTGTTTGTAGCTCTGTGCTCAGACAATTTTAATAAAAAATCTCAAACCTAGAGTATTTTAGTTGACTGCCTGTGGGATCAAGGGATATTTACTTTTCCTTCTGATGCATAACTTGTCTCCTGTTTGTGCTGCCTTCTCCACTTTCCTACAAACGATCAAATATTGATCTCAGCTGCAGATGGGATATTGGGGTTGGTTAGTGCTGCAGCCTCATTCGGAGAATCCACATGGGTGCACGCCTGGTACGCTGCTCAAAGGCACAGCATGCAAATTCCACAGATCTCAGAACAGACGTTTTTCCCAGCCAGCCAAAGCAGACCACAGCTCTTTCTCCCCTCCTCACCCTGCAGCTGGTGGTTTAGTTCACCTGCTGAGATGGTTTGGGTACAGCTTGCCAAATTGATTCACTCGGTTGCAGGGGTTTCAACAAAGACTCCCATAAATATCTTGCCTGTTCTCTGTATCACATATTTAAGGTTTTTCATCAGAACTGCAGTGTCTAGTTTAATTAAACTAATTGGGTTTGTTGGAAGACAAACTTAGTGACTGTGAGAACGAGGAAACAAACTTGGTGATTCAGCAGTCACTCTGATGACTGACATACAGAAAAAGGTAGGGTAGGCTCAGCTATTATTATAGATAACTATATTTGTGAAGAATTTATTCCATCTTGATTCTGAGCTTATTTCAAACCTGACTCTGAGGGAGGCTGCCTAGTAGACATGCAACTCTGTAGACCAAAACTGCTGCTGAACAGTTTCTCTACAACTTATTTGGCTTTCACAAAGAATGCAATATTAAGTAAAATATTACATGAAAACAAATTTTAAAACCAAAATTTGTCCGTGATTTTTGCAGCGTAATAATTTCACCTGAGTCAGTAACATAAATATTACATTGACATTAGTCGTAGAACAAACAATAAATTCTTTTACCATTGTGAGGCTAAATGTCTAAATTCTTATGCTATTGTATGTTTTTAAAAGTAAATCTTTTTATCATGTGCACTCATATGATTAATCCCTACAATTTAAATGATACTTTGGATGTATATATCAATATCATAATTATAGCCTTCAGTGATGCAACTATTATGCAAGTATGGTATCATCATTATCTCAGGTGGTTTTTTTTTTTTTAAATGAAAGCAGCATTTCATATAAATAGTTTTACTAAGGTTGTTGTTCCTGTTTTAGGTTTCAACAGTGATAAAGGTTCTGCTCAGGATCAGAATATGTGGTGTTTGCAGGAGATGCAGCTCTATACAGTGCTTGGCCTAAAATACATTGTTCCAGGCAATGCCAAAGTACAGACAAAATATCATAAAATGCAAAGAAATCAATGCAAAACTTTTGTTATTTGACAAGCAGCTTGACCCCCATCAATTCTACAATAACTTCTTTACTCTCATTTATTGAATTGACAACACTCTGCCACGTCCAAAATGCTACAGAATTCATTTGCAGCACTCGCTGTTCCAGCTGGCTTCACGTGGCACCATATACATTTACATTATCTAAAAAAAAATCAGGCCCTTTTAAATTCTAATGAAAAATTGTGTATTATTTGGGGGAACAAATGGACTAACTCCCATCCTGAATTGCATCACCATCATTGAAAATCAAGCTTTGAATTGTGCTCGTGTCAGAATTTGGCCCAGGGTCTATATGGCCGCTTTCTGAAAGTAGGACACTGAATTGTGGTGGTTTATTTGCTGAGTATAAACTCCTATTTCACATGTCACTGAACTTCAGCAACTCATCCTGTAATTTAAATTACACAGACTGAGTTGAAAGGGCAAGTTACCACACACTTTAAAGCAAAACTGAACTGTGACTAAACCTCCATATTCCGGACAGTTACTATTGTTTAGAGGCAACCTCTATTATCTTTACGCAAAATTGCTATACCTGTAAGCAATGCTATGAGACGTGGTATCTAGACTGCAATTGATTTGTCAAATAAATCATCTAAGTATTTCAAACAACAGTTGTGTGACATTAGTCCACTGATTCTTTAGAATCATAGAATCGTCTAGGTTGGAAGGGACCTAGTCATCTAGTCCAACCATCAACCTAACTCTGACAAAAAAATAAATAAGAAATAAAAATCACTAAACCATATTCCTGA
>JAOXNO010000078.1:9271973-9323110 GCA_028565335.1 Limnodromus scolopaceus | reverse complement strand
ATTGCCCTTCTCTGGACCCGCTCCAGCACCTCAATGTCTTTTTTGTGGTAAGGGGCTCAAAACTGGACACAGTACTCGAGGTGAGGTCTCACCAGTGCTGAGTACAGGGGGAATTTTATTCTCTTTCACTAGTTTTCCCCAAATGAACACTAACTGTTTTTTCACCAACTTGAAAAACAAGACTTACTTAAAGAGAGCCATTACGCCATACTTCACAAGGATACAACTAATATTAATTAAGTAGGGCAACTGACGAGCCCTGGGGCTCCCGTTTGAAGGCAAGGCCCAAGGAGTTTGCTAGGGATACAGTAGTTAGGCAGTTTTGTGCATAGAAACCATTGGATATTAAGGCCATCTATCAAATACTCTCAACACCATAAGTAGCATCTAAAAAGTGAAAGAAACAGGACAGACACCCAAGCAATGCTGAAAATCTGCTCCAATATATCTAGAATATGGAGGCCTCAGGGCAGTCTTCTGAAATTACTGATCGTGTTAACCTGAAGATCATGAATGCTTGTTTTCCCATTGAAAATATTTATTAAGTTTTGGTTTGTTTAAATAAAATTCTGCTTTGCAGCACAAACAGAACCATTAGCAAATCAGAGTCCCCCTTTTCCTTATATTTTACATTTTTTTAAATAAAAACATAAGAAAAGGTTGATACTTTTCTGTCAACACATACGTCAATCAGTCTTTGCTGTACACAGTATTATTAGAACTGCAGATGGCATTTCATTAAATTGATTATAGAAAATGTCATGCTAATTAAAATAGAGAATGCTTTCCGATTTAATAAACAGGAGGTGCTAGACAAATCTTTGTCTAATTAAGTGTTTTCTAATTAAATAAAACAATCATTTACAAAGACACTACAGACACAGACCAAATTTCAATATGCCAAATAAGTCACATGTCAGCTGAGCAAGATTTTCACTGCTTTTCTAAAAGTTTAGGCTCTTGTCAGTAGTCCTTTCAAGAGAACATTTATTCTACGCTACTTTTATAATGTAAACTGTGACACTTCTAGACAATCTTTCATTATATAGAAGATTCCCTATTCAAAATAGCTTGCAAAGTTGTAGGCATGGGTAATTCCTGTACTTTTTGACTTCTACGGGTCTTCTACTTCCCCTCTAATGCCCAACATAAACTACCAAAAACCAGGTGGAGATCTTATGGCACAGTAGCTACAGACGTGGAAGCAGCACAGTTACAGTAGCATCCCGCCAGAGACCAGCAAATTAGCTCTGCTGAGAGGGTGGACTTTTCCTTTATTACGCAGAGCTATATTAACATGAAGATAAGAGCCCAAGAGAGCAGATCTCAACTGTTATACTGATATTAATGGAATAACCATCCCAATCAAAAACAATCTTGACTTTTTTTTTTAAAATTATGCTTTATGGCATGTTGTCTTTTTGTGCAGAGAGGGGTAACTAGCACAAACTGGGAGAACAGGCGTTTGCACAAAACCTATACTCATACTTTCTTCAACTCCAGAATAACAGGGACTCTGGATTGGCCCAGATAATTCAACTTTCTTTATCGATGTATTCTCTGCTTTTCCTGATCTTGTTGTCAGATATCATATCAAGTCACGCTCAACTCTTGCCAATTTTCAGTGGTCCCGATTGCTTTGGTATATCAATATATGAAAATCTTCAACTCTCTCAACAGTCAGTATTAATTTACAAAATCACAGATTTGTTCCCTATTATGCAATTGTAAAGGATCCTGCCTCGTTATTACAACTGCTGATATCCCCATGCTGGCACTTCAGACTGGGCAGAGGAAGCAGACAACTCTTGAATACTAACAAATCCACTGAGGGATTGGTTTACAAGAACAAAATACAATACTGGAATATACAGTGCAGTTAAACTTGCGTTCTTGAGTTTGAACTGAAGCAGGTGAGGAAGTATTCACTGCAGAGCTGTGGGAGGTGTACAATCTCTACACAGACCTGCTCACTCAGACTTCCCAAATCCAGGCTGCCCCAGCAGGGTCTGTCTCATTTTCTCAATTTCAAGAGTATGCTCAGAATAGCACAGCTCTAGCTGAGCTCCAGCTTTCTGAAATGGTCAATACACCATGTGACAGCAAGATGTTAACGTGCATCATTTAAGGAGCTATCTAACAATTATAAAAAGTTGAAAGAAGAGAGCAGTTGTGCCATAATTAATCTCCTATCAGAAGTAATAAAAGTGTCCTTCACATTAGAATACAACTGGACAAAGCACTACAAAGCAAATGAATAAAAATAAATGAAAATGCAAAGATCTAAATGTGGACTAGCATAAATGGGAAGCAGTTATCTAACCCAAAGAGCAATCAGTTGATGGACTAAAGCATGAGATTTGACTATTTTTCCATTCCTTCTCAACACTGTCCCCATTCCACTTTTTTTAATGCAGAAATCTCCCTCAGTATTTCTGTCATTACTGGGAGGAAAATGTTAGGGATATTCATTTCCCCCCTAGAGCCAAGCACTAAACATGATTTCATGGTGTTAAAAGCTAGGATAATAGACTTGAGTCTATTAGTCCATTCCAATTTGTTTGAAATGCAATTAATACTAAATCAGCACCAAGAGGAGGGGAAGGGGCAGTATTCACAGCAGACAGAGCGCCTTCCTAATAGGCTACATCATTGCTCGTGTGCCTACAACTCCAGTGAGGTCCACCAGGTTATTACTCCCAGATACCTTCTGGCACCTACACTGTTATTTAGCATTTCTCTATTAAAAAAAAAAAAAAAAAAAAAAAAGGAACTTTAAATCAGAAAATGTACAGTACTCTTAAAAAACGTAAAGAGTAAGACTAGTGAAAGTTATACCAGCACATTGGTTTCCTCACCCCACATTGTGCAATGATGGTGAAACATCAGACATTGGTGTAGATGTAACTTTGCCAGCACAGAACATTCCACCTTTTCCTAAATTTCCCATAAAACTGCTCAGCTTTCCAAACTACATGGAAACATTTTTGGTCAGGAATAAAAAAATAATCTCTGGTTGCTCTCTCGCGCTGCACCAAGAACCATTTCTAAGCCAGCTTGGCAATGGGCTCACCCAGCTGTTCCCCAATTAACGTACATGTCCCTGGACTATCAAGACAATTAGGGAACAAATTGCCAGTCTCAGTCACACATCCTATCCCAGCCTCTTCCCCAGAGAGATAATAAGGTATCTCAATACAGCAGCACTTCTCTGACAGCCTCGGGAGTTGACCTTTCTGCTGAGACTGCCAAGAAGGCAAGCCAGACGGACACAGACGGCTCTGCTTTGGAGTGGGCAGTGTGGCCCAGGCCAGATTTCACACGGATTACTGGACTGGCAAGGCTGCACTTCGGATAAGATATAACGATGTCAAGGAAGGAAAATTTATGTGCTTCTCTACTCCTATATAATTAAAATTCACAAATAAAACTGCAAATTTCCACCTACAATAGAAACGTGAACTTTCTGTGCGTCTCAAACACTCCCGAGAGCTCATGAATGTTTCTACTCCTGTGTTGCTTTAGAAGTGACTGGTATTTCACAGACAAGCCCAACAAGTGAGAAAAATAAAACTCAATGGCTATGTACATACCACAGCAAAAGACCGGTCTCTGGAGCAGCCGTAGGGCTGCAGTTTCCTCACCCCCTTTTGCCCACATGAAGGTGTCTCACTGAGCTGATCCAACCAGAACCGATGGCTCAATGCTTCCACCACACTCAGGCTGTGGGCTTGCAGTGAAAAGATTGCAAGAATCATACTGGAGTGGCCTCAGGACTGTCCTTCACAAGCTGCAGAATGTAGCCCTTGAGAATCTGGCAACCCCAGCAGAGGACATTGAATGCAAACGAGGTCATACTGCAGGATTTCCAGGTTTACTCTGACAATGCCGGTGTTTATTATTTACCATTCTCCAGCTAATTTCTCTTGCAAGAGGAAATTGTGCTAAGTCCAGTACAGGCTATAGTAAACTTCATCTTGAAGAAATTGTAACCAAAATAGAGGCTACAGAGCACGTGATTATGCAATGCAATATCTAACCCCAAAGAGAGCAAGGGTAGTCTTGAGGCATGCTATTTGCTACTGAAGAAACTTGCAGATGTTTTTTTGGAAAATAAGTATTCACAGGCACTTGAAAGGCAAAACAAATATATGTATCAAATTAGCTTTACTCAGATCTTATACTATGTTTCATTCAAGATGGAACCAACTACCACCAACGTATCATAACTCTCCAAATTCAGTCAATGAAATCAGAAGGCATTATATTATGTCCCAAAAGCAAAAATGCCTATTAATCCCATTAAATATCAATTTGCAGAGTATGATGGTGGCAAATTACATTGCCATTCAGTGCTCCATTTTCCTTAATTTTTAATGACAATTCTCTCCTTCAGAATAACCATTTTACTATAATGGAAACAACAATCACTAAATCTACCACACCTGGCATTGCTATTATAAGACTGCATCACACACACACACACACAAATTACCTCATTAGCCATTACACAAGCAAACTCTCCTCCGTAATGAATGGGTTGACTGTCTTGAACCTTGGCCCACAGTCAATACAGGGAGAGAATAACCTAAGGCTGAAAATAACGCTGATTATCTACTGGAGTGTGTCATAATATTCAACGACCAGGAGAATATTTAATTCTATACAGACTAATTTGAATGGCTCTCTACTGCCGTTTCCATGACTAGTACAACACAGAGTGCAGCCCCATTTCACAGATGGTACTGAATCTTCAGTCCTCATCAAAACAAGGAAAGTATTCAACCGACAAAAATGCTTTTGATTTATTTACTAATATGAAAAAAAAAAAATAACAGAAATAGAGATGGTTCATTTATGTACACACAGTCTCTTTCTCAAGGCTCTGCAGATGTGGACAAAAGCCCCCTGCAGTGCCGCAAACACACTGCCACTTGGTGTAACTGCTTGTCACCACAGCTGCTATTTTGGCTAAGTGTGAACAAGGTATCTCCCCAGCTCAAAGTCTGAGCCTCTACCTCTAGAAATAGCTGTATCATCATCAACTGGATGGTGATAATAGACACTATTTGAGATGGGTAGAAGGGAATGCTAATTATCTGTGAAAACCAATCCCCTCTATTTTTTATTACTTTGTGACAGTGTTTGATAAGTTTTGAGTAGCAAAAGGTAAAAGATTGTGATCTTAAATATGTAATTTAAATCTGCTCTGAAATTCTGACATAGATAACAATAAGACATATTTCATAGTTACCATTTTGCTGCCACTGAAAATTAAATTAAATTTAAAAATATGATGCTGAATAGTAACAGAGTATCTGTACGCAACAGAAATGCTTCTTATTTTAATAAATATTCATCATTATGGCAATGGATAAAAAAAATTCAGTAAGCCACTAATGCGTTTACTCTCAGCCCTTTTCAGTGAGACAGTTACCATGTGCTTCAATTTCACTGCACTGAATCCAACAGCTTTGCTGGAATTTAGACATCTTTGTTAAATCCTGACTGTACTGGAGTTAATGAGAGTTTTGCTTCACAGTGCAGTGGACCCACAATTTAGCAGGTGCAGCTAAATGTCACAGAACTACACAATTGACAGGACTTGGGTTTTTTATTTTATACTACCAAAGGATAAACAAAACATTCTAAGTTATTATAAAAATAAACAACGGTAGGCAATTTTCTGTTTACACTTAATTATTTAACCTGCCCTTTCCAAAATAGCAGGTGTCTCATTCTGATTTACGAGAAAAACATGTTGATTAAGTGAAGATCATTAGCTCTTCAGAATTATCATGCAACCAATAATATACAAATCACATCAAGGCACTGTTGTGATTTTATTTGCATCTTTTTATGAACCTAAAATACCAGTCTGTGTTAAATTATTTCTACCATTAGTCATCTGGACTTTGTATAAAAATTAGACATTCAAAAGTCACATATGCCATTTAAATTTTTGCCCAGAAGTATTAAATCCCGTGTATCAAAATTCAACTTATGAGTGAAAGCATTTTAGAGGTCTTGTTTTCATATGTATTCATTAGTGACCATACTACCAGTGTTCTTGTGAAATATCCATGCTAGCTAATACAAAAATTAAATGGTGAGTGTGTAGGTCCAATCACCATAGATTGGGAAACACAAATTTGGCACAAACATTTGAAAACACTGGCATTCATTTGGTTTGGACATCATTGTCTAGTCTGTATATGTCATTCCAGTGGGCTGCTCAAGCGTGGGGAATTAGACAGGCAGCACCAGTGACTGTGTAGGATTACCAGGACACTGCTTATCTTGATCCAGAGGTTCCTGTCCCACATGGCACACTGAGTGCAAGCTTTTTACTTCCATAAAAGTAGGAAGCAGATCCGAAGAATGAAATGACCTAGGAAGCAGTCTTATCATCAGGATGCAAATAGAAAACTCAGACCTAAAGCTCAAACACACACAAACAACCCTTCTGATTAAAACAGATCAACTAAAGCCCCTCATACTGGCCTGGAAAGGATTCTGAATATATTTTGGAGCACTCGCCAACAGATTTTATTTGGCTCAAAGATGAAGTCTTAGTTCTAAAGGGAAAGAGACACAAGCTAGTAAGTTCCTATCTTAACATTATCTTCCTGTGCTTTGCTTTACTTCAAAATTACAAAGGTGACATGTTAGTTAGGGACACTTTGTACAGCTCATCTATGCAATTAATTTAAAATAAAACGTAGCTGAATGGCAATATTACAAGAAGAAAATCATGGAAAGGTTGAACAGTTGCACTCTTGGCAAGCCAACAACTGTTCTTTAACAGCATGAACATCTGGTGGTAATTTGACTGCATGTTACCCACAAAAGGAAGAGCACAGATCTGCTCCAGGTGTGATATGCAAGTGAAACAATAGAACTTTTATCCATACTTTAGTCATACATTAATTTCAAAGAATAAATACTTAAATTACAGTTCCAAATGTATCCTACTGAGTATTCCAGTGAATTATGCTACTTACCTGCTTCTGATCAGATAATTCAAGAAATTCACCTTTTTTTTTTTATGTTCCCCTTTCAGATTAACATTGTTAATGATCTTATTAGTTTCTAGTTTTCCCTAAGTAAAAGTGTCAATTGAAATGCTAACTTCCTTAGCTGATCTGTACTTGCCCAATAACTTCTTTAGTCACCTAGAAATTATTCTATTAAAAGTTTAACACACCTGTTTGGAGATATTTTTATTTTTGCACCCAAAAAAACCCAGGAAAATAGCTGGAAGGACTGAATAATATAGATGATGAAAGGTGAAAAATATATATCCAGTGCTCATAATCTATAACTATTAAAATAAATGGACCCAGAATAAGCATCATTTTGTAATGAGGAGACCCTGAACAGAAACACCTTTGCTTTTTCTCCTCTACTCCATTACCAAGGATGTATCACAGGGCGTGTAAGAAGTGCTGATCCACAAACATTAACAGGAATGAAATCTCTTTTGGTGTAACTGTGCCTTTGGCAGAACATCCATATTTTCAAACCTAAATATTTTGCTTTGGAAGAGTATTAAATACCTTGCTAAATGAGAGATCTTAAATTTGTTTACATGTATTCATTTTTATCACCTTTATTAAACATTTTTCTGATGCTGAATTTGTCAAACATATTTTGTTCTATTATTTTCATTTTCTGTGCAATTAAAAAAAAACCCTCATACACTAAATCAGAACATTGTGCCAACTTTTTTCCAAATGCAGATCACTTTTAGTAGTTCTAAACACAAACTTCATTCTAGTTTACGGGTACAAATTTAAGTCACTGCAGGGAAGCTATTTAACAGTTCCACGTATTCATCTGCAATGCATGAAATGGATTTTGTCTTCCAAATTATATATTCCAACTATATAAAGGCTGGACAGTCAGAACTGATGTAAATAGAATAAACTGCATTCATTATACACAGCAGCTTTCAAGGCCAAAAGGGCCCATTATGGCCTTCTGTCTTTAATTCTTTCAGAGCACAGATTACAGGATTTTCACCTGCAATTCCAGCACCAGGACTGTAATTTCCTGATGGGTTCTCTTTTATAAAAGTATGCAGACTTCTTTCAAACACTTTCATGCAGAATCCACCACTTCTGCTCTCTGAATCCAGTTTGTGTCACTGAAACAACTCACTATTAGGGTAAAAATACAAAATCCTACCTAAACCTATCCAGCTTACTACAAACATAACTGTGGGGACTGGCCCTACACCGTTGCTTCAGCACTTTGCCATTCAAGGTCTTAGCATAACCATTTCAGTCCCTTCATCTCTTGGTTTTCAGGACTAAACCTATTCTAAATACTTTTCTAAAGACTAATTACTCAATGTCCATTACTTAATTTAATTAAGATGTCCATATAAATTTCTATGCCCCATACAAACACATATTCTATCTGCACAGAGTGCAAACATTCCTTTTTCTGCAGCAGCATTTTCCCTGAATTGGAGAACCAATAGAGTGACAACATTACTGTTACTGGAACACTTATTTTCACCTTAGACAAAAAAATGCATTGGATCAGCTTTAAAGGCACAGCTCTACCTTGACAACAGAGGTATTACACATTTTTCCTCCAAGAAATGAACCCAGAAATGGAGTTTCCAAGGAAGAAACTACTTCCTAGGAAGAAAACAGCTACTGTTTTTGAGGACGGATGTCTTGTTCCAGGTTTGGGCCAAGAATCCTTGGCCTGATATCAATGACTCTAAGAAAGAATTTTCGCTCTTCTTACTCAGCAGAAGGGCAGAGGAAGAAAGCTTCCAAGCTCCCTTTGGCATACCTGATTTGGGAGAGATGACAGGAGAGAAGTGCTTTAATTCTCACTTACAAAAAAAAAAAAGGCAGCTAGCTCTTGGCAAGAGCAGGTTACTTATTCCCTACAGCAAAGAAAGCAGTTGGGAGAAAACTGTAACTTTCAAAATATTTGAAACTCATCACTGCTGAAGTTTGGCACAGCTTGGCTCTGGCTCTCACTGCAGGACTTAATCACTGTTCTTCCTACCTCCAGGAAAAATATTGGGAGTACACAAGAAATCATGCAAAGAAAAATATATTCAGAAATATATCGGTATTTTCAGTAAATAAGCAACCATTACAGGACTACCTATGGAACATAATTTTATTTCTAGCTATGAAAAAAAAAGGCAAAAAAGCTATCACCCATGCTTCTGCAGTCTTACAGCCAATTAAACACCCTTCTTCTGAAATACTACAAGACAGTGGAAAAAAATGGTAATGTAACAAATAACCTGCATTTCATCTTTTTAACATGCTATCTTTTTAAGATAAAAAGCCTTTGAAAGCCTTCAGCACACAGGTATTTCCAAGTCCTGTGTTTCTTGTTACTACTTCTAATTAGTACCTGAAATTCTATTCCATTTATTTTTCCCTTGTAAAATACAGCTGGTTATACACATACCTGAGGTTGGGATAAACAGTACAATGTTAGCACATCCTAACATAGTTACATGTTAAAGTGATGTGGCACATAACACTGTACAGTATTTTTTTTACAATATTGCATTTGATCAGATAATTAGCATACACCATTATAAGTTCAATAAAAAGGTCCTACAAATAATTATGGAATGGTAAATATTAGCTACATTGTCTAGATCACATCAGGATTTCCTGTATCCTTGTAGGAGAGGTAAGATAATACTCGTCCTCTTGAAGATGATACTAACCCTGTTGTCAAGTTCTTTCATTGTCTGTCTGATAAGATAGTACCCATACACTTAACTATTCAATACGTCCAATTAACATCAATCACATCATAAAATATTGTGAATATACGTCACATACCAAGAAAATACTATCAATTCCACAACTTCATATGTAGGTCATTTAAAAAAATACAGTTCATATAGCATAAAGATGAAGTTAATTATTCTTTTTTAAGTAGCAATTTTAAAATATAATGCCTACTAAAAATCATTTTCATGCAAAAGAAGCCAGGGCAGCATTAAGCCTTATGAGAACAAGCAGCCTCTGAGATGGCTGGTGGAGCAGAGGCTGGAGCATGGGGTCACAGGGAAGAAGAAGGACAGCAGTCGCAGTGGCCCAGGCACATGTGTCCACGAAAGGCTCATCTCTCAGACCAGATTCTGAACCTGCACTCCCCTGGCACAGCACCGGTCACTTAATCCAGACCATGAACTGAAATGGATTTATTTGTGCACTAGAGATGTTGGCCAAAAAAATATGTAATTAATCAATATAATAAACAACGTGTTTCAAAAAGTGGAAAAAGAGTGATTTTTTTTTTCCTTTAAATAGGTTTTTCTTTTCTAATTATACTTTAATGATTGTTTTTGTAAATGTTAAATGAATCATTTCACTAATATGTGGGTTTAGAGGAAATGTTAATATACTTAAAAGCTTAATACATTGGGGCAATTTCTGACTGATAAGCCATAGAAGCAAAACACTGAGAGTAAACTCCAACACAATAAAGGCAGTACTTTCTACATCACCTACACTGTACTCATATCCAGAGTATTTTGCCTGTCACCCAGAGTGAATTCAGCTATAAAAGCGCCCTGCCCAGCTTTGCATCCTTTGAGTTAGGAAAAAAAAAAAAAAAATCCCTCAACAGCTTGGGCACAGAAACAGAGCTCTCTACATAGTACTTTATTTTATGATTGCTCATAGGGTCATTGGCAGTGATTGAAGTGCAGTCAGATGTCTTCATTAGAGGGTAGTAAAAATGCTGGTGGCCAGGAGGATTAAAACAAGTCATATTTCTCATTTGGACAGCAAATAAGATGGCCAATATTTCTAATTCAGTTATTATGATAGATTTATTTATGCCTCTGCATCCTTACATTGGTTATATACTGTAATAAAGATTGAACTGATATACGCAAAATACTTAAGCTCAGATAGCCAAGGGAGGAACACAGTCATTCCTTCCCAGGAAAGGGGCACTAGAAAAGGAATTCTGCATTGCATTTGATGGGATAAATTGTTGTCAAGTCTAGAAGAAAGCATAAGAAAACATTTCTAGTTTTTCTTCTGCAGACAGTTTTTCTGTATGAGATGGTCTTTCCCATAGCCCTAGGTTTCACCAAGCAGAAAGTTAAAGCATTTACTATTAGTTTAACTCCTGGAACACTTCATTTTGTCATTTTTTGGTTATTATTTCACCAGGTTTCATTCCATCTACATCCAACTTTTTCCAGCTAAACTGAAAACTGGAAAAGCAACACTTTATTGAGTCAGTTACCTGAAAAAATTCCAGAGCAAGTCATACAGTCACAGACCAGAGACACTGACACCAAAGGGACTGCCAAAGTTACCTCGCCTGACCCCTTACACATCATGATATTAATAAAACAATAGTATCAAAAAGCCAGAAATTCTTCTGAAAAAGCATGAGTAAGTAAGAAGACACATATACGCAAAGCAGAGAGTCCCTTAGAGGAATGTGTTTTACAGTAATAAAAAGTGTGCCTGTTTCTATACCCCAGTACCTCATTAACTCTATGAAGGTATTCATAGATTCAATTTTGTTTAGAGAAGATCATATGAACTTATCAATGATGACCAGCAACTGATAAGGAAAAATTTTAATCAGATATAAACTAGATATAGTGATAAAGGAATAATTTGTGTAAGTTTTTCTCTGTAAAGTCTATAGCTAGAAGGAAACAAACTACAATCATGTGCAAAACAGAAAAAGAACACCCAGTTGTCAGAAATTCCATACCGCAAGTAAGAATCAATTGTTGTATCACATTATACAACCATAAAATAGAAGAAGAAAAGAATGAGATGCCCCTACACTGAAGGAGATTCATTGCATGAAATGCATTTCCAAATGTACTTCATTTTGGTAGGCGGTATCTTCTACAGAACCAATAGATGAACTCTGTAACTTACAATCAGACTGGAAAGATTTGGGGACTATGCTGCAGAAGATAACTAGCATTGCCTGCGATAGAACCAGAATGCACATTTACAATCCAGATCAAAAAAAAAAAGTTTCATGTTTACTCGCTCAATACACAACACGGCAAAATTCTTGCACATATTTGGTTGTTAAGGTCACCAGTGAACTCCTTAAATAAACCTTTTCCCCTCACAGGAAACAACTAACATGAGAAAGAATTTTTCTCTCACTACAGAAGACATAAGAGACTCTTTCAGTTCACCAACTGGTGATTCTTGTAACACAGAGAGACATACAAATTCAAACACTTAAACAGTTAAATTTTGCATCCAGTCAACACTAAGAGTTATTGCTGGTCATGGACGATCCCTGTAGGTAATGTTTGAGTGTTACAGGAAATTCAGAAACAGGAAATAGAAGGCACTAAAGTAAAAAGTCAGTTAGCTCGATTTCAAAAGCAAATACTTACAGGCAAACATTTCACAGTCTCTTCAAATCTAAAGGAGACAAAATGAGCTGGCAAACCTTTCCTTTCTCATACTAGTATTTTTCAATAAATGCAAAAAGATAATCTGAGTGGCTCCCCTAGACATTCGTCAGGAGTGATCCTGAACAGATCCCAGCAAACCTTCAGCAAAGATGAAGGTGTTGGAGTGTGCATGCAAAATCAAGGACTTAGCCATAAACGCATTATAGTGGGTGGCTGCACGAGGACAGCATTTGTACATGGAGTATAAATAAATGGTGGGGTAGTAATGTTCTCTCTTGAATCATGTAACAGTTTCTTTGATAGAATTATAGTGGCAAATGACTAGAAGGGAAGTATGGTGACTTCTGTGCTGCTATGGCTAGGAAACAAAAACGTGCATTTCCTGTGACGCAATAACACATCAATTGTGTGACTTTCATCACTGGCTTTTTGTAATCTTACAATTATTTTAATCTCATTATTTTCTATGTGCAGCACTTTATATAGCACTACATGTAATAGCTCCATTATATTTTTGTCTTTTAAAGATACGTACTAATTAACTTAATATGGTGAATGATATCACCAGGCAAACTTCCCATTAAATAATGCCATTTGGAGAGGTTTAATAGATGTCTTTATCACTTGGTGTTTAGTTCTTAACCGTGCATAATATTTCTTAGACCAGATTACCCCAGTATTGATGTAAAGTAGCAGCACAGGCTACAATTATGTAAGTAAAAGACACAGGGCATTGAGACTAAACTTGCTTGAAACAAAATAGTACATCCAGTTTAACTAAGTACCTGTGTCAACAACCCCTGCAGGTAACAGTGGTACTCCAAGAGAGCCAAAATAAGTGCTTATAGCTTGTAATTCAGCTTTGGCATTTTGAAATGCTGAGGACATTATCTGAAACCTTCCGGTGATACATAGAATTGAGTTTTACTCTCTGCAGATTACATACTGTAATTTCCCTATCATTCACATGCTAGCCTGTAATATTTCTCTTAATGGGAAAGAATATCTTTTATGACATATATAACAAATATATCGTTACCATTTCTTCCCCAGGTCTGAAAAACAGCAATCTTAGCACTGAGTATAACAGAAATAGTGCGATTATAATGTACTTTAAACTCCTGTTTTTATTTTAATGATGCCCTATTTTTATTGATATTTTTATAGAGATAGAGGAGATACCTGACTTTTCCCTAGACAGGTAGTGATGACTGAAGATTCCTGCACCTTGAATTTCTACCAGTATTGATTGAAAGGTTGAAGACAGAAGTATATAAAAGCCACACAAGTAGTACAATGGTAGCCAACAACAAGGTGGGGGAAAAAAAAAAAAAAAGGAAAAAAAAAATGTATCATAAATTTACAGAGTTAGAAGACTTCATCAATTTTCCCAAAGGATTACTTTGTCGTTCAAAAGAGAAGAAAAGTTATCTCAATGGCAGAAGCCATAGAGGTACCTTGGAACTGGGTGAACTGTATTCAGAGTTTGATCATTAGGAGAATAAGTATTTTGCAGACAGGAAAGAGGAAAAAGAAATCACTTAAATTAGCTTTTTGAAAATAAAAGGTTCAAGCTGTTTGCTTCAGCTGGAAATGTTTTAATACTATGCCTTGTGACATAACAGGTAGAACAGTCACCCAATAAGCATGAAATTCAGGTTCAAATAACCTCACTGTCAACTGCAGTGGCTTTATGGTAGGAAACAGAATACAACTGACTTTACAGATAATCTGTCTCTCTCTTAATCTTTGAGTGGGTTGGTCCTAACTTTTCAGACTTACTGATCTGGAAAGATTTAAAAGATGTTTACTGTATCTCTAACAAATATCTCAAACGCTACAAGATATAAAGGAACTGTCTCCTTTCCTGCTGCATGAATTGTTCCTTTCTGAATCAGACTTTTACATTCGTTCAAAATAACGAAAAGCCCAATTTACCTCAAATAAATTTCCCATTTGAGGAAGATCTTGATCTTTGAACTGATCCACAATCAGCATTTTACATACACACACACATCCTTCTGTCTGTCCTTTGTTCAGTTGCTATAGTAAAACATTCATTCACTGCAGTCAGTTTTTCAGCTGAAAATGAGCAACCTTTCATAGTAGCATCAGAAAGGACAAAACACAGTCACTTCAGCACCAACAGTCAAATCGTGCTTTAATATCAACGTTTGTTTTGCACACATCTCTTGAAAAAGAACTGAGAACTGCTAGTATGCCATGAATTAATCATCCTGTGAAAGTAGAGACAGAAAGGATTTCCAGAGAGGCTCAGCCATACAGATGCTGGAGCCATCATACTTGTCACCCAAATTTTCTCAATTTTATTCAAGAGGAAAATTAATTCATAGAGATGTCAACAATATACATACAGCGTATGCAAAAATTCAACGTATATGCTTTTCTGAAGATGCACGAAACAAAAAGCTATGATGAAGTCTAATATTAGCTTTCAGATAAAGCCCAGTATATTTCTATAGGCACCATAAATGCATATGGTATTTTATATATATATATATACAAACTTAGTACCAGAAAATTTCTATTAGAGAGGGTTATATAGGTTAATATACTCCTGTGTTAATTTGGATGCTTCAAAACTTTGTGCTTTACTGACATTTCCCTAGACAAGCCCAAGGAAGAACAATCATGTAAGCAGCAGAAAATGAAGAGCAACTATTTTCTCAATACTGTCCAGGGTCCTCACGGGATTAGAAAAAATTAAGGCTATCTGAGCAGAAATTAATAACTGGTTAGGTTTTTTTCCATTCTCTTCCTGGGATGCAGGCACTGCAGATCACTTCTTCCACTCCCCTCTTTCTCAGAAAGATAAACCAAATTGATTGGCTTGTCCTTACATGTGGTGGAAAAATCTTGGCCATAAAGCAGAGGAAACCTACCTGGTAGAAAAATCTAACTTACTCATTAGCGAAAATTTTCCTTACAAATGTGTAATTTCCAGCACC
Source organism: Limnodromus scolopaceus (assembly GCA_028565335.1). Lineage (NCBI taxonomy): Eukaryota > Metazoa > Chordata > Aves > Charadriiformes > Scolopacidae > Limnodromus > Limnodromus scolopaceus. The sequence continues at coordinate 9,307,726 of JAOXNO010000078.1, read as the reverse complement.
AAGAAGTCAGATTAATTACAAATACTATCAGACCTGTGCTACAAAGAGGTAAATCATCTGATTACCACCAAGAGATGTTGGTTATTGCATGCTTTTTATTAAATCTATACTTGAAAAGAGCAATCTTCCTGAGAAATCTATCTTATCACCAGAGCTTTTGTAAGAAAATGCAATGTAAAGAAACACTGTGTAATCTTATCTGCTGGACTGTGTATCTTTTGCAGGATGAGCCGTTCTGAAATTAGACTGCCTTTAAATAGATTCAATAGTTTTTTCAGTGTGTTTTGTCTTCATATATACCATAGGCCAAAAAGGAAGACTCAGGATGTCATTGTGATCTATACTACCTCTGCCTCTCATGGTAAATAGCAGTCATAACACTTCTTTGACCAGGGAGAAGAAGAGGAACTTTACTGAAAATTGAGAAGTTTTGATATTTCTAGCGTTTCTTTTCTGTTTCCTAAAATCCAGCTATGATTCCTTCTTTTTTTTCCTTATTTTACCATATTTCCTTCAGAGGAGCATGACTAAAGGGCCACTATTCATGTAAATGAAACAGCATCTTATTTTGATTCGTAATGGCAGCCAAACATATATTATGAGACAGCACATTATCCCAGCTAGTAGACCTCATAGGCTCACATACATAAAACCAGGCATTGATGGTATCTCAGAAAGTCATGGGGTCAAGGCACAGCCTTCAGAAGTACTTCCAGAGACCTCAGTGGGCTTTAATTCAGTCCCACAGGCCCTCACTTGCATCTCCTTAGTAAGGAAAGCCAAAGTACCTGCTGGCACATATCTGAACAAACAGCATTCCTGAAAGGAGCACTGATTTTTGAGGAAAAGTCCCACTGCCCCCAGTGATACAACATCAAGCACCAAATGTTTGCATTGGGGTTCCAAAGCAACTCATTATTTTTCCTTTTATTCTTACATCAATATAACTTTCAAAACTTTGAAATTATAAAATATTTAAAAGTCCCAAGTAGGTTATTAGAAGCTCACATTTGAACTTTACGAAATCAGCAGTAGTTGATGCATCTCCAAATGTTAACAGTATAAATATTCACACATATGAAAACAAATTTCTGGTCACATTAAGCAGCATTTTTAATAAAATCTCCTGATAAATAAGTAAACAGTAGAGCACTTCAAGGTTGTTTGGTCTGCATTTTTTTTGTAATAATGATGGAGGACCAGCCTGAAAGATTTTTCACGTCAGTGGTTCTAATGTCTACATACAAATAACAGTTGTGGTGTGAACATGGCTCTAAAAGTTTAATCTGGATTGTGTATAAACTAATGGAAAGACTCTTTTTGTTCTCATTTAGAGACATGGATCAAGCCTCATCACTAAAATAAGATATTTGAAGACAGTACTTATGCAACCCAGGACATGTTATTTACAAGACAAGAAAGTATCACTATGTTAAACTTTTTGTTTGAGACAGCCTCCAGAATGGCCTAATAAAGGAAAGGCTGATGACAAAAATAGCTTTTCACTGCCACTGAAGGAGATGAGAGAGATTTTAATGGGCTGCTTAATAAAATCCTTATATATAAATAGTAACATTATTTTAGAATTGTGATAAAGAAGCAGAGAAGACAATGGCCAACTTGTGGGAGCTGCTGAGCACATCTCAGAAGTAGCTAAAGACCATACTAACCTTTGGTTAAGTTCCTGGGGTGCCACAGCTTCCAGCATTCACAAAAATGGGACAAAATATATGATCAAACAGAAACTATCACACACCTCCTCTGCCTTCACCACACCACTTTGCCCCTTTCCATACCTCCTTATTTGTGAGAAAAGCAAACAGGTACTCAGGAGTCAACATAAATTATAATTTTACTGATCAGCACTTTCTTAGAAGGCATTGAAAAAAACCCACTTATTTATGAGTAGAATGAAACACACAGAAACATCCTAAAAGTTATAAAATACTATTCATTGGTCTGTGAAGACAAAAAGAAGTCTGTGTTAAATAAAGCTTCATGAATGATTCACAAGGCCCAGATTTCCCTCTATTTCCAGCAGTGTTCTCAAGCCAGTTTAATATTTCTAGGTAAATAATTCATGCATTTTGTTTCTAGCAATAATGCATTCTCAGAAATGCAGGCTGCACAGTACGCTGGGCTCTTTCCCTGGACTTTCCAGCTGTGCTGTCTGAAAGTACATCACTTAATTCCACTACCAGAAGTGATTATTACCTGTTTTTGAGCATGAACAAGGAAAAATGAATAATGACCAAGCTTTTCAGACATAGCCTGAACTATAATATATTAAAATGGCCATGAACACAGAAAAGTAAAGTTGCTATCTGTACATTAGACAGACAGTCACCACAAATGATGGAATAGTTCTTAGAGTAGACAGATCATGAGAACTGAACACTCAGTATTTCCAAGGACAGCCCCACAATAATGAGGAAGAGCACAGAAAGATTTGAAATGACATTTGTGTTAAGAATGGTCTCCTAGCTATACACTTACTTCTTATCCTTTGCAAGGATAAAGTTTGCAAGTACTGATCCTCTCCTTGTCAAAAAAAAATGTCTTTATATATGCTGCTTTCTGACTTGCTGTGGGGAAGGCAATTACTTTACAAAGATTACTATTTAGCAGGTTTTTACTTTCACCCTGAAAAAGATTTCTACATAAGATAATATAGTAGTGTTGTATCCTACAGCATGCCAGCTGTAATAAAGCTGTGAAAAAAATCAGTTACAAGCTTATAGCTATTAAAACAGACCATTTTAGAACATTAAAAAGGTAACATAGTTTTACGCATGGATTCTGAAGTATAATTATCACACGCAGGTTCAGCTACCAGAACAAGCAGGGAAGAATACCTTTTCTGAGTTATCTGCAGAATTATTTTTATCTTCCAAAAACTGGTGGGAGACTTGCAATCTCAGGGTCTTATAATGGGAGTAGGTTTGGGCCATCATGCATACCAGCGATTATCCCAATCACTGCAGTGATTTATACCAGTGCTGTAACATGGAAGAGTAAGGAACCGTGGTGTTTCTTGCTGTTTGTTTCCAGAAGAGCACAGCAGTTGCTCATAATGACTACTCTTGTTATGTTTCTCCCTACTAGTTTTATATCACAAACTAAGATGCAAAACCATTATGATCCGTACATGAGAATGGCTGCAGAACTACAGTGTGCTTGCATAATGCAGCTATTATGTCACTCAGACGTGCATGATATCCCAAATTGGGAGGGAATACAACTACTCTGAACACAATTGAAATCCTGTTCACTCTGATCAATAGCAATGAGCGGGCTCAGATCAATTACACAAAGCTCAGTATCAAGCATAGTATTAGTATTGCCGTGATCAAGTGCACACACAAAAACAGGAAAACAATGCAGGAGCTAAAGCTGAGGGCTGTTTTATTATTTGAGATGCAACCAAAGCAGAGATAAGAAAAAGTTATTTTCAATAATATTTAATAAGTATGTGCAGATGGGAATAAAACCTAGGTATTGTCTATTTATTCATATTGGTAATCTTCTTAAAGAACAGTCTATTAACCACATATTTTATTGATGTCAGCTTCATTTGCAGAATTATCATGAATAATGAAAAAATTACTGTACAAGCTCCAGAGGCTCAAAAAAACTACAGCAAATACCGTTCTTCCCAATATGTGTATCTCCTACGATTTTATGCCTCATTCTATTTCAGTTCCCCCCAAATGATGTATTCCCAGTTCAAAAAAGGAAAAGGCATGGATTATTGGAGCACCCTTTGCTACTAAAAATTAATCACTTAGTCTCTCACTGGCAGTGAAATCTACTTTATCATCACCAGTGGGGATATTCTTCGATTCTGACAGAAGACATTGAGACAGACTTGTAACAGCAACCGACAGAAGAACAAAACAGACTTTTCAGCATTTAGAATAGGTTTCAGTATTATGGCAATTACAGTTAATCAACAAAGACTGGTTCAAGTTGAAGCTAAATATAGTTATTGCTTTGACTTTGGATTTTTCAAAAAGGAGGTGTAAACATTTTGTTTCCAAACATTTCTGTAACTGGAATGTTCAGAGCTCTAGATCTTACCATATCATATCACGTCTCTGGTAGTCTAAGATGATGATCTGATGCTATTGGTTCAGACATCCAAAAACTTTTCCAATTGTAGTTAAAAAAACCAACCCTCCCTCGGCCAACTTAAAAATACAGGTACAAATATAAAAATAAATTATAGAATTAGATCAGTGATATAATTCACTATAATGCTATCATTAACTTAATTGACACTATGCAAATTTACATTAGCTCTGGATATGCCTTTTATTTATAGGCTTTTATTTTAAAGATACAAAAAGTAACCATGCCAGAATAAATCTTGCCATTTAAGTGGGTTTAATCAATCAATAAAAACTATGAGATGCACTTTAAAAAAAAAAAGAACTTGGAGAAAAATTACCAGTACTTTCCTTTGAAATACTGGTGATGTTTACCTATGTGTTAGGTGCTGGTAGAAATGCAACACAGAATTTATATGCATCTTCTAAGTATAGTTTAAGCAGCACTTTTGTTTGCTGTCTAATTCACCAAAAAATGAGTTTCACTCTTTAGAGCCAAACACCTAAGCAATGGCGTTAAATTCTCATATTTATGTTTCAGCTTAGTCACACTTATAGGTAATTCTTGTCTTTGACAATTGTTACATTATTTCCTTCCAACAGGCAAGGCTATGCAGTCTGTCTCTCCAGTGTGCAACACCACAGAGGAAGCAGTTTGCAACCAGGAAATTTCCAATAATCAGATTTCAACCTGGTCTCTATACATTGAGACTGATAGTAGAACTAAATTCCAATTTTAAATAACTTATTATACCAACTAAGCGAATTCTTGATCTCTGCTAATATGTCCACTCTCATCTTTAAAGTCAAGCACTAAGGTCAGTCTAAAGAAAGATTTTCACATGCCAGTACAATACCAGAATCTACTGCAGATGGAAGTGCTTGGGTTTTTTCTTTAGAAACCTGGTAGTCTTCAAGAGAGTATAACTAATCCATGTTTAGCTCTCAGACAGTGCAGTAGATCTCAAGGTTAATTGTCAAAAACAAAAGACCCATGAGGAAAAACGTTTGCCAACATGCAAGATGAAAAGGTGCCCTCCTCCAGCAGCATTAGGAGCAAGGACATGATCTTTCAGGCAAGCAGCCATAAGGGTTCCAATGTGTTCGCTGACAAGTGACCACTTTTTAATGTGGTTTGACCGGTGTCCAGAGCCACCTTTAGACTGGCTGCTTATTATCACTGCAATACTTTAGCACACAAATATACAGAGACTAGGCCTACATACACTCTAGATGGCTGTTATGATTTAAGACAAAAAGAAAAGGAAAAAGTCATTCTGGAAACATGAAAGAGAGAGAAACATTTGAGAGTGAAGTTTTAGGTTTTTTTCCCCCTAAATGTCAAATCGTACCTTCAACTCCCTGAGAACATGTAATAGGATAAAAGCAAGTCTGACAGCTATTTGACAACCCAGGTCTTTCAGTAACAAAAAAAAAAAAAAAAAAAAAAAAAGTTGCAATTTTCCATGAGTACTGCTAAGAGTGGCAAAGTTTCAGAAGAAGTAAAAACAATTCATTTGTTCCTTGTCTTAAAAAAGAAGTTCACAGATGTAAAGAACCTGAATACAAACTCTGGTTACAAGTTTCTCCTCCTTGTTTTCCTTCATCCATTCAGCTGGACTCTTCAGAGAAGATACATTTACTGCGTGAGCCTCCCACAGATGTGGCACAGTAAACATGTAAAATGAACGGGACGTTTTCTGACAACCGCAAAATGCACCTTGGCACTTACACATCCTGCATTAGCCTACGACTTCTTTAGTGAATTTGAAGAAACAACCCGTATGTGAATTACAATGCATTTTTTATTTTTTTTCAAGAATACGAAGTCCAGAGCGGACCACATAGGCTAGGCTATCCTGCCTTACAGCTAGTTAAGCTGTTCAGCGCATACAAGGTCCTGGCCTTTCACCACATTGAGCTATTGGCCACATTCCCTGAATGAACCTTCCGCTTTCTGTAGTTTGTAGAAAAGTCATCTATCATTTTAATGTGCTCTGCAATTAGTAGAGAGCTGCCAATCATTCTGAGACACTTTCTTTCCTTATTCTCTGGGAGAATATTGTTCAGAATTATTTAGTTGTCAAAATGTGACACAATAACGCAATAAAAAAGGCTTCACTTGGTAGCAGATATGGACAAATAATAAGGAGAGTATAATCAACTTCCTTTGGGCCTTGATGAATGAAACACTGAGCCTTCATTCTTCCAAATAAATGAATATATTAGATTAGTAGATCAATAAATTAGCTGTCCCACAGCTGAAGTCTGTGGGTCTTAATTCAGGCAGTTGAAAACAGACAGAAACTGGGCTGGGATCCTTCCAAATTGCATAGCAGGAGCTTCTGTTAATAGCCAGTTTGGTAGAAATACTTTTTATCTAGTAACAGGACTATTCAGCCAGGATATTGAAAGCACTTTCTTAATCCTTCTTCTCCTAAAAGGTATTGTGTTCCATCACCTACCTCCCCTCACAATGCTGCCAATATAGCAGGGCTTAGATTATTTTTGTTTAGGAAGAACATTGTTCCTTCTTTACTGAAATTATATAAAATAAATGATGATTCTTTAGGTAAGTGAGTGGGACTAATAGGGGCACAGTTCTGTAGCTTAGTAGTTCAGACTTTCATCTGGGAATGTGAGATTCCTTGGAGGAGAGACTGAAGCAAACGCTTATTCGTGTTTTATAACCCAAACTTGTCCAATGCAAACACAGCTTCCTCTACATCTGTAACCACCCAAAGGCATTTTTCTCAAGTTTTTCAAATATATATGTGGATTCTCCTTTCATCACCTAAAATTTTGCAGTAAGCTTTTAAAACTGGGGATCTCTAAACTGAAAATAGTACTCCTGTACTGATCCTGCCAACTCCACGTCCTGAGCTAAAAGTTGTCTCTCTGCTTCTACTCCCGCTTTAAACAGTTGCAGGAGCTTCCCCCAGACTGTTTCTGCCAGACCATCACACTGGCAACACATGTGTTCTTGCTTATCATGACAGCTAAACCTTTCTCAGGGTCACCGCTTTCCAAAATACAATTGTATCAAAATAGTGGTATGACTGTATCACAATCATTTCATTGCCAGTAGTACAGGTATTGCGTTTTGGTTGTTGGGGTTTTTTATTATATACTTTGCTGCCTTAAAAGAAATATAAAATCATCTTGAGTGCACAAAGGTCCATATTGTTGTTATATATGACATTGACAGATGTACAGATTATTTTTACTCATGTGAGGGGTATCATTTACAGCAAATTTTAGCAGCAGTGATTTACTTTGAGTTCACTAATGAACACACCAGGTAGAGTGGGACCCACAGCTCACCCATGAGGAATCTCATTCAAACCATCCTCTTTACATTATAACTGCACACTGACAACTACATTTTAGGATCTGTCTATCAGCCAATTCTTAATCCATGTAAAATGCACTCTACTGCTATTCTCTACCGCCAATCTGTGTAATGTGGTAGGTGAAATAGCTTGCGCAATTCTAAACAACAATATTATTATTGAAAAGTAGTCACGGCCTCAAGTCTCCCATTTGCATCTACCTTTTCTACTAGATAACAGATTAGCATCCAGAAACTAGGCAGAAGTAAAGTTTTTAAAAATGTTTCTTAGGAGACCACAAGCCTTTAAAGCTAATGACAGTTTGTCTCTTACTCTCTTAGAACTAAAGTCTAAGAACTATAGCCAAAATCCTTCATCTCAAGCACAGGTTACAGAAATGCGTGAAACAGAGCAAGACAGGATGGTTGGAAAAGCTCTTTGAAATGAAAAATAACAGCATGTGGCCGAATGGCTGCCCAGAATCAGACATCCTTGACGGAGAGGCTGGGAAGAAACTGTGCTCCTAGAGGCTTCAGCAGCCCTGAACGTGAAATACTGGCCACTCAAAAACTCTACTGGCCGACGAGGCAGACTGATTTCCTCACGGTCTCGAAGGAGCTCCCTGTGCACCATCTCACTGAGTGATTTTACATGGGGTTTGGAAAGGCAACACTTGGAATTTCTCTATGCTTAGAAACAAATCAACCATAAAATATGCCTCCAAATACATAAAAAGATAATTGGCCTCCACGATCTCAATTAAATATACATTATAGCAAACCTTCTGACGACATTAAGATTTGATTTCAGCTCTTCCACAACACAAAACAAACACTCACATAACCACAGGCAATTGTAACTGCATTTCTGTATGAAATTCTGCAAGACACTCCTGATGGAAAGGGCTGATTTAATTCCTGAGAATTTATAACTAATTTAAATTTCAATGAAGCAAGTGCACACCTGTCTGCACGTTTTGTCTAGAGTCTTCAGTGCCAAACTAGTGAGTCTTCCAAAGAAAAAAAAATTAATCCATTACAGATTTTAGGAGTTATGGATTATATTTTAACAGTTGCCACTGAATTCAGTATTAGCATCTGGTTTATATACTCTATTCTACAATAGCTTTATTGGCATAATGAACATACTACAATACAATTTGTAAGAACCAATATCATATAATAAGCATTTTTACAATTGTGCAATGGCGTATTATTCACTGTGTTCTGTTCTGTTGTAGATATGGCACTGACAAACATATATCCATAGAAGAAAAAAAAAGGCTATGCTTTTCAAAATCTTTAATACATTTTTCATCAAACAGGGATCAAAATACTGTTTTTCCAGGATAAATGGATCCATTTTGGCTGATAATGGTCTTCCACCAAATAAAAAATGTAATTCGGGTTTGTGCAGCTTTTTGAGGTGATGAAGCAAACGAGTTTGTTTGTTGTATTGTTTTTAATCCAACACTACTTGCAAATATTAGATGACAATGATAAACACAGTGCAGTCAGCTGTTTCAATTAATTCCCTGGACAACATTTGCTATGCATGTGCCTCTCCAGAATATATATTATAATCAGAGGTAGTACAGTGGCTTATATGAAAGTTTTACTTTAAATGTAAGTCTTAAATTTTGGCTATGTGTAGATCTCTTGAAGAGACATAAGCTGGGTCAAGAGCACTGTTAATAAAAGAACTGGTGAGCTGCAGAAGCCACGTTCATCTGGTAAGAAAACACCAAATGGGCCATCATCCCGTGGCCGAGGGTCTTCACAATTTCTACAAAGGCACAGAATGAATAAAATGTTCTCATGTTCACAAAACAAACATAAACGAGAGCAAGGAAGAAAAATAAAGGGAGACCTCTCAGTTAAACCCTAGAACCTAGGAGTTGCCAAAAAGATATTTAAAAAATCTTACCTTTCTAGAAATCTCTATTTCTTATTTTGTTTGCTTGCTTTATAAACAAGACATTGCTGTTAATTCTGACGAGAGCCCTGAGCCAAAGCCGGCTGAAGTCAATAGTACTATATTCAAAGCAACACTCTGGGGAGTTTGGACCAGGTCACTTCCTAAGAATCCCAAAAATCTCAAACTGAGAACACAAAATAATCAACAAATAAGATTTTGATTGTAAGAATCCCTCCTCATGCAAGTAATACCACGGAATTCAATGTTTCTTTGTAAGGACCATTCATGTAATCATTACTCAAAATTAACTTAAAATCCTTTGCACATTGCTAAGGTCCTGAGTCATAACACAAAATCACCTCAGAAAATTCAGTCTAAAAGATTATAATTCCACTGGTGTAAGAGCTTTCAAGCTAAGCCTCAACCTCTCATCGTCTCCTACCATGCTCCTCTAAAGTAAAAGAAATATAAATCTCCCATTCTTACTAGCTTATTACCCTTCTGCAGAAAACAACTGAAAGCTATATGTATTTTAGGAAGTGCTGCAGCCCAGCCTCTTGATCTGTAGGCAGAAAGAGAGCTGAAGATCTGACTGTATCTCAGGGCTTTTACTTCAGACCTGCTCTAGATTGGCCCCATGGACTGAACTTTCCTCGTGGACTGAAGCACATGTGGGGTACTCCTGGATTCCACAGACTTTCAAGCAAGCTTCCTCTGAAAGGAATTCATTTCATGTGCTTTACAACCAAACCAGAATGCAAACTAAAGTATAGTAAGTGGGGGCAATGGGGTAACTCACTTTGAAAGTGCAAACTTAATGCAAGCAAAAAGCTGGATGTAAAGGCCCCCAAAAGATATCACCATCCTGAAAAAACTCACACAGATACATGTAACTGGGAGGTCCAAGACTGTCCCTGTACCTGCACAGAGTAAGACTAACTTAGATCATAGTGCCCCACCTCCCCCAAGAATATTCAAGATGTGATTCTCATTGGGGAAATATCTGGAGACTTCTGGCATAACAAGAAGGTCCTTTCCAACAGCACTTGTATTATGATCTTGAGTGTTGCGACAGGGCTGTAATTTTTCATCTAAATTGGCTCACAAATATCAATATGGTGATTCACATGAAAAGTTATGCTTCTACTTAAGAGTTTGCAAGCCTGAGCCTTTAGTCCAAATGTTTGCAAAGTGCTGGATTAGAATGGCCACAAATTTGTTCACAGGTGCTTTGCAGTATATAATATACACAATTATTCATCAATAGTAACTCCACTAAAATCAAAGACAGACAGGGCTGGAGCTGGTAGTAATGAATACAAATCAAGCTGTAGAAGTCTTGTTTTTCTGTGTCTTTTTTTCTTGTCCCTAGTGGTAGACAGAAATGCTAATTACACACAAACAAAAGATTTTCCTATGACTTTGGAATCACAATTAATATCAAATGAATTTCTGATACCTAGTAAAAATGTTCTAACTAATATTTTATTATACAGTCCTGTTCACAAAGAGGTTATTAATAAGCTTTGTTATGTGGTTCAACCACTTGATTCCCAAATAATGGCCTTTCAGTTAACAGGAAAGAAAGTAAAGGAAAGTAAAATTATTGGAGTTTTGAGACTGCCCTTTAACCCTGTCACCTAAAGGAAAAAAAAGGCTGTGGTTAAATTAAAAGGCTTCCAGATTTCAAACTTGTCTTACAACGTGGTTTACACAACTCACTCATCTTGTAAAGGTGAATGCAGACTTGATTGAGAGATGATGAAGAAAGAAAACTGATAGTGCAGTGACCTCTGTGGTCAGAGCCAACTCTAATAGTTCTGGGAACTGATCTTTGATTACCTTCGTCCTCCCTCACCCTTTTTTTTTTTTTTAAGACCTTCGAAATCTATAACAACAGTTCTCTGTATTAACTTTTGTACCACTAGTACTATGTATATGCAATGTTCTCCAGAAGCAGCTTTGCAATAAATGCAGTTGTTATAAAGAGCGAAGCAGTATTTCTCAAGCCTCAGTTCTCTACAGCCTTATCATTGCTGCAATGTGTCACTGAGACAAGATCAGAAAGAGAAACAGTAAAGCCATGCTGTTTGTGCATGCATACCAGATCGTTTTCCTGGCTGGACATTTTTTTCCTATAGGGACATGGGACAGAACAGCAATACAGTCTACCTGGCATTTCTTGTGCATTTGTTCCTTAGCAGGGTGGGAGGGAGAACAGGGTGCATTAAGGCACGTAGCACATTTTTGCTACTTAGAAAAGTGAGTTAATTCAAGGGTTGCATTACCCCTGGGTAAAGATACGAGTCTAGGATGCAAAAAAACATGGCTCAGTTTCTTATACTAATGTAGAGGTCTTGCCTGATGACAGATATATCACTTATATTCTGACTCATTTCCTCGGTTATTAGAAGGGAAAAAAAGCATTTTCATTCCTCCATACGTAAATATACTCACAGATGTAAAGCAATCCAGTAATGCGACAATGGAGTTCACATGAAAACATAAAGCTAATTACATGGTAAAACTGGTCTCCAGCCTGTCCCTTGATTGCACAGACATGACAAAGGAAATGCTGTATGATGGGACTGGGCCACAACGGCCATGAAGAACCCCAAATAGGCAGGAACAATATTTTCATCATTTAACCTGGTTTTAAGAGTTTAGAAGTCATCAGTGTCGCCGTTACTTGTCCTCTATGGTCTCTCAGTTGGCAAGAAAATTATTTTTATCACATAAGTTTAAATGAGTGGAAAATGTGAAAATTTTTGCATGCCTACTGCAAATTCACAGCATCCATTTTTTTATAAGGATTTTTCAGTAAGCAGCTTACTATGCATGCAATGATTTCATGCAGCTTACACAAAATAACGTTATTTAAAAATTAAAACAGACAGGCAGACAGATTGCAGTCATTCCAAATTGCTTCCTACAGAAGATTACTCCAATAACCTAATAACAAATGGCCCCCCCAGTGTACAGCTAGGACCACTGTACTGGAGCTGTCATTTTCCAGGATTAAAATGAGCACCATTCAGCCTGGTAGCTGTTCCACCACTGCTTTCAGAAAACTGAATTATGATAAAGAGCAATTCCCATTAAAAATAGAGTATCCCCATTTTATAATTCTTCTTAATCTACTTTGGTTTAATTTGGTTTTGCATAGTTATGGATTCTCCATCCTGGTCTACTTTTACTGATAGAAAAAGATAACTATATATACATATAAACGTAGGGCATTGTTTGAGCTAGGGGACTTTTCTAGAGCTGATTATGCCCCTGGCTCCAGCAACAAAAGGCACACAGCTTACTCATCTACCTGGGCTGAACAGAACCACCCAGCCAGTGAGAAGCACGAAACAAAGCGGAGCCAGCCCGAAGATACCGCTGGTGCCACTGTCAGCAGCTGCAAGCACAGCAACTTCATTGATGCATACACTCCTCCCCCAAATATTGTGGTATTTTCCAAGCCCTGGTAGTATGGGAAATAAGAGAAAAAGAGACAAGGAATCGTACTCAGTCTCTGGTAATATCTAACCACTCGTGTACCTGAAGACAAAGGTTCAGGTAGCCTATAGCTATCATACTATATCATATATAGTATGTCTTAGCAGACACAGAATTTGTGCAACAGCAAAATCCATCCTCATTCTTCATCTACTCAGAAAAAGACCTCACAATTGTAATTAAATTTGCATTTGATTCCAGTATTTTCCTTACCTTCTGTTTGAGGCTAGATTCAGTCTGTTAACTCTCTAAGTACATCTCAAGAAGTTGATGTGTGTTTTTTTGCTGAACCAGGCAGTGCTCCCCTGATAGGAAATCGTCAGGAGCTGACTGGCACATTCATTCATCAATTTCAAAAATGGCACTTAGTTACTGTTTCCTCCCCTGCCCTCCCAACCTTTAATGCCCTGCTTTCAATATGGCATTAACTCTGATGTAACACAGCATTAACAGTCTGATGATGCACCTAAAAGCATTAAAGAATCTCAGATAAAGTATTTTAATAACCACAGCTCCACAGAATTAATTGAGAAAAATAAAGGTAGCATTTTATTCATGCAATCATTTCAACAAACCTACTTAATTCATCAAATTTTAAATGGCTAGGAGGAGAAATGCATGTGTGCCGACTTGTAAGCATTGCACATTCTGACCAGCATTCTAGAAGGACTTTAGGCCCTTGTGTATACAAATCCCTTTGCCCTTTCCTGTCTTTTATCTCCCACCATCCTTTCCTCTGTACATAACGGGCTTCACAACCTCAAGCCGTTTAGTCATATCTCAGCTTTATAGCATTTTTTTTCTGATGGATGTATTCTTACGAAATGAAAATTGTTCTGTAATAGTAGAGATTTTTCAATAAAATGAAGTAGTACTCGGTATGCAATAAGTAAATGCTAATCACATGAATAGTTTTTCATTGCATTTACGTAGCATAACATTTAATAATGTGGGTTTATCACAGCATTTCACTAAATGATGTAAAATTCACGAATGTAATACGGAACTCATTCACCCAATTGTTCAAAATCTGTTCTCTCTCCTCATTGGTCTTGCATTCTAACATTTAAACTACAGGAATAGAAAATGTCCTGAAATATAAACTAGGGGGTGTTTTGTATGGGTTTTGGTTAGGGTTTTTATTTATTTATCCTGGAGATGGGGTTGTCTTTGGAGGGCTTCTTTAATTTGTTTGAATCTCTTGTAGTCTGGAAGAAGACTGGGCAAGTTAAAAAAAATAATCCATTCCTGGTGTTTTGCTTCCCTGAATCAGCAAACAGAAACAAACGAAAATCTGTGGAACTGGCATCCTCTCACAGAAAGGAAACCAAAAGCAACACTTCCCAAGGTGAGCCTCCCATCCTCTAACTAACCCATATTGCTCCAGATACGCACAATTCAACAGAGCAGCAGAGAGGAGCCACCTTCTTTCCAGGCAAGGTGAACACACAACTCCTGACAAAATTTCTACTATGGTTCTACCTATGCAAGCTGAGCTCTGGCCAGAACAGCAAACATGGCTCTTCGCCCCTGGACGAGAACCCCTGCTATATCGATGATATTCAATGCAATTGCTGCCTAGAGATGGCTCTCACAAACTTTTTAGTTCCCTCTGTCTGCCTAAGTCACCCGCATCTCTGAAAGTACTAAATAAACTCAATCACAGTGAATGTTATTTGCTAAACTGACTGGGTATGCACAAGAAGGTTCTGGTAGCAAACACGCAGGTGAACTTCTCCTTCAACTGACTCTAATACTGAAAATTACCATATTGTTCACTTCCAAACTTAATATTTCTTTCTGTCTAAAGTAAGCTGCCCAAAGGAATTCACAGACATCTGATCCTTTTTTTTTTTCCATTTCTTCCTTAAAAAGATATGAAAAGAATATTGAGGGAAAAATACATTCCCAACTGGTTAAAACCCCAAATTATGAGACAGCATCTTGTATGACTAATATAATAATGTAAGAAAAGATTATCATCTTCAATTAGAAAGCAATTTGAATCAATTATTTTACTTAGCTACTGGTTAGCAGTTGCAAAGAATATTTGTTCTGCTAAAAAAGATAATAAAACCAATTATAAAACTCAACCACTCACAGAAGTACTACTTTACAACAGGTAAATACAATTATTTTTCTTTATAAAACTATTTTTCTAAACTCTTCTTCAACTACCACAGACAATGCGTGCAGTCCTACCATTTTAAGGTAATTATTATTAAAACAATATTATTCAAAGTTTAATAGTACTCACTGTACTCTTTGATACATAGTGCATATGCTACGATACCTTGGAGAGACACAACTGATATAAGGAAGCATTTTCTAAAAGGTACAAAGTAAACGTCATTACTTTTTTCTTACGTGTTTAAAAAAAAATAAATCACATTCTTGTGAAAGGTCATAGCAATTGCAGAAGGTTCCTGAAAACTAGAAAAAGAAAACGTCATTCCCATCTTCAAGAAGGAAGACACAGGTAAGCATGGGCCAGTCAGCCTCAATCCCTTGAGAAGGTGACGAAACTAATCCTGGTAACCCTTTCCAAAACTATGAAGGAGATAGTGATGATTGAGAGGAGCTGACAAAGATTTACAAAGGCTATCAAGAATCATAGAATATATTAAGTTGGGAGGGACCCATATGGATCACCAACTTTTTACTGTGACAACGGTCAAACACTTGAATGGGTTGCCCAGACAGGCTGTAGAACCTCCATCCTCAAAGATATTCAAAACCTGACTGGCAACAGCCCTGAGCAACCTGCTGTCGATGAAACTGCGCTGAGAACGGTGGTTGGGCTAGACCACCTCCAGAGGCACCTTCCAACCTCAGCAATGCTCTGATTCTGAATTCCAAAGTCTTACAGAGCAACAGCACTTGTCTTTCTTCATGGTTTCATAGTGTGGTTTTGGCTTTCAACAACTAGTACCCATTTTCTCTGAAAAACAGTAGTTAATGTTTTAGAGATTGAGTGCTGAATATAAGAAAGAACCTTAGCTGACATAAATCAATGTACTACCATTGACATCAATGGAACTAATTCAAAAACTGCAGCTGAAGGACCTCTTTCCATCATTTGAGATGCATCTTTTCAAGTTTTTGCATTAAACATTTATTAGCATTTCATTGACTAGTATCTTAAAGTATTCTAACCATGCAAAAGAAAGTCCACTATGCTTTCTTCAAGAATTGAATTCTTATGTCAAAGTGAGTGTTCTATAGCTGTAGACATAATAGTGAAAGAGTATAAAAGAAACAATTTCTGTATCAAGAAAGAGTATCTTTCATTAGACCTTTGTTATGGCTGAGGGACAAAAAAAAAAAAAGACGACAAGCTCTAAGGGAACAAAATGTTCATTACCCTTCAGATGTTTCTGCTTTAATTCAACAAAAGTTCAATTTTCAGCTGCCTTGCCTTCAATGAAGCCATATAATAAAATATAGTAGTATAAAATGCTACTGATTCATAAGTGCTTGTTTCACTCAGAAAATAATTACTACTAGGCTGGAGAAGAATCTGAGAACAAAACATTTCATCAAAGCCTTCTGAAATTCTCTCAATCCATATGCCCTCACAGTCTGCTTTCTCACTGCTGTTAGGACATGTGACATTCAAACTAATAGTCATGAAGCTCTCAACGCATCAAAAAAATCTGCCTCCCCAGCCTAGTGTTGAGTTGGCAATATTTATTGAGCACCCTGTATTTGTAACTCACTGTCATCAGCAGTAGCAACAAAATATTGTGTCTCAAACAGGAAACATTAATGAGAAGTTAGCATTGTACACTCAAATATTCAACTATAAAATGTTCTTTCTTCAGTGAAGTGCTTATTTACTCTGGACCATTCTGGCGAGGGCAGTGCATAACTTCTAAGAGCCACTACACAAGCAACAGAAAGGATGTCACATTGACATAAAGCCACTTTGCTAGGATCACACTCCCCTAAACCTTCCTCTGCAGGGCAGAGGGAAGAAAGTTTGTATTACTGAATACTCAATGCAGAAGACTGTTCAGCAAATTATTTCTTTTGCCAGATTCTATTGGATTTATGAACAGAGTTGGTTGTAAAATTTCCCCTCTGAACCTGAATATTCTTCATCCATTTTCAATGTTATAGTGAATACTAAAAGACTCAGAAAAGCCAACAGCAAGATATAAGAAATAGGACTCTTGGCTATTAGCTTCCTTTCCCCCTTTACAAGCAGGACTGCATCGCAATCTAATTTCTTGAGTGAAATCTTGCCTTTGTGGAATGAACACGGACATGTTGCAGCAACAGCATCCCAAAGAAGACTAAAAACTATAAGGCAATTTGGAATTCAGATATCCAAGCGCTTCCCAAGCACTTTTGGGTTAACAGACCCAAATTTGTTTGCATTTATTGCCTCTTTCAGTTGCACAACATTTGATTCCAAAGATAAGTAGACAAACTTTGAAATACCTTTTGTAAAGAAATTCCTATTTATTAAGTCAGATAAGCCATGTACAATAGGAAGAGGAAGAAAAATAAAAGTATGTTTTCCTCTTAGGTTGAATGCATCACCTAAACCAGAGATGCAGACATATTCAAGACTGCTGTTGATCACTGGCTGGGGAGTAAATTTTCCCTCTCCCTCAAATCTGTAGTTCCCATCCCAGTTTCCCTCAACCATCACCTGAAATATTTCAGCCATCCCAGTTATTTCCATTTGGAGGTTTTGAGAACTCGAACATTTCTACTGTAATTTTTGCCTTTCTCCATCTCCTGCTAGTTCTTATCTATGTAGTTAAGAAAATCCCCAAAAAGCTTTTCACGGTAGCAGTGCTCAACTTTTAGTAATTTCACTACCTCCTCTAATCAAAATCTCTTGCCCACTGAGGCTGATGTAACCTTCCTGCTGAGTATATTCCTCAATACACTAGATTTAGCTTGGGGAAGAACAAAGCCCCCTACTTTGTTACTTTGCAGAAACTAGCAGATACACATGATTTCTATACAGCTTTATCTTTTTTTATCCCTCTTCTAGTTCTTATAGCAACTTGTATCAGTGACTGAGTAAACCACTGGAAAAAGCAAAAGCTTCAAGCATCAATGAAAAGCTATTTTTACTTCCCAGAACACATGAACAAGCTGTAAGATTATTAACAAGGAGGGCATAAAGCAAGCATTACTCTAATTTCTGCAGCAATTCATGAGTCCAAAGGCCATTCTGTGGCTCAGATCCCTTGGAGACAGGTAAATTCCCTCTCAGTAACTCCTTCTTGGTTAAAATGCCAATGACGTAATGTTACACTGTCCGAGATTTCCTGTGGGATGAGGAAATTATCTGGATCCTATTAGGATATACAAAGATATCCTGATATAGAACTCTTCAGTATTTGTTAAATAAACAAATTTCTAGTCATTGTCAGAATCAGGGGAAAAAAATACTTCATAATTTTAGCTGTGACAATGTATATTGAGGTCAAATTTGGGCTAGAAAAATACTTGGAGGGTGTGAAGTTTGAAATAGTTTTTGGTTTCTGTTTTCTTTTTTAATCTAGACACAAATAAAATTCCAGTGAATAAAATTCAAAATGTCACAGGAAGAATTTTTCCTTTACATCTTTGTTCTGACAGATAACCTAGATTTAGAAAAAAAAATTAAAAAGTCACTATTTCCATGCAAATGTACTATTTTTACTCAAGGCAAACAAAAGGTTGTTAGTAAAAAGTGCAATATATGCTTAAAATTGCAAAGCGTGGGTTGTTTCAGTCACTTCTACTTTGTGACACGGAAAAGTTACAAAAAAAAAAAAAAAACAACATACAAAAAGCCAGAAAGGACAGATGATCATGAAGGATAATTTCTCTGAATCATAATTGGTGAAAATCCCATAGATCTAAAAGGAAGCAACCAGGGCACTCCACAACTATTGTTTTCAGAAGGGCAAATCGAACTTTTTTTTTTAACTTTAAAAATGAGTTCATATTCGGTACTACCAATAGAGCTACTGCTTGATATGTTCTCACTAGATAAATATGAGATGTAAATTCTTTGTTATAGTTAAAGCTTTTCTTCATCTTTGACATTAAATTTCTGTATATTTCTATCCTAGAGATAGTGATTATCATATATAAATACATGAGCATTATCCATTTTCTCCCTGACAATAATGTACTATTGAAGAAAAAAGAAAATGGAAAAAAAATACGCAAGTAGGTATGTGTAAATAGGGACCTAAATAGAAATGGATTGACTTATGAGTGGATGAAGCTTCCATTCCAAGGAAGTCAATGCCAAAATTTTTGATGTCTGCAGGCTCTATGAACACTAAGTGATGTAAATTCTTCACTACTTATAAGCTGTGACATACTCAGTACTCAGTGGAATTGTGTCCAAAATTGCTACTGAATTTGTTCCAAGCTTTTGGTACTAAGTATGAGAAAACATATGTCTGATAAAACAAAACTGGTTCAGGGTTTTAACAAGGCCACCAGAAACTACAGTTTTCTTGAAAGAGATATAAACTAATGTTATAAATATCAGTTTTAAAAAATCAGTAGAAGTGGAAAAAAAAATAAAAACACAACCCCAAGAACTACTGTCAATAACTGTAAATTAAATCAGGAATGAAGCAGCATAGAAATCAAATCAAGGTCAAACCAGCAAGCTGACTTCAACATTGTATTTGAATCAAATAATCAAATTACTTAAATTGTTAGATTAATACAAAGATAATAAATCCTTTTAAACCCTAAGAAAGATCTAAGGAGGCTTCTGTCAGTTGAATTATAAGCCACAACTGCAAGCTTACATCACAATATAATCAAGTCCTTAATTTAGACCCAAACAAATACTTTAATACTAAAACTCCTACGTAAAGTCTAAACTGATGCCTTAGGACCATCACTTTTTTCCTAATAGATCTCACATGTTACAGTCATTTCTTCTTCCAGTAATTAAAAAGCACCATGCAGCCTTAAAGAAAAATTCTGATGAACCTAAGTCATAAAATTTCTGTACACCAAAATCTACAAATGCTAGTTAATATTTGACTATGTTAGATTCTTCAGGACTCGAATACTAAAAGTACAGCAAACACTGAGAAGCATATTCCCTAAGTCAAGTTCTAGAGGCGTTTCAAACTGTAGACTATTTCCTTCACTAATATTTTTATGGATTTTACTGCTGCTTATATGGTCTTACACACAACCATTAAAAGAATCTTGCTGATGAAGGATTAAAATGAAAATATCAAAATAGATTAAAAAAAAAGTTTACAGACTCTCAGGTCTTCCAAATAAGTAGATACCCCAGGAAAAATAGTCTGGGACTAGGATGACTGGAGTGCACAGCTTTTTTTGCCATAAGAAACTTTGCAGCTGTGGAGAATTGCCAAGGGCTATCAGGCATTATTCTTTGGTGTTACAACTTCCTCTCACAGTTCAGTCTTGGGATTCTGGTACATTAATGTTGTTGTAAGTGGTATGTTGAACAGCAGAAAGTAGATTTTTGTCTTTACCTTACTTCTCACAGATTCCCTCAGCTCTGGTCATATTCCATACAAATCAGGCACAAAGCATCCCTCTGCAGCACACTAACTCAGATTTGCGATGTCTCCTTTTCCTAGCATCAAACTGGAAAACCTAAGGCTTAAAATTTGTCATTATGAACACAGACACACCAAAGGACTTAGGAGGGTATCTAAAATAATTTTTTTAATATATCAGGGTTTATATCCTGAGGCGCCATCTGAAGCAAAATTCAGAGAAATGAGCCCCTTTAGCAGCCAGCTTGAAGCACCCAAGATCACAGCTTGGAAGAACCTCTTTCTTTCATTTGAGTAGAAAGCACAAAGTTAAAGCAATTAATCTCAATGTCTTCAACATTAGCCTCTAAAATGATCCTTTTCTTCCTCCTTCTGCAACTCCCTGACATGCCATACTGTAAAGTAAAAAAAAAAACCAACAAAACCCACAGGACTATTTTAGAGGCATCTGGCGCAACCTTGCCCAGGTGAAGAAACCTTGCGATGACACACTTGTCATCAATCTGCAGAACACTCATCCCCACAAATTTATAGAAATAGCTGACTGAAAGGAACTAACAACGGCAGCTATTCAGCACTCATCTATCAACAACATTAAAAATAAATTTTAAGTCCTTATGACTACATGTCACCATTCATCTTGCAAACAACTAAATTTAGTAGGAACTAGGTTGTAAGTCAAATAGCTCACCTTAGAAACTTTTAGTCTGAAAATAGAACAGGTATTTAAGAGCTTTACAAAACAGAAACCATTTTAGAACAGAATTTAAATTGTATGAAAGGACTGTGTTATCATGTACAAGGGTATTTCACATACCTCTAATTACAGCATGATAATACTGTACAACAGTGCTGTAATCAAAAATTACAGCAAAAAGAAACCTGGGAAGCTTTTTCTACCTCAGCACTATATTGTTGTCTTTTTTATTAAATTACATAAAAGCTTCTTACTAACCACTTTCCATTCCAGCATACAGGCACTCAGCTAACCAGAATTTAGGGAAACTAGAAAAGAGAACAGAGCACTTTTTCAGAGCCATAATCATGAAGACTTTTTTCCCTTTCAATAATTTTTTTTTATGAATTGTTTTTCCTCTTGTTCCTCTTTTAGCTCAACAGCATTTTGTTATGCCACTTGTCTGAAATGTGGAAACAAACAGGCTTTTGGGCTCACCTTCACTATCACTCTCAATCTACTTAAAAACTCTCAAAGATCCCTTCTTATCCATGCTTACTAAATTCTTACTTCAGATGACCAAATAACTGGTATTGGAATCTCTGCTAAAATTGTAGTAGGTTGCATAACATATTTTACAGACTTTTGACATCCATTTTGGGAGTCAAATACCTTACACTTAGCCAAGTACTTTGCCTATTATAAACTGTGCAGCACTCAGCATCAACAAATATTTAATTATTCTATCCAAAATGAACGCAATGCAGTACAAAGCCCTGAAAAATCCCTGCTCCAGAATGTACCAGAGGGTGGTACTATTGTCATTTATCTGAGAAAAAAAAGTCAGTTTCAAATCCCAACAAGAAAAAGGATCCTTGGCCATCTCATGTCAGCATCCTTCATGCTACCAGAGTCACATCAGAGTCTTGGGGAAAAAAAGCACCAACCAACTCTGCATAAAATTGTAGAGGATGAAATGAAAAGTTCATTGCATATTCCACGCCGAGCAAGTGTTCTACCTTTGCACTAGATGCAACTTTGAACCAAATTGATTTTGCAGTTTCCAAGGAAGGGCAAGATATTGGGCCTATGCAAAGGTGATGAGGGTGAGTGATCGTAGAAACTATCAATAAAACAAAAGAGGAGTCATCTGAATGTTAATCAAAAGCTCCTGCTATTTCCTCCTGACAAATGGCTGGAGTAAGGGCTGAGAAACCTTGGAAGAAATTCAGAGCTTAATGCTAATGACAATGAATGGAAATTACGGACAGAGGATGCTCAAAGAGTCAGGACTGTCTGATCTTTTCTTGAATTCTGCAACATAATAATTATTTATCCAAATTATATAATAAGAGTTATAGATCTGACATTGCCAAAATAAAATAATGAAGCAGATACAGTAGCAGATAAAAAGATATAAAAGTTAATGTAATTAAAAAGATGACACTGACCTTCACAACCACAGTGAAGTGACCTTCCTACATTTGTTAATTCAGATCTTTTAGGATTACAACCTTTAGCAAACCATATTTATGCAGACATAACCATTGACAACATTTCATTTTTAAAAGTCAAACTCCAAGGACAAATGATGGATGAACGAATGTGATAGTCCATCATCACCAATATTACAGCACTTAGTCTTTTGTAATAGTGATTATTTTAGTACTTAAATAAATAAAATCAACATTAAGCTCAAGAACAGAGCCTAGATTTTATGAATCTCATTTCTTAAGTTGGAAATATAACTTGTGACTTTTTTTTTCTAAATACTTAATTCAGCTCTTTATCAGTTTTGTGTCTCTGCTTATCACTGCAACATTCAATATCAATATGAATTAGTTTGACATACAGAAAACCCTACCAGGCCTTCAGAATTCCCTGAATTGTTCACCTGCAAGTTAGACATTTACCAGTTCCCACAGGGCAGAGTGGATTCCACCTGGATTTTTTAAGAATAAAGGAAGAAACACGCTGTAAAAGGTTTTCCTGAGTGCCAGAGCAGAAAAGTGTTATGCACAGGGGAGGTGACTGCCTACAGATGATCACATCAAGACTTGCCTCACTGGAAGTAAACAGGACGTTTACTATCCTTATCTCAACCTCCATTTCTCAACCATTTCTTCTGCCTTACTCTATACACAGAGGAGAGTAAGTTGCCCAAATCCACTCCCAAAACTCCATCGTAAGTGTGATTCCTTCTCACACAATCCAAAGCGTATGCTTTGGTGATGATAAACCTCTCTGATGCTGCCACTAAAGTTTACATATATCAATTACAAATGTGCTTTACCAGATGCATGAGTGGCAGCAGAGTCAAAGAGGCAGTGTAAGTTTGCTTATTCCCACAAAAGCAGCATGAGGCTCATCAGGGAAACACCACGAACATCGGGAGAGCATTTAACATGAAAATAGCTCGTCCTTTCGTTGACTACACTAGAGTAAACCTCTTCCACCTAGGTGACTGGAGAAACAGTTTAACAGCTCAGACAACAAAATTAATAAAGTAGAGACAAATGAAGAGGTATTGGTGTCTCTGAAAGATTTTTAGAACTGGTGTGTCACTGAAGGAAATGTATGCCAAAAGAAGTAGGTACAGGACAGTAAGGAAAGAGACCATTTCAGTTCACAGCTGCTGCTGCCTATAATTCATATAGCAGCTTTGGAAAAAAATTACAGCCTCTTTCTATTTTAAATGGGGATCATTCCAGAAGCTTTACATTGGTGTCTGGTAGCTTAACCAGCCTACATCTGCATATGGAATTAGGCTTGGGGCTGGTCTTCAGGCAGAACCACAAAACTGAGTCCACGTTTGCGCTGGGAAGACCAGCCTTAAATCCCACCACCTTACATTTCTCTCTAGACAATGGACTACATTACAACATTCACACAGCATTTCAACACTCCCACTTCTATTTTCTAGTAAATTGCAATAGCCTACAAAAACAGGAATGAAATGCTACCCTCTTAGACAAGCACAAGCAAGTGTATGCTGGCAAGAATGCCTTAAAGACTTTGTTTAGAAAAGTGAGTTGTGAATTAACTGTAATCTCTTAGGAAAAGAAAACAGAAGAAAACCAGATATATTGTGTTTTAAATGCAGTACAGGATCTGACTGTGACAATCAAACTGCATAAGGACAGAAACGCATTGAGAAAGTCAGGTTAAAAACACAGCCATATCACAGAGGTACATCTTCAATTAATTTTCTATACCAAAACCACAAAAGAATCTATGGAAAGCAAAATAATAGAGTTAGAAACGCAAATTTCCACTTATAACAGACAATATACTCAATTCAGGGAAAAAAAAAAAAGATAGAATAATGCCTCAAGTACAGTAGCAAATAACATTTATATTATTTTCTTTCTCTGTAAGACAAGTGTTTCCTTGATTACATTAAGGACAGAATAAAGATTTTCTCAGAACATATAATGAACCTTTTGATCTTGCTGTCATAGGAGATCTTGAGGCAAGTGGTAATTAGACTGAGCAAAGCTTTGACAGCACAAAGTTAGATTTATGGTGAAAGCATAACCTCGAGTAAAATCGCAGAAGTCCTACTGATTTTAATACAGCTACTGTATAAATAATAACATTCTCAGGATCAGAATGAAACAGAATTTCCCAGAAACAGGGGAGCTTAACTAGTTTTGGAATTCAGGTAGATCAGACTACTACGTGCCTACCTTCATGTTCTCTCTAAAAATTTTTTGTTATTTTTTTTTTGAGCTGGCATGCACTTTGCACACACTTTTTAAATATTTATCCTATGGAAAGGCCATTATTCCAAAGATGATACTATCCATTGCTGGAAAAGCTCATCCTTCTATCACATCTGTGCTTTGAAGTGAGGCAGGACACCGCTAGCTTCACTGGGAATAAAACCAGCAAGTCTACATCTAGGAGAAAAAGAAGAGAGCTCACTGCTTTCTCTTCTTATAATTGTCAGTCACTTGTATTGGAGCACCAGTGATGTCATTTTAAGTGACCCCATTAATTCATATATGTGATATGCTACACAATATTTTATATTACACATCACATATGCATATCTCATAATACCATGTAATATGTAATTCTATTTTTTAATCAAAATGTATTTGTTTAATAATGGCTTTTATAGTACTAACAGTTCGTGCAAGACAATCATCATGCTTTGAGCATCTAGAATGAAGTTCTGTTTAGGTTTCACTAAAGATTTTAGTCTGGACTAAATCCCACAACTTTCAAGTCCGAGGTATCATGACAAAAGCTACAAACACCTTGTGGGACTCCAACCTATGAGTGGCTTCTAACAAATATCCTATGAAACAATTATCAGACTTTCAGAGGAAACAGAAAAATTCTTGCCCAGAAGTCCTTCAGCAATCTGTCCATGGAGAGCTGGAATACTACTTAAAAAACAGGACACAAAGCAACACTCTATGAGACCCGTGTTGCACCTCATGCCACAGAAGACCTGTTCTTAACAAGAGAAGCTGCACTTCTTCAGAAAACTGAGTAGTATATTTAGAAGATCAAGATGTACAACCTGTCACGTTTCTAAATATGCTCAGACTGATGTAATTCACAAATGTAGAATTATTTACTAGCACTTTTTTTGCACAGTCTGGTATTCTCCCCCCTAACCCCAACTGCGTAAGTAACCACAGGTTTTACTCACTAGCGCTCCTGAGATCAATCACTTCTGACCTTCATCTCAATTTAGGCTGCAAGGCTTTTATGAAAGGTCTGCTTTTGCAGGTGTCTCTACAAAATGCTGCCCATTACAGATGCTGCAAAAATAAGTGTGTTAGTTAATAACTGAATTTTCTTCTACTCTCCATGCTTCTTAGTGTTATGCATTTTCCCTTAAATTATCCTGCAGGAAGAAAACAAAAAAGAGTTTGTCTTTTTTTGGAAACCAACAACTTTGCAGGTGTCTACTGGTTTGGATGCAACCATGTAACTGGTGTTAATAGCACTATACGTACATTCAGTCCACCCGGTTTCCAGCTGAATAAGGAGGGGATCCTTCTTTGTTCTCAGATCATTAGGAAACAAAGATTACATATGCCTCCCCCTACTTTGCATGACGGGGAAAAGTAAGATAATCAATAAAAATAAACTTTTGTAATCTGATTTACAGTCATTTCTTCACCAGATGCGACCAACATTCTACAACACCAACACATAAATGAGATGGCTCATCTGAGCCTACAGAATCCAAAGTCTCTACAGTGCACGACCACCTACAGCATACATGAATTTATGAATTAAAAATTTACCACTGTGATAACAGTTTTATTTTGGCCATTTAATCAACTGGTTTGCTTCTGTCAGAAAATACTCTTATCTCCCCTGCAAAATAATACTTAAAGATTTCCATTGTCAAGAGTAATCCTAAAAACCAAATAACCTCTGGGAAAATCACCTAGCATGAAACACATCACTAATCCTGCATCTGAACAGGATACTCACCTAAGGGTTTTCCACACTTATCCCTGCCACATTAAATATGATGGAGTGAGGCTGTCAGTGCAGCAGTTCTCAACAGGCAAGTGTCTTATTATGCTTTGAGGAACAGATTCAACCTTCTCAGAATGAGTCATAAGAGCTATAATGGCTGACCTCTCTCATCTCTTTCACCTGCTTGCACTTACCCTGCAGCTCTACACAACTAACAAGGATGTACACCTGCTGCATTTTGGGCACATATGCTGGAGCAAACTGGAAAAGAGACTTTTCCATAGAGAAAACCCAACAAAAGCCAAAGCAAAGGAAGGAGGTTTACACTCAGGCTTGAGTTAGATGTAACATAAGTTTCCAGGACAGAAAGACATGAGACTCAGTTTGTTTGCAGAAACATAAGACTTTGGTCATTTCCATAAACACAGGCTTCTTGAAGAAATCAGCATTCATGAAGTTGTGCTTTTCTTCCCAATTCATAAGGTGACATCACAGCTTCCAACTGAAGAACCTAAATTATTAACTCTTGAGCTGTTGGAGCAAAGTAATTCCTGCATACCTAGGATTTCAATTGCACGATGGAATACAGGACTCTTTCTTGAATTTTTCACTTCTTCACACAGCTTGACAATCAAAAAATACCAGTCTGACCTGGTTAGGTTCACTATGATATCAACAGCAGGCAAGAATGAGCTCATAGATGAAGAAGATTTCAGTCTAAGTTTACTGCTACCACAAACAATAAAGTAACACTTCAAATCCCTGGAGATGTGCTATTATGAAACCACTGTGAGGCAAAATTTACATATCCCCCAAATCTATTAACAGAGTTGTAAAATAAAAGAAAGTGCAGTTTCAAATATTTTATCCTTGGGTTTTAAATTTAAACTTATTTCTGTGTGGACACACCATCATCTAAAATCAGACTACTCTAAATTTGTGATCCCTCACTCCTTACCAAGTAAGGAGTTTGCCTCATATTACCTCCCTGTGGGCAAGCGGCATTTTCTGCAGATTGATTCTCTTGGAATTATTTCACAGAATCTTTTAAAAATTTAACATATTTCTTGGAAATACTGCTTACCTTGGCAGGTACAACAGAAAGCAGGGCACAGACAATAAGCCGTCTGACATTATTCTATTTATTCTTTGGTTTGTTTCAGTTCTCCCTCACTTGGTGCTGATCTGCACGGACATGCCTTGCTTTTCAGGAAGAAACATCCTTTCTTGAATAACACACACAGATTCCGAACTCCTGAGGCTTTTACTAGTTTCTCCAGCTTTGGCACATTTCTTTATGTTTGATCCAAACTTCACCATTTCACTTATAAGGCAGCACATCGGGGCAGGGAAACATATGGAGGCTCAATAAAGCTACTGAAATCCATTTCTTACAGCAACTCCCTTCAAAGAACTTGATCCAAATTCTTTCGATATTTTTGCCATTCATTAGAGCACAATTATGTTTTTTGGCATTAAGTGCTAAATATTGGCATTCAGACACTGAAAGACAGGTGTATGTGAAAAAAAAAAAGGTCATTGGTCACTGAAAAGATATTTTGATACCAAAAAAGAATTACAGGTCTAGATCATGTTGTAAGCTATTATTATTCAAAGATGCCATGATTATTATTTTTTTAATACTGACTTGACATTTTTTGCTTTTAGCTTTTTGGGGAACTGCTTATTTTAAAATGCCACACAACAAAGAAATTACAATATATCAAGGCAAGGGTAAGAGGCGGCTGCCTTCTGGCAACATGTATTTAATCTTTAGAGAGCTTCATTCAACAGAAACATGATTGTGAGAGTAAATTCTTTGTAAAAGCATCATAAAAATCAGCACTTTTCAAGAAAAGCAAGTTAAAAACATCTGACAATTACTATGTACTTTAAAAAATAACTTTCTACTTAAAAATTAGCTTAAAGTATCCTTAAAAAAAAAAGTACATACAGTGTTGAGTACCTAAAAAAACAAACCCTAACAAGATACAAGTGCTATTAGGCCATTGACTATCCCTCTCCTTTACATCCAATCCTGAAAAAACCAGCACAGAGAAAAACATGCGTTGTGGCATGTACTGTACCCTGGTTTCAGCTGGGACAGAGTTAATTTTCTTTCTAGTTGTGTTTCAGATTTGGTATGAAAGCAATGTCAAAAATACATATTGTTTTAGTTGTTGCCAGGCGATGTATATCGTTTTCAAGCACTTTTTTGAGCTTCCCATAGAAGCTGAAAAGAAGCCTAAACAGAAGGGCCAATGAAATATTCTGTACCAAGAGATCATTTTCGGTATATAAGTGGGGGTTTGCTGCATGTGGGGACTCGCAATTACTGCTTGGGAAGGTACCAATTCACCAGATGATGGGAGTGACTTGTGTCATTATTTTTATTGTTATTGCTATTGTTATTTTCCTTTTCTGATATTGTTCTATTAAGCTGTCTTATCTCAACCCACAAGTTTGAGTTTTTTTTCCCTTTCCGCTTTCCTCTTCTCCCTACTCTTCTTGTGGGTGGAAGGTGGGGTGAGCAAGTAGCTGCATGGTCCTAACTGCTGGCTGGAGTTAAACCACGACATACTGTAATTCAGAATATTTGGGCTTTATCAGAGAAGGTCACGCAGCAGAGATTTTTCATTCCGCTTCACGAAAACCATCCGCCCTGAGTGACTATGTGATTAACTGCATGGCTTCAGCTTAAACACCTCAGCACCTCTGAGCCATCATGAGATAAAATGGGAAGAGACCATTCAGCACAAGTTCTCCTTTTAATTCAAAGAAATTAAATAGCCATTACGCTGAGTTAAGCACACAACTGTAAATGTTAGTCTAGACATACCACAAACATTTGTGGATTACTCTTGGTAATCAATTTAGTTCAATTAAAACAGACCAGCAGTGTAAGCATATCCTTTAGGATTTAATATACATATTATGTAAATTACATCAGCAGATATTTTTTTTTTAATTAAACTTTACCCTTAATTGCTACCCAAGAGCTTTGGGTAAAGTCACTCTATTGTTTTGTGGAAGAGTTTTTCAACACTGGAATGTATTTCTCTCAGGGTTTGGGATTTGAAGGTAGTCACCACCATGATACGGCATGAGGTATAGAGACAAATCACCAAAACAAGGTTCGCGATGGATTCCATAGGTTAATCAATACTCCTGATGGGAAAGAATGTCCTGCAATAATGAAAACACATGGAAGGGAGTGAAGAAAGCTGAGTTCACTTCCCAGCAACACACCCTTCCCCTGTGATGCTAGGAAAAGCCTCTGAAGTTTAAAAATCAGAAAAGATAGACTAGAGAAGACACGAAAAAATAATTTCCCTCCCTCAAATTCCTTCTTCCCCTGATCTCCTTCTCCTGCAACTTCCCCTGCCCTGCTTAGACACAGCTATATCTACACCATTCCTGGCAGATACTTGTCTCATCATCTGGTTTCTCCCCCTTTAAATGCTCTGCTTCAGATCACAGAGCAATCTTGGAGCGCACAAACCGGAGTCCTGCACAATGAAATGGAACTTCTCCAGGAGGGTACCTGATGCATTTCAGCAGCAGTTATCCTTCCATCTATGGGACTAGTCTGCAGCTGGTCTGAAATAAAACATCCTTGCTAGCGTATAGGGTGGAAGTTGGTCTCGACATCAGCTGATGCACTCTGAAAATCCTCTCCTACAGGCCCACTCTACTCACTAACGCAGACACAGCCTAAATCAATCATCTCTTACCATATCAACTCTGGATATAGAGAGTTTATAATTTTCTTCTCTTCAACTGCTGTTTTCATTTTTTTAGTGCTATGCCTTCATTTCCTCACATCAGACCAGGGATAGTGATTCTGCTTCTCATTGATAAAGCACCTGAGTACCTTTGGAGGAAAATGTGCCATCTAGGTGATGCATATCTTCACTGAGATCATTATTTCCATCAGTTCCAGAAATAAGAGATTCCTGCTCAAAGGAATCAGCTCTTTTTGCACTGATGCAAAGGGAGGAACTGCAGCCTACTACTAGGTATGACTTAAAAGTTCACATAAACTTTGTTTCACAGAATTTTTTGTTAATGAATTTTGTTAATGAAATGCATCCTAGCACTCCAGTTGTCTTTAACGACTAGGGATTATAGTAGCATATGGCACTCAATGAAGAGCCCAACAGAGATTTATTTAATGTTGCATTCTTCATTTAAGAGAACGTTTTAGTTTAGATGCACATGAAAAAAGGCTGGCTTATCTCAAAACTCAGGTACAACAGTCAATTTTTGAAGAAGAGAAAAGTGCTTTCTGTTTATGTTACAGTTCTAATATACCTATAACCACAAGTAACAATCAATAATGATTTAAGCTAAATCAAACATTGTATCTGTAGGCAAATACAGGTATATATGACAATAATTCGTATATTACATGTATATTAATAAATCAGTCTCAATGCAGGTTACAAAATAAGCTTTACCAGCTTGTTCCCATTTAAAATAAAAGCATTTTAATCCATTCTCCAGTTGTGTTGAAGCACAATAAAAGCAAGAAAATCACAGACCAAACTATATCACGTTAATGCAATTGATAGATCATAACCAAATACCAAGCCAGAAATTTGTAGTTAGGGCTGACAGCTCATCTATTTCAGAAGAACTCGTGCCACTGAGATGGTCTTTTTCCATTTCACAGCTGCTTTAAAATAACACAAAATGTCATTCTTAACTCTCAGTTTCTTCCCTTTGTCATTTCATATCACAGCTCTAATTTTATTTAAACATCCTCCTTTTGTTGTGATTACATCTCTCAATTTGTTGCAATACAAATTAGAAAGATACGTGCCAGCTTTTACCGTTATCAGCAGAGTTTTCTCACTGTGTCTTGATTAATTGCCCATTATAATAGATGAAACAACGGAACTTACATTTTAAGTGTGTCCTTTGTTTGCATTATGGAAGGAAATTTAAGTCCCCATAGAGGCTTGCTGTTTTGCCATTATCATAATTACATGTTTTCAAACTAAACTATCATATCAGCACATTCACACTGCCGTGGTAAAGGATGTCAGGATTTTCATCATCAACTCTCTAGTCAAGTAAAAGCCTCACTTGATCCAGTAAGAGAAAACAATTCTCTCGTGGAACTCAGAATGCAAATAAAAAAATAAAAGACATCTCTCTAAATGTAGAAAATACATGTACTGGATAACAAGAAATGGAGACAAAAAGAAGCAGTATCCATAAATGGAGTTCAATGTGTCAAGAAAAGACAAAACATTTAATATTCAAATGTAGTTCTCATTTAATGTTAGAACAAACAAATGGAATTAGTTTAGTAATGAAGCATCATAATTTCTGCCCAAACTCTCTTTAGAAAACTTTTGCATTATTTCAGAATTTAGCATTAAATGGAAAGTATGAATCAGTAACAGTGATAGTAGGACATGTAAAATATTGTGGTATATATGTAATTAAGAAAAACCTCACTCCTGCTGACTGTTTTTGGCCAGAGGTTTGGTCAGTCATGGAGATTACTCTGGTGTCTCCTTGCATTTCATTGGATTGAGGATTTTGCCCTTGCAGCAAAAACTGATTTTGCAGTCTGGCAGTTTCATAATCCTCAATCCCAAGTCTTTGGTAACTTTGGCAATCCTGCTTCAGCAGGGGAGTTGGACTAAATGATCTCTATGGTCCCTTCCAACTCTAAAAAAAAAAAAAAAAAACACATATCAGTGAAATTCAGTGAAATTCTCATTCACTTGCCTGTAGTTGCCGTATTCAAAAAGGTCATGAAAAGCAGGGAGACTCTATGCAGGAGAGTCACTTTCTCCTGTGTGACTGGTAACTTCCTTGCTCCACATATTTTACCTCAGGAAAGCATGAAGTATGTGTCCCATCTAACCTTAGATGTGCACTGTTTCACCAAGGCTGCTATTAGAGGCTCCTGGAGTGCGTAATAGCCTTTCCTTTTGCTCCTTTCACATCAGTGGAGGCAGTGACTGCCTTCTCTTCTAGCTATCAAATAAACTGATTTCTGACAACTTCTGGATAGTCTGGAACCAAAAATTCTGGTCTTCTGCTAAACGGAAGCTGCATCCAAACAAATACGAAAACTAGAAGGTAAATAGTAATGTGTATTCTCCATTAAATGCAAGCCTGAGGAAAAATTTTTCTCTTTTTTGCCCTTCCACTCTGTTGCACAATTTAGTGGGTTTGGTATGGTTTGATTTGAAGCTGCTATGGCTTATCCATATCCAAAGTATTTCTCTCTCTCTCACCCTAGCAGAAGTCTACTTTCTTGTCTGCATCTCTTTGTAGATCCTCTGACTATTTCTATATTCTGGACTCAACAGTTAGTCTTCTACTTTGCAGATACCATAAATCTGCTCTCTCTTTCAGGCAGATACTCTAAGTGATGCATTTGCCACCAACACAGTCCCTCAGGCTAAGAGCAAACAATACTTCTGAGGACTCAACTCCAGCTTGTGGCAAAGGTGAGCCACAAATTTTACATTGTGGGAGAATAATAATAAATACAAAAAGTGTTGTTACTTCCTTATCAATCCTGAGATCCATTAATCGGAGTTTGAACGCAATTTTTATTCCTACATCCCCAAATAACCTCTGTGGTTCACACGGAGACTTCAGTCTTACAGTGGATTTGTCAGGTGCCTGGGTGGCTCTGAAAGTCAACAAAGACTAATACTAATAAGCCACTTTAGGGAAAAATAAATAATTAGGTCTCTTTAGTCAAACTAACTCATTTTCTTTCACTTTGTGCTGATTTTCTGCATTTACCTTTCTGTTTAAAGAGTACATTTCTTAACTGCTTTTAGTTTCCAGATGAACCTATGACATCTGTATCACCTTCAATATAAGTGACTACTGGCAAGAACTCATCCTTGTTGTCCTCAAAGCCATTCAGCCTTTTCTCAAGTGCTGTTTCCTGTTGACAATCAGATTTGAAGCACAGCATACAGGAACAATTTATCCATTTTCTGATGCTCATTGGTTTATGCTCACAACAGGAAAATTAAGGAAAGGCACAAGAAACACAGCTCACCTGCCTATCTCAACTTCAGTCAGATAGAACTTGATCTGAGGTTAACCTTGGAATTGATAACTTAATGGAACAGTTATTCAGCTGTCAGCTAAAGGTAAACAGGGGAAAAGAGACCGACAGGAGGTAGGATAGATATCCAAGAACTAGATGTGAGATGACTAACTATCGATATGTCACAATGTAATTTCAACTAAACACGATGCTAGTATTTAGAACACTTCACGAAAATATGTCAGTCAACACCAAAGCATTCACAGAAGGAGAGGAAACAGGCTAGAAATTCAGAAAAAGCATTTCAACACCAAAGAATCTCTACCTTCAGTAACATCTCACATTTTCTTTAAAGCGTTATAATTAATTGGAGTATAGACTCTTCAAAACATTAATGCATAATTCCCATTAGCACTAATGGAAGTTAGACACACTCATCAAAGGGAGAATATACTTCTATCTTTACAAAAGTAATCAGTGTGTCACAAAGCTGTATTTTTAAGTTATCACTCGCATGCTATGCAAGCTGAGTACAAAGGTTTGCATTCATTTAAATTCAAATTATGCACCTAGAAAAGATTTTTTCTACACTGGAAGGACTGAATGCAGGAAATCAGTTTGCTATTATGTTAAAAAAAATACATCGCAAAATGCAATAAAAATAATTATCCTTATAATTAAAGGTTGTCAAAAAAATCCCATTATTTAAAGAACTTTTTACTGCTGTTCTGGTAAAGATTTAATCAGGTTATTTCTGTCTGTGGTCCTTTATTTAATACTCTCCCAAGGAATCGTTATGATTTCATCCACCAGCAAACTGTTTTGGTATATCTAGATTTGGGGACAGACTTTTTAGCAGAGCCTGTTGTGATAGGAAAAGGGGTAATGGCTTTAAACTAAAAGAGGGAAGAAATTTTTTTACAATAAGGGTGGTGAAACACTGGCACAGGTTGCCCGGAGGGGTGACAGATGCCCCATCCCTGGAAACACTCAAGGTAAGGTTGGACAGGGCTCTGAGCAACTTCATCCAGTTGAAGATGTCCTTACTTATTGCAGGGGGCTTGGACTAGATGATCTTTAAAGGTCTCTTCCAACCCAAACTATTCTATGATTCTATGAACATGCCGTTATTCATGTCTTAATAAAGATGGTGAACTGATGGCACTTCTAAAATAAAAAACAAGTTCATATTAACTTTTTTCATTTACTCAGTAAATGCTCTGACAAAGCAGTAAGCTTTATCCCTTCTTGAGGAGTGGGGAAGGCCACAATCAACTCTCAAGGAAAGCACAAGAAGTCTTATAAATGCCTGTCCCTTCTCTGAAACTATTTGTTCATTACGACTAACCAGCCCAAAATGGATTAAAGCCCAGTTCTCATTCCAGTGCAAGCTTCAACACTGTTTAAAAAAAAAAACCAAACACAACAAAATATAACAAAAAACATGCGTGCATCAACCCGTCTTTGCCTGCCATATCAAACCAGTTTCCCCGTGCTCAGCATTGTCAAAGTTAGTGGCCGTTTATAGTTTCTCAGTATCAGGTCCCCTACTTGCTAGAAGACCAAATGTTTTTTCTGAGCCCTGAGCTCTTCACACTTGTCTAAGCACCAACTAACACACAGTTCGGCAACTCCCAAACAAGGAACTCCCTAAACTCTTTTACACCTAAGAAAAAGCAAATGTTATTTTGCAAAGTCTTATGTCTAAATTGGTAGACATGACTAAATTACTCACAGTAATGCTCTTATCAGTACTCCC
Organism: Limnodromus scolopaceus; assembly: GCA_028565335.1. Lineage (NCBI taxonomy): Eukaryota > Metazoa > Chordata > Aves > Charadriiformes > Scolopacidae > Limnodromus > Limnodromus scolopaceus. Next base: position 9,272,422 of record JAOXNO010000078.1, on the reverse strand, counting down.
AAAAAATCAAGTTTCATGTTATATGCAAAAATTTCTTTTTTTTTTTATTCCACAAATAAAACATAAAACTTTTATTCAGCATAGGCATTACATTTACAAGAAATACCAAAAACTCCTGATATTTCTTGAAAATTCTTTGCATTCTTGAAATTCTAATTAAAAATAAATATCCATGTATTCCAACTTCATTTAAACTGAAATATCCTTTTTTGAATTTCCATAATAATTTAAAAATATATTTCATTATGATAATGTAATGAAATTGAGTACTAGGTACTAAAAGAACAGGTATTCACTGAGTATCTACAGATATATCAACATACCCAGTTCAAGATAAAATTGAGAAGTTTTTCTCTGAAGCTTTCTATGTTGGAGTAAGGACGAGTAAGGACGAGTAAGGACGAGTAAGGACGAGTAAGGACGAGTAAGGACGAGTAAGGACGAGTAAG
>JAOXNO010000078.1:9246926-9258404 GCA_028565335.1 Limnodromus scolopaceus | reverse complement strand
TGCTGGCCACACTCTTTCCTATGCAGCCCAGGATTCCATTGGCCCTTTTGGCTACAAGAGCACACTGTTTGCTCATTTGACAACAAGGAGAAGTATTTTTCAAGTAATATGGGGCCAAAGGCAGCTGCTTTGTGCATTTAACAAATAAAAAAAAAAAAATCCATCAAAAACTATTTTAGGATTTAATTAGCCAAACAGTCTTAACTGGAAGAAACTGTTCCTCTTGGCACTAGCATAGTTCTGGCTTTACCCAGTACCAGAGGGTTTGGCACTGACTTCAGACAGAAACCAGTCCAAAGAAGAAACTAAGGGCTTCTCAGAAACTGTATGGTCACCAGAGTAGCTGGGGGAAGAGGTGTGGCATGAAAATAAATGGAGCCTCCACTCTCTTACAACTAAACTACTGTACAACAAATAACTCAAAACTAGAGCTGGTCCTGGAAAAAAAAAGACTAACCTTACTTTTCTCCCTGTTTAACCTTTTTTTTTTTTGGAAATGCACTTACCCTTGTTATGCCCATTTCATTCTTTAGAATATACCATAAAGCAACAATTCAATTCAATCATATAGCTTCCTACAAATGCAAACTAGTTCTATTTATTACTGAACACCAACATTGATCAATATAATTGAATCATTATTTCCTGTACAAAGTTATTTTGCATTTACATACAGATTCACCAGACTTTCAAACTCTTACCTTCCACAGAGCATTCCTTAACAATACTCTATTTGCACAAAGCCTATTGTTATTCCTTTGATTATAACATCTGGAGTAATACAAAGATCCAACTACAATGACACGAAACAGGTGGTCACTATTGTGTTACTTGTACGTTTTTTGCAAACAAAATAAATGTGAACAACCCAAGTGATCAAGAGAAAAGGAGTTCAATCAGGTTAAGAAAAGAGTTTGAATTTGTTTTCTTTTACACATTAAAACTGCATAGTTCTTTGGGAATTTGCATACCATTTGTAAATCTTCTAATAAAGTAAAATATTAAATACAATTGGTAGACATCAGAAAATGACTAAGAGCTGTACAAGTATATTGCAATATTTAAGAATCTATTCCAGACGCAAAAAGTCAGAATCAGTTCTCAAATCCCAAAGTTCAGATATTAATAGAACAATTTAATGTTCTGAATTGGTCTTTTTTGTGAATCCACAAACACGATCCAGTTCTTAAAAAAAATTCTACATCACTGCTTCCCCCGATTCAGTAGCATAAACAGAAAATTTCAGTGGGTTTGCACTAGACAGAGCTTTAAAATTAGAAAGCCACTTCAAAAATTAATGAAACAGACATGATGCAGAACTACAAGGAAAACTGGGACGCTGGCCAATTTCAAGAGGGTTTGAAATTTTAACTGATTCTTTCTCAGTGCCTAGATAGCGATATCATTCAATATTCAAAATTATTACCTAGTTTCAAATTATGTGAGAGATTATACACTTACCATTAATCCATTTGGCTTCTGGATTATGAACTACGAACTCTTTTCTGAAGAGATCATCCAAGGACAATCTGGTTTCTGATGAATTTGCAAGTTCATCTAAAATAAATATAACAGGATCATTTTAGATAGTCATTAAAAACAATATATTCAATGTTGTTTGCAAAATATTGGAATTACAGAAACAGAATACATCATTCAAAGGTCCTGTCAGAATGAACAACAATACCTTGCTCTTTTTTTTTTTCACTGCAAGAAAACATTTCATTTTTCTTCAGTAAAGCTTCAGAAAACAAAGCACTGGTATCTTATGGACAGGACGACAGAACAATGTAGTGCTTGGATATTTATTATACTGGGACTGCAGTGGGAAAGCTCCTTCTTCCTACAGTCCCACACCAAAAGAAAAGTCTGATTACAAACCAAAACAAAGATTTCCTGACAGTCAAAGAACATAGGCCATATTGATCACCTTATACAGACAGAATCTAAGAAAATAGTCTTATAAGTACATTTAGAACAAATTTCACTTATTCTACAAATTAAAATGTTAAAAAAAAAGATATAATTCTATATGCACATTTTATAGTCTGTGCTTGCTCTCCAGTGATAAGCACAACACAACATTTGGCTAACGGCCTTGTGTTTTTCCCAAACATGATAGAGTCCAGGAATATTGTGCTTGTGAACATTAGCTAACATTGATTTTCAAAACAAAACCAAAAAATGTTTCCAGCTCCTAAAATCATCTCCTTGCTTCAGAAAAGAAAAAAGTTGTTCTAAATTCTACTTTTCTTCTGCTGCAGGTTAAATAAATAATAAGTAGCGAAGATTCAACAGTGAAGCGTCATACTAACATGTGAAATAAGAGGTACAATTAAAGCAAAAATTTTGCTGTGAGAACACAAAGTTTCCAATGAATATTCACTGATAGCAGATATGCACTTCATCTAACTGCTTTAGGGTATTTAGGAGAACAGCAGCTGCCAGAATTGCCTATGCACTACTGAAAATATGCACCTATGCGCTTCCTACAGAATCAAGCAGACAGATGTCCAATCAGGTCTTTTAATCATTTTATCATTATTTGGTAGGTTTGCCATAGATTGCTACAGTATTTCTCTGCTCTATGAGCTTTTCCTTCCAATGTGTCGGGTATCCACCTTCTCCACAAGCAAATCTTTTTGTTAGTCACATTTTGTCCTTACAGATTGCTCATATTGAATTGCGCTGCTGATGACAGAGCCATAGAAAAAGAGTACCTCGAATCACAGCAGACAGGGAGCAAACTTGTTATCTTTATGTTACCAGCACATTTTTCACACAGGAATGTGCACTGTAGAGGTCATATCCTGTAATACTTTTCAGATGAAAACGTAGCCCCTTCACAGTGAATAAAGTCAATCATAGTTTTGTTATTTGTCTTTATTTAGCCAGATTTCTCAATTAGAGGCCTAGCTGAAAGCTGACTGGAATCAACAACAATATGATTTTTTTTTTGCCTTTAAATGTGAGCACTGCCTGCTGCAGTCACTTCCGTTAGCATTAATAAAGGTGCATTCTTGTTGGATTGAAGAGAAACTCCTTTTTACTGCACATCATAAATTTACAATAGCCACAAGGCCGCCACAGCTGCTCACGCCGGCGCTGCAGCATTTTGCACGCACCTCCCTCCCAGGCCTCAGCAGGGCCCTGCTAAGCACTGACTCACCATAATCAACTCTTCGTGCACTTGATGTCTTGTAAGGCTAAGCATGCAGAGTTGTTCAAATCCTCTCTCGTAAGACAAACATGCTAATCCTTAAGTAAGCTTTTTGCCCTCTTCCTACCTTCCAGGGACCAAAATAGCCTGTTTGAGGTTTTTTGTTTTGTTTTGTTTTTTTTTAAGTCTCCAAGTCCAGAATGGAACACAATATTCAACTTGCAGACTTACCAGAGCTTTACAGCAGAGTAACATTATCTCTCTTGATTTATACCTAATCCTTCTGTTTACACATCATGGGAACTTGATAGCTCCTGTTCCTGCCACACACTGAGTTTTTATCTTCAAAGTAAGCAGATGTTGTTATATATGCTCTACTCAGCTCCACAAATACATTCCCTGCCTTCAAAACACTACTTCTAACTTAACAGCATCAAATACTGGGCTCTTCATATGCCCATTTACCCCTTTCCTCACAACCTTGCTGGCTACCTACCCTCAACAAGCTGTTTTCCATCAACAATTTTTATTCAATGCACCCTTGTCCTGATGCTGGTTTTGATCCCAAAAGGATTCCCCTTCTAACCTTTCTTGCATCTGTTTCTATTTATTGTGACCCCTTATATCCTGCCCCTTTGCCAACTATTAATCAAGCTCACACAAGCTCTTATGTTGCCAAAAATTGCCTTACCCAAGTCAGTTCAGTTTCACAGATTATTTTTTTATTAACTGCTTTCATAAAAAACACTAAAACAATATATCAGCTGTGTACAGAAAGGCAATCAGAGAAGAAAGGTACACTGGCTCTGTTCTCTGTCTTCTATCTAATTCACATGCCTGCCAAGTAATCTCTATATAAATTGGATTTTAAAGTAACTTTTTAAATTGCTGTTAGCATTTCCAAGCTGAAAAAACTGACAACTTTACTAGATGTTTGAAAAGTAATTTTTTTTTCTAATGATAAGTCATTACCATACTAGAGGCTTGTTTGTAACTTTGACACTAGCTTTCTACTCTGTCAATATCTCATACTGTATAATTTTTAAGAAAAATGTAGTTTTGACTTCAAAAGATTCAAAAATAGTAATTTAAGTTTCCAAAATGCTTAGCTTATATATAGCAAGAGGAATTACACATCATGTGAACTTTCAAAACATTATACTGGGTTAATCTTTCTTGAGCACAAGCACAAATTTGTATGTACTTCCCCATAGTCAGATATCAAATCTTCTGGTAATGAACCACTACTTCAGCAAAAATAATTTTTAGTTTGCTTCCTATTCATTTAAAAGTAGCATGAGGGAAGGTATGGAGGGGTCAGTCCCAACCCTGTTCTAAAGAGAGTATCCACTGGACACAGTCCAAACAGATCCTCTTCCTAGAGCTTGATTTTACTCAAAACAATTTCAAACAAGCATTTTCTGTCAGTTCGGCTGGCCTAAACGTTCCCTAAAGAATTTTTTCTGCAAAGCTGTCCTTTTTTTTTCCTCTACATCAAGAGATAGTAAAGCAAACTCTGAATTTTCTTTGAGTCTATGAGTAGAGTTACATGCAATTTGCTTAATAGTAATTACCATATAATGGCATGCATGGTTTAAATGCTATCATCAGTATTTCCCACATAAAGTATTTGAGCCTGCCACAACTTCAGAAACTGTAAGCTAACATGAAGGTAGAACTACTGTCATTCCCCAAATTAAAATCAGCTTGAAGTGTTGTGGCAAACACCTGTACAACTCTTAGGCTGTTCTTAGTTGATTTTTCATATAAAAGCTTTCAGTTGCAAGTACTTCCAATCGAGCTTTATTCAGCTTTGAAATACAGATCAACAGTGGCTGATCAGATCGGTCTTCAGATAATTCCTACAATGTGGAACACACTGCCATGATGCAAAGCGTAACAACCATGCTGATTTAAAGGAAGGAGCAAGGCCCTGATCCCAGAAAATCCACCTATGAATATTTCAGTATGTGCAGGTATGTGATGAAACTTCAAAAACATGAAACAGAATAAAACCAGAACAAGATACCTGTGTTGTGCTTATACTGACATACAAACCAAACAATAGCATCTCATTAAAAGCTATTTCTGTCTCTACATTGGCCATAAGTTCACATAAAGCAAGTTCTATTTATAAGATTATTCCCAAGGTATTTTCTTCTATCATTCTGTCTTAAATACTTCTCCAGTAATCATCTCCAAATATTACACATAGAAATCACTGGATTCATTATTGAATTGCCCCAGAGGCTCCTAGTCTGAAACTCACAAGATTTTCCACACTCCAGTCCCTTAGTTTAACAAGGGTAACCTCATTCTTTAATATCTCCATGCACTTTCTTTACCATTGCACTTACCTAATTGCGAAGAAAATTAGCAGGGATACTCGCCTGCAAGCCTTTTACTCCCAGCTACAGAGCAGCATAACAATTTGTACTTGGTGGGCATGATGGGGTTTTTTTAACATACTCCTTAGTCCACAGAAGTTCACAGGGAGCTGTTGAGTCCCCACAAGAGGCTACCGGACTGGGAGTTCATTCAGACTCTACCACGAATCTCTTACATTACTGAATGGGTTGGTCTTCTATTTTTCCATCTCTTTGTTGAGAACACTCATATATTTATAAAGTTTCTGAGTATTAGCACAGATGAAAAGCAATATAAAAGGGATCAAAATATTTCCAGTATTGTTGGTAGAATTTACCGAAACCACAACCGTAATTGCAAAACAGTTATTTCATATTTTAACAGAACCTAAGATAATAGAAGGTGAAACTAAATCCCTTATTTCAACACAGTTTCTGCATTAATGTTGTATATTCAAGTTATATTTCATGTAATAAAAAACACTAAAAAAAGAAAAGAATTTCCATTTAGTTTTAATACCACTTCTATCTTTAGCAGAAGCTAAACCTCTTTGAATCCTTTTGCATATGACTTACAGAAGATTTTCTTTTAAAAGCTTGTTATCTCATATGGAAGCATTGATCCCTCTATTAAAAAAAGGCACGAAAGCTTTTGCTCAAAGTTTGAGTGAAGTCAAGTTACACCTGATAAAGTGTACACATGGACCTAAGAGTTTCTTATATTGTGGACAAATAAATTTAAAAATAATTTTAGGCAAAAGAGATCATTTCTGTTTAGTTTGGCATATCAGTAAATATGGTTTTGCCTCTACAAAACTTTCAATAAAATAATCAGGCTTCCGAGCAACCACCATCCAAAATTGTTATTATCTCCATAAAAACAAGTAGAATGATGAAGAGTGTTTAGGGGAATTCATATGAAATCTAAAAAGCATCCACTGGTACAGGCAGAACAAAATAGGGAAAAAAGTCTCTGATGCTCAAAAAGTATTAGAAATGAAAAGCAATTCACTCTGAAATATCCCAAGGTAATACAGGACAAAATTCTCACCACTGCACTGAATATCTTAATTCAGATCTATTATATTTTATGAGAAGAATTTGAAAAAACAGGTATTTATAGTAACAGATTGGTAGCACCTCACAATAGCCAGACCTGTAAGAGTCTCTGAATTTTTCCTCCCCTCAAATGCTAGACATCCCAAAGTGATTTTACATATATTCAGGACCAGATAACTTCAGTGCTTAATACCTGCCAGCAAACCAGCAAAGTATCAGAATATTTTCTTCCAAAAACATATTAATTAATCATGACAGTGAAGGGAAAACAGCACTGATTAGGAACAAAATAGGGAAAGTAGCTCTCCTACAACATACCTCCAAAGCTTTCTTTGGTAAGCATTTCCAACCTGCAAGAAACCCCAGTTTTCCAAACCTAGATCATTTTGGGGAAAAGGATTTTATTTATATCAAGCTCTACAGTCTCTATGGGATATCTTAGAGCATATCTGAGCTGACAGAACTAGTTTTCACTCGCATGACTTGAACTGAAACGTAGGTCCCAGCTTACATCAACTTTTCAAGCAAGCTCTCTGGATTTTGAAACAGCCTCAGAGATGTTATAATTCACTGAGCTTTTTTAACATATTTTTTTTAAAAATTACCATTTCCCTAGGTTGTTTATTCTTTTTTCCATGAGTGCCTTCAAAGACTTCAATTTATGTTTTTACCTCATTAATAATTCTATATAGATATAAGAGCCAGAACTGATGTTTATTATTGTGAATTCCAGCATAACACTTTTGAGATTTTACAAGCCTTTAAAAAGTTACCTCTCATTGAAAAGAAAAACAGTCTTCTGTCTTAAAGTGTACCAAGACACACCACCATTTGCCCTCAATGTCTGGTTTTTCATTATTCCCTGAAGAAACTGCTATACACTGAGACCACAGTAGCACAACTTTGCTTTTATTTTTCTCAAAATGTTCTAAGTTAAATAAGCAAACAGTAATTTCTTTATCAGTCCTTGGATAGCACCATGAATATGTAGTAGACATTTATACAAAACAGAAAGGAAAATAGTCTGTAGCATTCCTACATACTCTTCCCAGCTGCCTTGTACCCTCTGACAAGAAAGTTTTTTTGACCCTTTTCCATCCAGTCTCATCATCTTCCTTTCAAGCCACAGCAGTCTGCTACTGTATTTGCTCATGCACAGACCCACCCAACTTCCCTTGATGATTTCATCCAGTGGCAAAATTGTCTGGAACCATTATTTAACTAAAAAGCACTTCATTAACCTTTTGGTTTACACAAACTGGGCACTTGTACGGCAGAAGATTTGCAGACCAATATTTACTATCTAGGCATGCCACCCAATCAGGTATTTTACATTTACATCCAATACCAATCAGGTATTTTATATTACAACTTTAAATCTCATAAAAAGAATTCAAAGATATTTTTTCTTTAAAACTTGTGCAGTTTTTTTTCTCTTAGGTTCCTAGATACAGTTAAATGGTTTCTGTCCCAGCAGTAAAAAGAAAATCTTTAGCAAATTAACTCAGATCAAATTAGAACAATGACAACAAAAAAGCATAATTATTTTATACATTCAATTGCTTTTTTTGTCTACTACTTGCCCTCCTCCCCCCTTTTTTTTATTTTTTGTTTGGTGATTGAACCAGCAAGTAATTTCCCCTCTCTTTGTTTTTGAGAGAAAGAAAAGGGAAGAAGTTTGTGCACGTATATATGGAAGATGCATCTTCTCGTTCAGTGAGAAGTTTCATTCTCAGTATTAGTCTCCCATGACATACAGCCTTCTCTTAGCTCATCTGTGAATCTGAAATTACACAAGTGACAAAACCTTAAAGTCACTTCACACCTGCTGAGGCTAATGAGAATTGCTTGTAACCATCTCAAGGCCGACACAATCCTAAGGACCTACCGCCAAAGCCAAATGCCTCTGCTCCACGAGGCCTCTGGTAACTCTTGAGTCCCTACAGGCACCAAATTTATTGTTGCCAGAAGTTAAAAATGCTTAAGGGCAAAAGATACTTTAACATTTATATGTCATTTTAATGACTGCATTAGGAATCATACACCTTCAGAAAGATAAAATAAAGAAGTAGGTTACCTGGTGTTAAAAGAATGACAGACATAGTGATGAGTGAACAAACAACTAGAATCACCAGCAGCGCAATAGCAATTCCCTTCCAGTTCCTCTGCGGAGGGCTGTTACTTCCAAGTTCCTACAGAAACGGAAAAAAAATAAAATAAAAGGAAAAGACCATGTTTCATAATCATATATTTCCAGAACTATTAGTGATAGGAAAATTGCTCTGTGCATACTCATAATCACAGCATGGGAGGTAATCACGATCCTTTCCCTCTCAATAGTACACACAGTCATACAAAGGTGTGTAACCCTTATGCTTTTTTAATAGGTATCTCTTTTTTTTAAAATATATATGTGAAATTTTATACCCCCAAAAGATAATCAAATGGACTTATACAGGCAGTCCAAAATACAACTGGTGTTAAAATGTGCTGAACATAAACTTCAGGACAATATCAACTAGCAGTTTATAAGATAATTACAGAAATGAAATGTAGCAATTTACTGTAATTCCACCTAGCGTTGTATGGACCATAAAGGTTTAAATACACATCCTTTTTAATGTACACTATTAAACTTATTTGTAATCGAAAACATTTACAAAACTGCCTGAGGCTCCAAGTATTTCATCCGAAACTACACAACTCTTTTTCTCTATACAGTAGTTCAACTGTAAACTGCTCCCCTATTACTCATAAAAAGCCAACAGGAGCTTGTAACAACCGTTAAATGAATGCTTCTGTAACTACTTGTACACTTAAACCTACATTCTCTGTGCTTACATGTTTAACTCCTATTAACTCCAGCCAGATGCCATTCAGGTTTGTCAGTAGTAGCAATGCGTCGCCTGTGTTCATGGTACAGTTTGAGACGAAACAACACATAAACATATAACAGAATGACAATAATAGCATGTCAATTGCTTCATACAATCCTAAGTTTCTCTCACAGAAAACAATATTTTTTCCTATCTCTAACTTGCATGCATAAATGTTTCCCTGCCACAATTACCTATGCCTTTACTGTCTCACAATTAGATTGCTGTGGTATGATTGTAAACAGAAACCTGGGAAGGTCTTCTCAGAAGACCCTCCTTCAGCCTGCTTATGTTATGTTATACAAGTGCTTCATGACCTACACAAGCTTCCACTAAGCTCCAACTAAATACCAGGTGGGGTAAAAAATGTGGAGTTTGGCTCACGCTTTCCTTTGGTTGGAAAACACCACTATAGAAAAGCCTGTCCCTGCCTCCCCGGGACCTGCTGCCAGCAGAGCCCCCCAAAGCTGCCACTCCACTGAACACATAGGGAGTGACTGCAGCAAAAAAGAGAGGTTACTTGTAGTCTCTCCTATTTGATCTGCGATCCTGGGTTTGTTAATCTTGCAAGTACACAGCAAGGATATTCTTTTATCTTTCCCCTTTCTGCTGGACAAAAGGGCAAAGGGATGGGGGCAACTCAGCCACCTCGTTCTACAGGGAGAACTCAGGCACAGGAAGGCACCTCCTGCAATGTTTTATAAGCTTCCAAAGGCATATTAATACTTTTCTACCTACACATTATTTCATTTTTGTTTTCCGAATTATAAATGAGTGAAAAATTAGGATGTTTTAACAACAGAAACCGACAACATTCTTACAGCGTCACATACACCACCCACAACAGCATCTCTAACTATACCTTTAATTATTTTTTTTTTTCACCTGTTCATTTCTACCTGCAAAAGATAATTTTTCTCCTGGTCCTCCTTTCCAGGCAACATAAGAGGATTTCCCCTGTACAGCCTCTAAGCAATCTCACAGGGGAAGTCTCACGGGAGCCTATTGAGGAGCCCCCCTCCCACTTACCCAGCATGGCTGCTGCCCACAGGGTCCCATCCTCCTGACTGGTCTGGGCCCAGCTGAGCTTGCTCCTTTTAGAGATTGTTAGCCTCACCAGAGAGGAACAGTAGCCATTCTGTCTCCTCAGTGTAAACCCTAGGCCACAGCTGGTCTTCATGGAATCAGCTCCCTCACCTGACAGGCATTAGCCTTCCCCACCCCACAGCTGAATCCAGCTTAGGCCTAGTGGTAAATGGCTGCTGGGCAGCCCAGGCTGCTCTCAGCCCTTCCCTCCTGCTGGCTGTGAGAGTAATCATACCCTTTTATTACTACACAAATCTCCTCTTTGGTGTTGATGGTGCTTGAATGGCAGATAATGGAAGACGTTCAATTATGGCACGAGAAGGAAATTATTGAGGACAGTTACAGCACAATGCTGGCGGCTGGTCTCCCTCAGAATGAACTCTGTGCAGCTTTCCTGGGGGTCACCATGCAGAAGAAGCCTGAATACCATAACCAACAACACATCTTTGACACCTGTATTTTTTTTACTAATATTTAGTACCCTGTCTTCCACGGGCAGGGGGTAAAAATGATGTAAGCGAGAGTTCCTGGCACCTACCTCCTTTCCATCTTCTGTTGCCCTTTTCCCAACCCCTTGCAAACCTGCCTGCTCATCTTGCTTTCTTCGACTCCTTCTGATTCACTCCCACATCATTAAATACCAATTACCACAGCAACTTCCTGACTAGCCTTAAAGGCCGTTGCTCTTCCAGGTCTGCCTGATGGCTTCACAAGCCCCTTTGGTGTTCCCTAGGATATGACAGTTGTGTGGTTCAATCCTTTCTGGACAGTCCTGGCCATGCTGACATGGCAAGGATCCCTGATTTTCACAGGAATACAAAACTTTTACGTCCTGCATGTAAACTCACTCACAGGACCCCACCTGGAGTACTGTGTCCAGCTTTGGAGTCCTCAACACAGGAAGGACATGGACCTGTTGGAACGGGTCCAG
>JAOXNO010000078.1:9229540-9241431 GCA_028565335.1 Limnodromus scolopaceus | reverse complement strand
ATTCTCAAGCAGACCCGGTGTCCTGTAAATCAAACTATGGTCTGAGTACCCAAAGCCCTGCTGGTAGCACCAGTTACAGAGCCATGTATTCATCTGCCTGATCAATACATGTTGCTGTCCCTTTTCATCCTGTGTTCACAATCTTTTACAGTCTGTTTCTAACAAAGTTTCAGAAGTAAAAATACTGTACACTCTTTCCAGTCCAGCAGAAATACCTGGAGCATAATGATGTTCTGGCAAGTTGTAAGTACCTTGAGACTCAAAAGTATTTATTTCCATGAAAGCTACAGATAGCCATCTACAGGGATTCTTGCATGTTCCTATGTAGAAGAGCTACCGAAAACCTGCTTTATTTACTATGTCTATTTGCAACACTCACACAATCTCCCCTGCAAATCTCACCTCCAGAAAGTTGGTTGTCAAGAGGAGTCACCTTTTTGGGGGTCTGAGGCTCACTGCTAGCCCTGGTGTGACTCCAGGTTGTGTTCCCCGTGTCCTCATCAGAACAAAGCTCCAATATTCACACTGTGCTACCTCTTCTCTTCCTAACACAAGTCTCATCTTGAAGCTAATGTGATTTTTGTCTGAATATGAAAAGCTGTCTCTGTACCTTGAAGACTGCCTGCAAGATTACATGGAAATAAAGCAAGAGGCTCATTTCCAGTGAGCCCATGCCTAATTAGTATCTAGCCAAAATCAACAATTCATTTGCTATAACTGAAGAAAAATCTTAATGTATTTTACTAAAGCAAGTAATGCCAGAAAAAGACGGCAAAGCAGCAGGCACAAACATTTTATTGCAGGTTACTACGATAGAAAGGCAGAAGACTATATGAATACTGGCACAGTCATTTATGGCCAAAAAGGTATTTTTACAAATTCCTATTGATCCAAACTTTAATGAAATGTCACAAGATAGTAACACATTTCTTCCATTCTTATTACATTGAAGAAAAATCACCCAATCAAGTAAAATAATGGATCTCAAAAATGGACATGAGAAAATGGATGAATACAGACTATACATGATGCATACCTACAGATCTTTCTACAGATATAACTAAGTTGTTTGCTAGAAGTTCTCCTTTGCATTACTCAGAAACTAAATTATACTTTGCCTGATTTTCTTTAAAAAAAAAAACAAACACGAAGCAAACAAACAGAAAAGCTTTTAAATGTACTTTTATTTCTCAATATATTTGCAAGGCCCCATAACAGATGACTTTTAAAACTGACATAGTCAGTTTTGGCATTAATGAGCGGAGCTGTTTGACAACGTAACATTAAACTTCACTGAAGGTTAGAAAAACAGGAAAGGTTATCTGCAGTAACGTCACATAAGGCAAATTCAGGTTTATGCGACATAATTTTACAATCTAAATTGAATACAGTATGCATATATTCAGTGGTATAACACCAAGCTCTGCACTGGAGTATAATTTTAAAGACAACTTTTAGATTAGAAGAACCAAAATCACCTTTTGGAGTTTCTTATTGTTCAGGTACTTGTACACATGCTTAGTTTTATGCCATTTAGGAGTCCTGGAATATGGATTTGACAAAAACATTTTTTTTAACTAAATCAGTTGTCAAAATAAGCAACAAATTTGTAAAGGTTACATCGATACTTTTCTATTTGTTTTCAGATTTACACGGAAGTTACTTGCAAATAAAACAAGTAATTTAAATCCAAATGTGGCTTAATAAGCCTTTGTGTGCACATGTATATGTACACACATACACGTATCACTGAATATATATACAGCTAAATATTATTCAAGGCAACATTCCTATAAATAAATTAAAATGTAAATAAGCCAAAGAGTGTCAGGACCAGGAAAGGGAACACTGTAATCTATGCGTTTAAGGGGATCCGAGGTAGTAAAAACTCAGATAAGTTTCCCAAGGTCATGTGAGAATGGTAAACCAGCATCTCTTTATGCAAATATTTGTGAACAAAACTGTAGCAAACAAAATTATTTGGCCATTATATCGTGGCTCTGATTAGGAATTTATCATTTACTTTTTCACAGACCTCTTAATAATTAAGTTGCCTGCTTTTCTATAAAATGGAACTTTATTTTTAGTAAAGGATTACTATAATCCATCAGAAATAAATACATGTTTTTCTCCTGCGTTTTGTCAGGGGAAAAAGATCGGACAGGTGATCAGTAAATTTGTAGATTGAATACTATATACTGTGTTATATAGAGATAATATATACAATAACTCAGTGGAACCAGGATCACAGTTCACGTAAAACCAATTCAAGCCCTCACAACACTAATGACATTTTTCACACACATATACACATAGAGAGAGCTTATAAAAAAGCATTTATAGAAAGACTATGGGTCAGCAAATCATCTCCTTACATATACTCCACTCAATTAAAAAGCAAATACAGTAAGTAATAGGAAAAAAAAAATATCAGGAATTTCTTGGCTGTTTTACAGGATTCATTGATTTCAACAGTGTCCTTCAAGATAATGTAAAAATCCAGTTCTTTTCCCCCCTGAAAACCCTTCTTACCTTAATAGCCAATCCTATTTACATAAAAGACTTTAAAGGCCCTTTGTCCATCACGTTTCATGGGGAAACATGAGCCACCCAATAATTTAGCAGCTCTTGACTAATTTAAGGAAAATGGGAATACCTCATGGTAGGACAGAGCGCTCCCTTCTTCTCTAGGTGTTAAAACAGTTCTGCCATGCACGTGTGCCCATCAGCACCTAACCTAGGGCAAGCTTTGTAAAAGGAATTAGGAAAAAAACATTAAGATCTTTAAAACATTATTTTTGGCTCAACTGGAGTAAGTTAAAATAGCCCATCACTTCAGGTTTTGAGATTTGTTTCATCAACACATCTTCCAGCTACCCACATGATTTTTCTCCCAGTATTGATTCAGATCTTATCTGCTTCGGTTGAAAGATTTTAAAGTGCTGAACGATGATACTGTGAGCTTCACCTCTGCTGCCAGCTTGTTAATGCATGGAGGGGGATTTTCAGACCAGCGCACTGTACTGGGTCTGGCCGCGATGGAGTTAACTTCCTCCACAGCAGCCCCTGTGGTGCTGTGCTCTGGATCTGTGGCTAAGCCCGTGCACGAACCAACATTTTGGATATTCGAACAGCATCAAGGTGGCCACTGCTCAGAGACTGGCTGGGCATAGGTCTGCTTGTCGGAGGTGGCGAGTGATGGCCTTTGAATCACTTGTTTTCTTACTTCTTTCCTCCACTTCTCAAACTGTCTTCCTCTGGACCACTGTTGCTCTTCCCGTTCTTTCCCTGGTCCCGCTGCGGGGGAATGAGCAAGTAGCTGCGTGGTGCTCGGCTGCTGGACGGGTCAGCCCTCCACAGGCAGGTATGCCCTCTTCCCTCAACTCTCTCTTGCATCTACATTTAACAAATGCACCACACGTTATCTTTTATTTCCTTACAATGAGATCACATTGCACCCACCCTCAGCATGGCAGGAAGCTGTAGTCTTTCTGAAACAGAGAGTGGATTAAGAGTCAAGGTGCTCCTGTTGACAAGCTTTTCCATGTGCTGTTTTCACTGAAAGCCAAAGAATTGAGTAGATACATTAAGGTCTGCTCTAGCAAAGCTTGGACATTCTGAGTAACAACTCAAATGAACCTTTGATTGTAGGGATAAATAATCCCTTATGACCTTCTGACTCTTGGACAAAGCTCCCATTGCTGCAATAGCTGGGAAGTTCCAGCCCTGTAAGGGACACAGAATTAAGCACAGAAAGCGCCTAATCTGCTATTTGTGGAGTTAATAGAGATAAAGCAGGACAGAGAGGAAAACCAGAGGATGACGGAGAAACAGACACTTTGTTACTTTACATGGAGTTCCTAATTTACCCACAGCTCTTTGTTTAGCATGGCAGCATACAGAACAGGGAACAGCAATAAACTGTATTACTGCAACTAATGGAAGGGTGCCCACAGCCCAAAGCCTTTAAGGGCTTGGAGGTGCAGTAGTATTATTTCAAGCAGTAACAAATAGCAATAGTTGAATTATTTCTTGTGGCTAATTTACACTTGTGTTAAATCATATGTCTGCACTGCACAAAAAGAGAAAGTTATATTCCACTTGTGTTTCACCACACTTTTGGGGAGGAAAAAATGTAGATGATTAGAACAGGCAAGACAAATACAACATTAGTAATTGCTGTAGCAATCACAGCTTCCTCTGAAGTGTACAGGGTTTTTTTAAGCAAAGTTACCTAAATTATAACAGGCTCATTTCTTACTGATCCATGCAGGTGCTAGAACAAAACAATTTCTGAGACACATTCCTGCATAGTGGTTACAGTATGGGAATGCCAAACAGCAAACAACAGAAATCAGAGAAATTGGGTTTAATGTATTTTTGTAAAGTCAACGTAACAGAAGAGCACTGTGATTAAAAGGGAGAGTGGGCAGGACTAAATGAAGAGTACTCTTAGGAGCTCTGATGTACTCTTAACAAGAGTGATGTTGTCATGCACTCCGTGCATGCTTTAATTTTCGTACTAAGAAAGGTGAGAGCGTACCACTGAATATCTTAGAAATTTTGGCAGAAATCCATCGAAAGCAGGAGTTTTGACTTCAGGCAAGAAATGAAAAGCAACTTTCATTTTCTCCAGAGTAACATCTTCTTCCTAACTGATTCTCATGACAAATAAGGCAAGGATACCTTTTAAAAAATACATATTATCTATTTCTTTTAGGGTTTTTGCCATTTTGAGAGTTAGAAGAGTTTTAATTAGAAGTTGGTTAATCGGAGCCAGAGAAAGCAGAGATCTTACCGATGTAGAGGTGGGTATCTAGCCGTTGCCGGAGCTGTTACACTAAATTGGATGAAAAGTTCAAAACAGCCTTGTCATTGAATTTTCCATAAATGCACTGAGGGTAATTTGCTGTCTACAGATCCAGTACTCATAACAGATACTCAATTCAAAATCTCTCCTTGGCTCTGAGCTTTAATATAAGAGCCAATAATTCCTTTAGATCCACTTCAACAACTCCTACTGAAATGTCTGGAGGCAGAGGACAATATTTGACTCGAAGGTGTTGGGCTACAAGACAGGCTATAATACTGTGGTTTTCTTACATATACTTACAGAGCTGTACTGTGGGTTTTAAAGGAAATGGATTCCTGGGATACTCCATGATTCTCCAGATTAATAATTAAAGAAGTGCAACCTTTATTTCCTTTTTCTAAATAGTTGTCAGGAGATGCTTATTTTTCAATGAGACCAAATATGTTCATTCAGTCCTCATTGAAATGCCGTCAAAAATGAGCTACTGGAAGTCAAAATCCAGACCTATATGGACACTAATCTAAATAACTTATTTAATAAGCTACAGAAGGAGAGTTTGTCCACAATCATGCCATACAAAAATGTGTTCAGAGGTAATCTTGAATGTTCACAAAATACAAGCCGCTTTCAGAGCAGAGACAGGAAAAAACCAAATTAAAACAAACAAACCACCCGCAGAACTAAGTGTGGATATCTCCATAGGTAAGTGGCAAAAATTAACAACAAATGTTTTTTCAAATTTGTGGAAACCTGACAAGAATTGTTTTTTATCTAATTCACAAAAAGGGAATGGTATCAAAATTGCTGGTGTACTTAGTATCTGACTTTTGCAGGAAAATTTCCTTGTTCCGATTTCCTGTTGATTCTACTCCTACGGGGTTTCTTCCTGTTTTCCGCAGCTCAGAGTACTGCATGCTCCTTACTCCCTCTTGAATAACTGAATAATCTTTTATATCCTTGTCTCTTTTGTGTAAACAACTTACTAAGTTTTCTGGGAGCAGCTATATTACAACTGATGAGGTTACAACTTTAGGCAGCTCTAGCTGTTCCCACGGGATCAAAATTTTGAATAACATTGAAAGTGGCCCAAAGATCCTTGAAGCTGACCTGACACACACCAACTGACAAAGTGAGCAGCTGACTACACACTGCAGCCATGATTTCTGGCTGCAGGACCCTTGGAGGAAGCAACTCCTTAAGTCAAAGATTGTGGAGACGTGCAGCCAAATCCCCCATGCCTCTCTGCTGGATACATCAGATTGAAAACACAATTCACCTACTAAATCACTGTTGTGCAGCACATTGAGTGAGAAAACAAAGCCCAGAGTCTGAACTCCATCCTTTCTAACTTCCACTCAATGCAGTTGGAAGATATTAAAGAAAACAGGGACAAAATAAAATGAAAGTGGCTCTGACAAAACTGACTCTCACAGTAATTGGTCTGATGGACCAGTTAGTTCGAAACTGGGAATTCCTCCTCCTTAGCTGTAGTGGTCATCACAACCCCATCGTACCTCTTAGGGATAGAACAGCTCAAGGCATTTTTCTGTGCGTATTCTTTTCCCCTAGACTTTCTTGAGAGTGAATGGGGACAATACACAGCGAACGTTTTTTTTCCGTGAAAACCAGTGTCCGTAAAAATCTCAGCTTCTAAAATCAAATCAGTCAGTAACCTGGAGTCCTAGTTCCTTTAATATTTTCTACAGAAGTCTTTGAGGGCAAAAAGCATGGCTTATCACACATTTGAAAGGGAAATAAATGTATTAATCTCATCAGTTCATAAAGACTACCCGTCTACAGGGGATTCATTTGCAAAACAACATGATATTTTAATCACATGATGTTTCAACATGATGCAGCAAATTAAATTGAGGCAATGCATCTTACAGGAAAAGTACTTGAAGTTTCTAATCCAGTATAACAACAACATATCTCCATTGCTGATGTTATTCTTAATTAAAATACATCAAAATGGCTGCATGTAACACAGCTGGAATGTAGTAAACTGAGGCAATTTTATAACAGTAATTTTTTTGACCCAGCAAAACAGTTGTTGGTGGTAATTATTCCATCACTTCCACTAGGAAAGGAGTATATTTACATAATTTTATTTAATACTTCATACGATTAAAATAAAATTTGAAAGCATACTGCAAACAGGATTTTGCAACAAAATTGAACTAGGATGTTTTGACTTGGTAATTTCATTACCAGAGTATTTTTATCCTGTGCAGTTATGATGAGCATTTACATCTTACTACAAGCAGAAAGCTAGATTGTTTTCTAAGATAGAACGGAGAAACCGAATTAAAGAACTCAACATCTGAAAACATCCCAGATAATAACGAAAAGTTTTGCAAAGTAATCAACAGTAATTGTGTATGTCAGCTTCTGAAACATGAAGCTACTAAAAATATATACATTAATTTTACTGCGCGCCTTTACCAAAGAGGCAATCAAAAATTGCAGTTTACCCAAAAGCTGCCTATATGCCAATCAGCATCTACCAAGAAATGGACCTCCTTCCCCTAGACCTCCTCTCTCTTGAATATATCTGTGTCAGTAGTCAACGCACTGCAAGACATTGCAATAAGAATGTTTTGTTTTCTGTTTTCTATGCATTCCCTGAGGTTATTAGTTGCATATTTAGGTAACCCTGCAAGCCAGCAATGAAAGAAACCCTCGGTGCTTTTGTCAGGCAATTTATTTTAAGACTGCAACTTCAATATTTAACATACCAAGCAAGAAAAGGGCATAAATTCTTAAAAAATGAGACCCATTCTTGTTCTGTCATATGCCAGCCACCCAATAATTACTGCGTTAATGCCAAGGTTACAAAGAAAAGAAAAACATACGATTCAGATTACAGGTCAAGCTATTGTTATAGGACAAAGGAGAAGAATCAAATCAATGCCTTAATTACACCCACTTTATCAGGAAGTGCCCACAAACAATACCCAGTGGCTTCCTTCATGACCACGCATTACGGCTGCAAATCTTCCCTACTCCTCCACTTGTGCTCTAAATTGAAGGTGCAATTACTTGTGCTCTGACTGCAGCCAAGTTGATTTGCAGGCTCCATCAGGTAATTAGGCACAGGAATGGAAGAAATCATCGGTACAATTAATTGCGGCTCAAAGGTAGAAGACAGCTTCTGTAAAACCCTGTCAGATAGGAACCGATGGGCATAAGGAAAAGCAAGTGGAAATTCACTCAGCTCAAACTGCACAAGCAACCGTGTACGGCTCTACCTCCCCAGCGATTCCTTGCTCTGTGACAGCTCTTCCAAAAGACTCGTTCTTAAGAGGAAAATAAATTATAATAAGGCCACTCACATCTCAGAGGAGAGTATCTTCATGACCCACATCTATCCTGATACCTGTACCTGATCAGCTAGTTAATGACAGCTAAATTCAGGGCAGATCTAGATATTGCCAGATGGCACTAACACATAAATGTGTATTTAAAGAAACAGTGATCATTTTCAATTACATCTCTGCTATTCAACCATACATCTTTTATGGGTCACTGTCTTCTGAGATTACAACAGCAATTTTTATACCTAGTTTAGACAGATAATCACAGGATGGGCAAAACCTCATTAAGCACCATAAATGGTGGCCTATTCTGAAAGACACTAAAAAATGTCTTGTTTATGCTAACTCGGGCAGAAACACAGGCACCCGCAGCAGCCAAAACACCAGCTATGTTCTTTTCCCCCTCAGTTTATTTTGCTTTCTACCAAAATTACCCTGCAAAAAATGCCAAAACTGAGGTATTTTATCCGTTATATGGGGTTCTGAGCCTGACTGCAGTTTAATATACCAGGTAATATAGATGATATAAGGTCAAAGGAAAATAAAATATTACTCAGAACAAGTATATTTTCCATCACAGAAACCCCATGATTACCTACAGCTGAAGAGCTGCCTAAAATGTGACTATGCAGTGCATTTTGACTTATTTTTCTTTCCTTACAAGTCTTCTATCTCAGCTGTCAGCTCTCCATCTGTCTCTATATTCAAGCTAGCATTGTGTGTTGTTATACTAAAGCAATGGAAAATTCTGTAGAAAAAAACAAACTTAGACGACAGAACACATAAGAACACATTTGCCAAGACTGGCAAATCTAGGTTCCTCAAGCTTCATGAAAGTCTAGCATTTAGCACAGTTATATTAATGTAATTAGAAAATCTTAGTCATCTTAGAAAGAAAAATAAAATTAAACAAGTATCTTAATATCAAGTTTTCAGGAGACTGAGAACAGTAACATCCTTGTAGTCTATTTCATAGTACTGTAAGATTTTTATTTGAACTTTGAGGGCTTGTCCATTTCAGAAGAATAAAACCAATAGAATAAATTACTCAGGCAGAATTTTAAATCTTTTTTTTTTTGACTTATTTCTTAAGTCCTCAGAAGGTTTTTCCTTTTGTCATTGTGCCAGAGAAGAAATGATCCAGCTGAAGGACTGAGGAAAATCACAACCCTGGTCTACGCAGTCATTCACAAATGAGACGTTAAAAATGACCACCGGAGGTGCAATTACTTCCAGTAGTCTTTAATAATTCTTGGATTCATACCATCTGGCTTGCTGCTTTACAATACATTAACCAAATTCAGTCTTCGGGTATATCTACGCAAACCTTTTGAACTTTGCCACTACTGTTTTAAGACTAAAATCCTCATTAACATGCAATTCATTCAGAAAATAATTTCCCTTATTCTGTTTGGCAAAACTGGAAGTACAAGGAGAGAACAGTTGCTGTACCAGGTGACTGCAGTTTCATTCCCCTTCCCATTTAGCCCATTATTCTACACTTCTTCTTGTTTTTGTTACTCCTAACACTGATAAAAGAGTTTAAATTATCTTCATTTCTTCAAAAGCTCTCCTCTCCCTCTCATCTTTACCTTTCCACGTTTTATAGATACCATGTAACTCTATCTTTTCCCTTCCACAATTCTCATTTTCTCTACATTACAGTTTTACTATCTAGAAGTATAAGTAGTCCTGTTATCTATAGTGACCATTAAGAACATGAAAGGTAGAGCCAAATCACTCTGCTTTATCAGAAGTTCATGGCCTTAAGAATAACTCCTAACATTTTTTAATGCACATACGCACATAGGGCTTTGAAAAGTAAAATATTAAATAAGTTTTAAGTAAAAACTGTTTTAATGAGCAATGTTGTGTTGTGAAGCTAATTCATAGTCAAATATACGTTATATCCAAAAAATCTTTAAAAGTAATATCTAGGCATCATTGTAATGATCTTCAGAGTTATAACGCCTATGAATCTGGTTAGACTGTATCAACGACTCCGGCAGAGAGGCAGGGCTGGCTTTTACCTCTGTGGTCCCTGTGAATGTGAGCACACACACAAGGGAACCCCACGGTTAACTCACCAGTGATGCACCTGCCGTGCTCACTGCGTGAATTCAATGGGGCTCTTACGTTGCCTTCAGTAGCTCCTGCGTTTCTGCAGTGCTCTGAGCACACAATGCACAACGCAAAGACAACTTACATTCTCTCTGAACACGTGGTAATCTCCAGGATTTAACACGGCAATATTTATTAGCTCACATCAAAAAGGATTTGTCAAAAAGCAGTAGCGCTGCCAATCAAATAAAATCCACACAATTCTTTGCTGTTGTAGAACAAAAGTATTTTCTGTCAATTCCTTCTTTTGAGCTAACATTATATCTTTGAATGAAGGTAGCACATTACATGTCTTTGCAGCATTTACAAGGAAATACTACATTATACTAAAACTTTATACATACACAATGAACATCTGTGTAACTAAAATACAGCACAACAAACCTGGAAGGACAATGATACTCTTATGCCTTCCCATAGCAACAAGCAAAACTTCAGAATGTTAGAAATGAAAATGAGGAACTTAAGAAAATGTAAATAGGTAGTGGATCAGCCTTGAGCTGATGCCATAGGTACAACACAAAGGTATAAATCATACCTGAAAACAAGTCATTAATTTTTGAAATGAAGTGAATTTTGAATATCAGGTTTGTGTGTGGACACTGCTCTAATCTACCAATGTAACCTAAGAGTTTATAAATTTGAGTTTTATTTTTGAGAGGTAGATGGAAGGAAGAACTATATTATCATGCCAGTTATGAGTTAGAGTGAGAAAAATTATGCTTTTGTGTAAACGAGGATTTAAAATTTGAGGTTCAAGAATTCAAAAAAAAATTCTCCACAAAAAACAAGAGCTTCACAGAAACTTCAGAGGGGCTTCATTTTATAATCATAAGAGTGGAGGTAAAACAATTGATGTTAATAAGCAATCAGCTTTTTTTCTTATGTGAATTTCCAATTTTGAATGTGTACTCCGTATTTGGATTGTACATACTTTGTAAGGGCTCACTCTTTATGAATAGATCATGCAGAAGCATGGATGGATGTCAGACCTGATCTAAAGTCCTCAGCAGTCTCACAGGATCAGGCTTTTAATAGCACCTAAATTAAATTTCTTTATTTCAGTGGAGATTATTACTTTACCTTAGTACAAACAGTTCCACTAAAGTCCTAATCAAGTTAAACTACTACGAAAAGTACTGCATTTTAATTTCCCTGTACTTTAGTATTTACACATAACAGCATGCAAATCTACCCTATACCACCTGGGCATTCTGCCTTCAAACCCAAAAAATAAAGCATATAAGCAGTCATAAGTATCAGTTGAAAATTGGTTTTGAGCTAACACACTCATTTCCGTTTTTATTATCCCAGTGTGTAATCAGAGGAAATCTGTCTACCTGGCCAGGATCATTCCTTATTTACAAAGCTTAGCTGAGACATTAAAGAGGATCAGCCATTCTGCATATCTGGGAATCTGTAATTAAATCACAGTCCAGACAACTTAACCGATGCAGGGACAGACGCAGCAATGGGATGCAACCTCTTAACTGGGAAAGCCAGGGGGCCCCAAAGTGTCCAAGTGATGAAGAAATGTTGATTCGTCCTGAAAATGGGCTCACGTGAAGAACAGCAATCCTCCTCAGGGGTGGGAAGTGCCTTCCCACAGTAGAAAGTCATCCAAATATATAATTTCTTCC
>JAOXNO010000078.1:9191860-9216144 GCA_028565335.1 Limnodromus scolopaceus | reverse complement strand
TGGTCTGGTGGGAGGTGTCCCTGCCCATGGCAGGGGGGTTGGAACTTGATGATCTTTAAGGTCCCTTCCGACTCTAACCATTCTATGATTCTACAGGACAGCACAACGCAGGGAGACAGTGTGGAAGGAAAGGGGAAATCGGGAGGACTCTGCAATACAGCCTGCTCTCTTTGCTTTGCTTTTCCATTGAAAATACTGTCTCTCTGATCACCGGTCAAAAATAATTCACCTCTGTCACCTCCTTCCTTTAAGGGCTGCAGCACGTCTCCCGGGCTGCAATGCAAAACCAGAGGCAGAAAAGCAAAACAAAGACTGCAAAGACATGAACTGCTTCAGCCAAGCACAGAGCACCCTGATGCCAACCAGTGAAGCCATTTAGTGTAAGACCTCAGGGCAACGTGGTCAGATATCTCTATTGATAAACACTATTTTAAACCTCTTTCCTTCCTTGTTTGGAGTTATGCTTTGCCATGGTCTATACAGACCAGCTTGCCTGACTTCAGCCACCTAAGGGTGGACCTGGCTTTGAACCCCAACAGAAAGCACACAAATGTAATGGAGAAGAGCTTTCTACTACAAGTTGATGAAAACACTTTGGAAAAAAACACCTGTCCTGTAGCCGATGCTTCAAGGAGAACCGCAACACTTTTGTCTTTCCCTTCTAAAGCCACAGAGTTGCTACGATGATGATTTCCACTCTCTTCATGTGACAGCAAAAACATAAGACTGCTTACAGCTTGGGCAATGTTGCATAAGGAACAAATTATTCCTTTAAATTTCAGGGGGAAAAAACATCTCAGTAGTAAAAAATGGAATATTTGTACTACAAAATTTATCTGTGGACTTCAAAGCATATTCTGAGACTTGGTATAAGCCTCAGAGGTGTCAGTGGGCTGTATGTTCCCTGCACTCAAAACGGCAAAACGCTCTCATGAACAAGGCCAATAAACAAGTCAAAGGAAAGTGGCGTTTTTACTCAACACTAAAGCTCTCGTTACACAGGAAGGTGAATTTTTATGCTGATCCACACATGCACATTTCTGAACAGCTTGCTGGGTTTTGGTTGTATACGTACGCAGTACGAAGGTCTTTAGCTTCCCCCTCTTGTTCACAATTATAAAGCATTAATCATTGTCAATCTCCTTTGTGTAAGGTTTATGTTTTGTGACACCAGAGCACACTGACACAATGCCACTTTCTCTCTTGGGAACCAGCAGCTTGAGCCAACTCTGAAATCATGACGTAACTCCAATAAATCCCCAGAATTATGCCAAGGCTGTTTGTGTATAAGTGAGTCCTGAATTAGATCCTATGATTTTTAGTCAGCAGCCTTGCACCATCACAGCAGTGGTTCGAAGGTACCGCAGACCAAGCCCCCTCTCTTCGCTGGCTGGGACTGTCTTGCCTAGTTCCTCTTGGAACTGGTTTCTTCTGCTTGCTCTCTATTCAAAAGCAAATGCCGGGAAGCATCTCCAGAAAATCCAGCTCAGATATTACTAGGTCCCGCACATAGGAAATGCTTATGAAAATCTCTGGCTCTGCAAATGTATTTTTAATAGCAACGAACAACTTCAGATTTAACCCGCCTATACTGAGATCTGAAATCATTTCATCATGCTAAGATCCAGATTCATTGCACCATCAGTGTAGACATCTAATTTAAGAACAAAGTCACCCAGGCTTCCCTCTATAATTAACAGCAAAAGACTGATGACCTGGATTGTTCTGTTGAAATACCTAAAATTTGTCTCATCCTCCCTGTTGATTTAAGAACTTCATCTGAAGGCTTAAAGTCAGGTAAGAAGACATTCAAATTAAAAAGAAATTAAAATAAACCCCAAAGAACAAAAACCAACCCAGAAACCTAGGAGATTAAGTCCGCTTTAAAAATACAAAAGCCAGATGGCTACTTAAGGTCCACAAAATATTTAATACCTATGCATTAAAATATGTTAAAAAAAGGAATCAGTTTTCCAGTTTAATGAAGCAGACGGGCAGAGCGTGTGCTGTTTTCTACGCGCAAGAGCCCAATCAAAGCAAAACAGCAGCCCTTCTGATGTCCGCATGTCGGTAAACTCAAGGGATTAACAACAGTGGAGTCAGAGCGGTAGTGTTTTGCTTCAAAGAAATTTGTAAATGAAGATTAATTTTAACAACGTGATGCTCAGCTGATAAATAGCACTAGAAATAGGGAAAAATACACGCTTCAAAGTTGTATTTTCAAGCAATTATTTGAAAAGGTTTTGTCACAGTAGTGTGGAAATTGGTTACTCTCTACTGGCTTGTAATTGTTTCTGCCTCAGAGTGAGTTTCGGGACTCCAAGTACTCCAGGCTGGATGTTGTGAGCATTTGGCATTTCTGAATATTGATCAGTCACGTTCCGCTCCAGAGGAATGAGTTTACAAAAACCAGGCTGTGACTTTCTTCTCGGGTCTGCTAACGGCTGGGAGAGGTGAAACCACACTCGAGCATCTGCAACTCCAAACGCTGGCAAATCATCCCTCCCATTCGTACCCGGGAACAGGCGGCGTGAGAAGCTGCTGTGCCAGCAATATGCTGGTGACAGGTAACACGTTGGCACCGCCACAGCATCCTGACCGCACGCTCTACCAGATGATACCGAAATTACCAGACACTGATGCTGCAGCATCTGTGACACTACACTTGTGCTGCGCTCCCCCCGTTGCTGCTGCTACGCATCCGTCTCCTTCCCCCACCTTCCCCACTGCGAGGGTTCAAGATGCGTGTGGTCCACAGGACAGCAGCACCACTGGGTGCTGGTACGAACCTGATTCACGGGACCTGAGACGCTGGAGGCCCACCCATATCGGAACCCTCTTCCAGCATTTAAACTATCAACACCTTGCCTGAAATCTGCAATTGTAGTAACATAAAAATACCACAAACCGATAAAATGGGTTTTTCGATGTCAGCGTCGTACCATGCCCCACTCTTGTACGCTACTGCAGGAGCCCTTCAGGCTGGCCAGCAGCGGGGGAGCAAGAGGCAGATTACATCCAGATAGCTGGTGGGTTTATTACGTAAGATTTCTGAACAAGAAAATAGGATTTGGAGCTTTAGCTTGATGTTCAAAGATTGGATGACTGGATTAAAGCTTTTTACTCACCGTTCTGTTACTCCTCTCAAGATTGGTTTATACTGCGGAGGAAAAGGGGTCTTGCTTAGAGGAAAGGGTTATTTGCTCTAACCTATACCACATAGTCTGAAGGGTTAACATGGATCACATCCAACTTCACCAGTTCAGTATCACAGAATCATAGACTGGTTTGGGTTGGAAGGGACCTTAAAGATCATCGAGTTTCAACCCCACCACCACCATGGGCAGGGGCACCTCCCACTAGACCAGGTTGCTCAAAGCCCCGTCCCAACTGGCCTTGAACACCTCCAGGGATGGGACAGCCACAAATTCTCTGGGCAACCTATTCCAGTGTCTCACCACCCTCACAGTAAATAAATTTTTCCTGATATCTGATCTAAATCTCCCCTCTTTCAGTTTAAAGCCATTACCCCTCGTCCTATCACTACATTACCCTGATAAAGAGTCCCTCCCCATCTCTCCTGTAGGCCCCCTTTAAGTACTGGAAGGCTGCAATAAAGTCTCCCCAGAGCCTTCTCTTCTCCAGGCTAAACAACCCCAACTCTCTCAGCCTGTCCTCACAGCAGAGGTGCTCCAGCCCTCTGATCATCCTCATGGCCCTTCTCTGGACCTGATCCCACAGGTCCACATCTTTCCTGTGCTGAGGACTCCAGTGCTGGACACTGTACTCCAGGTGGGGTCTCATGAGCTGGCCACACTTCTTTTGATGCAGCCCAGGATGCGGCTGGCTTTCTGGGCTGCCAGCACATATTGCCGGCTCATGTTGAGCTTCTCATCCACCAACACCCTCAAGTCCTTCTCCTCAGGGCTGCTCTCAATATATTGTCCACCCAACCTTTATTTGTGCTTGGGATTAGCCTGACCCACATGCAGGACCTTGCACTTGGCCTTGTTGAACTTCATGAGTTTTGCATGGGCCCACCTTTCACTCCTGTCCACATCCCTCTGGATGGCATCCCTTCCCTCCAGTGTTGACTGCCCCACACAACTCGGTGTCGTTGGCGAACTTGCTGAGGGTGCACTCAGTCCCACTGTCAGTGTCACCAAAGATGTTAAACAGCACTGGTCCCAGCACCGACCCCTGAGGGACACCACTCATCTCTGGTCGCCACTTGGACCTCAAGCCATTGACCTCAATTCTGAGTGCTATCATCCAGCCAATTCCTTACCCACCAAGTGGTCCATCCATCAAATCCATGTCTCTCTAATCTAGAGACAAGGAATTTGAATAGGACAGTGTCAAATGTTTTGCACAAGTCCAGGTAGTTGCTTTTCCCTTATCCATCAGTGCTGTGACGCCATCGTAGAAGGCCACCAGGTCCCATGGACTTGTGCACCTTCAGGTTCCTTAGATGGTCTTGAACCTGATCTTCTCCCATACCTTGTAGGAATGGAGTAACTCCTGCGAGCCTCGTTTCTTCAGAGCTGTAGCACGGTGAATTAGAATAGTTATTTTCTGAGCAGCAGGGCTACTTGTAGCTTCATTAATTTCCAAGAAAAATATCAATAAAATCTCCAAGTGAATTTATACAGCACGTATCCCAAGATGAAGATTTACGTAAATCTCAACAGCAACAGCTACATGTTTATGAGCAATTCTGGTGGGAAGCCCTGTATTTTGGGGAATAATAACAACATTTTCCATTTTCAAAGCACCTATCATTGCAGCATTTCAAACTGCTTCACAGATGTTAACTACCCAAAATGTACACTGTCCAGGGAAGCAGGTATCATTACAGCCAATTGCAGCTTGGTTCACAAATGATTTGGCACCTCCGAACTTTTAAACTCAACTGCAAGCGCTAGGACATCTTCCAGGGACATGAGTGTATTTTGAAAGAAAAAGAATAATAATCAGGAGGGGAAAGGCAGACAATAGCTTTTATACATGTTAGGTATCATAAATACAGGCACAAAAAGGCTAATGCTGGTCAGTGGCAAAACAATAAAACTCAGAATAAACCACACCGTTTCTTCGAGAAATGACATTTAGACTCTTTGAAAGGACTGATCAGGGGCATGCACCCAAAACGGAGGAGAGAAAGTCAGTGCTACAGCTGTGAAATGGGGTGAATCCACTCACAATCCTTTCCAGAAGCAATAGCTAATTTATCTTCCAATTACTGTTTCCAGAGGCTTTTTGCAGCCTCCAGCTTCAACGGTTTATGCTCAGACACCTGACGCCCAAGGTTTTGGGGCCCTACTGCAAAACAGGACCACAACAACTCAACACTCAGCATGGCCCAAACAGAAGGAACTTATCCCAGGGTTCAAGATACCAACGGTGGGTAGAGAGTGAACTCTCCAAATTATAACAATTATTTGTTATAATTATATACAAATAATTATAACACAGATTGCAGTAGATATGTTATCACTATATGGTATGCTAAAGAAATTAATTTAAAATCATTCCTTACAAAGCATAAAATTATTAATATTCACCAAAAGTCCCTGAGCAAGAAAGGTCACATGAAAATGATCCTAACATCCTAGCTAAAGGTTTCCAACTAAGCCACACTGATACCCTGCAGCTACTTATTTTCCCAATATGCAAACTTACTGCCTTTTTTTCCAATTTGATGGGATTGTTTGCCAATATTCTGTTTACGTATTGATTTTTTTAAATCTAGTGACTTCAAGAGACTGAAATACTCTTCCCTCCTTACTCTCCCTCTATATGGAAAGACACTGTCCCCATTTCAGAGACAGCCAACACAAGCTGCTGGTAGATTTGTCAGACCGCAGCAATTCACCTCCATTTTAGAAAAACTGAGAGAAATGGAAAATGGGGATAACAGTATTATCTTTCATCCGCTTGATATTTATCCTATCTATTTAGATTTCAGAAAAATGCTTTTGTTTCCCTTGATGTTTGAATAGCAATCCAATCTTGGATCTTGATTGAAGCCTTGTCACAATATAAATAAAACTTTCAGAAACACTGATCAACCATCTGCTCTCTCAGAATTAAACTGGAACTGTTGAAGTACAAAACCAGAGAAATATAGTCTCTGGTGCCACGTAGCTGAAGAACAGAGCCCTCAAAAAAGCAGCAGTTGCTTTGAAAAGAAATAATGAAAGGTCCTACAACCTACAACAAAAATCTTTCATTGCTCACTAAAAAAGATGGGATATTTCAACAACTTTGACAGATTCAGAGCTGTGTGCCTCTGTACCAAAAGCCCTGGTTCAGAGATCCATAAAGGAACAGGCTTTTCTTGGTGCAAGCAACTCACCCTCACCCAGATTAACCTCCTGGAAGCCTCCAAATCCTGTTTTTACTTAGAAGTTTTATACTCGAGGTGAACTTCCGGAGAGTCTTAAATTTCATGCTTCACCAACATCAGAGAATGCTGCATCCTGAATGCATTGCCTTTAGGCAATATCTTAAAAGCCGACTAACTTCTGATTTTTCCCAAGTGATGTTAAATCTGGTACAGAGAGTTGTTTTCAAACACTTCAAGGTGAGGTTTAGAGACACCTCTAAATCTCTGAAGAGGACTGTAACATGATCAGAAAGTAGATTTATTTTTCATAGGTATTACTTAAAAACTCAATCTGTAAAAGCATGAAGGGGTCAGATGATAACGGGCAAGGAATTTTTTGGTAGCAAAAGGAGTCATAGGGAGAAGGACAGCCAGAGACTACAGCACACAACAAAAACAACAAAAAAATCCACAAAGTCCCTGCTTCATCCAAGTGGATTTACAAGACACTGATTATGGAAAACACCTTCATAACATGAAAAGATTATCTCCCTTTCTCCGATGTAACCCAATAATAAAAAAAAAAAAAAAACCACCTTTCTGCAAAGTAGGACAAAACCATTCAAAAGGCTCTTCAAAAGGATCTTTTCCCATGCAGAAAAAAACTGGTAATGTCATCTGAAAGTTTCCATCCCAGTGGAAAAAAAATGTGAAACCTTTGCTGGTTAAGAAAGAGTTATTACTGTGTTTTCTACAGGACTGGTGGAAACTGATGAAGGGTACCTCAGGAGACTTCACAGAGGTCACTAGTTTTTTTATGGGGTTTGCAAGTCCCTCTAATGCCCATGAAATTTTAAGGATTTACACTCTTCATATGTCTGTCTCCAACAACCAGGGCTCTTACTTCTAGCCTGAAATGATACATCACGTATTTTAAGCTTTGCACAGACATTTGTGAGTAACATGCTCTGGTGACTTTGCTTTTCACAGAAATGATTAGGAGATGCACAGCCCGGATGTTGTGAAATAGATGAAGTGTGGAGGAATCATAGACAGAGAGGTGAGCTGTTACAGTGCGTTATATACGCTGCTGGGTACAGAAATGAAAACACAAGACATGCAGGACATTGTCTGTGTGTCTTTATATGAAATATACAAAAATGATGGACAACTATAAATCAGAATTATCAGTTATTAGAGGAATTGAAAGAAGTCTGACTTGTCCCAGGAGAAAACAGTATTGCAGGGCTTTACAGTGAAACTGAAGGCCACACACCATCTCTGTTGGTCTACTTCAAAATATACCTCCAGATCTTCACCGTGACTAAGGAATAGTATCAGAAGAATATAAAACCCCAGTATTACTATGGCAGTCACCCTTACAAAAGCACTCAAGAAAGCAGACTCAGAATACTTAAGAAATATTTGGACAGGTAAGTTATCTCCCACAGCATGCGGTGGATCTTCTAAATTTGCTTACTGGATGTTTCTCTGTTGTTTTTCTTTTTCCTGATAGAAAAGAGGATAAGGACAGGAAATTGGACCTTGAGACGTTTCCACAACAGCACTGATAAATCCCACCACAGTCTCCATGTGTGTGCATGGGTACATATAAGACTCTCTAGACACTGCAGGCATTCAGTAGAAATACAGCTATCGTAATAGGAGAGAGGGAAGGAGAAAAAAGTTATTAGTGTTGGAGGAACCCCAAATGAATGGAAGATAAAGCTCAAGCTGGCACCAAGGCTATAGAGAGCTCTACAAAGCCATCTGGCTCCCTCTCCACACAGGTTTCTCAGTCCAGCACAGTCACTTCATGTGATCTTCCAGCTGGAAATCCAGGCTTGGCTTTCTGTCCTGTTTCAGAAGTTCACAGCACAGTCGGTGTGATGCCTCTCCCAGCCAAACCTCATTTTCTGCCCACTCCTCATCCCAGCCATTCTTTCCTGTCCTCTCTGATCCGACTTCAGAATAACTATGAAATGCCCAAACATGCTGAAGAACGTTCCTCCTCTGCATTTGCTCCACCACAAATTGTTTTCAGTTCTATCATTTGGAACGGAGATTGTAAGAACTTACTTTCCCCCTCCCCAAAGGATTTATGTATTGTTCAGCCTGCAGTCCAACCAATCTCTGTGCTAAAATTCAGGTTATTTCTAACTGCAGCGTGT
The DNA here is from genome assembly GCA_028565335.1 of Limnodromus scolopaceus. Lineage (NCBI taxonomy): Eukaryota > Metazoa > Chordata > Aves > Charadriiformes > Scolopacidae > Limnodromus > Limnodromus scolopaceus. The sequence goes on along the minus strand of JAOXNO010000078.1, from coordinate 9,207,645 downwards.
GTGGAACAAGGCTGTCATTTAAAGGCTAGTCATTTGATTCCAAATTTAACTTGGTCAGCCACCTAGAACTAAATTATCTCTTTTGAAAAATAAAAATAACTTTCATTTTTTGTTTTGATGAACTCTCGGTGCTGTAAGCAAGTATTATTTTAAAATTTAATTATAATCCACAGAAAGTGCCAGAAGAGAAACCTTATGTCCTTAACAAGACAGTAGAAAACAAAAAATCCCACTAAAGATGTATTAGAAATATTGCATGCTACTCAAGGTATAGCTATGGATGTATTTGGCATAAAGAGTATCTTCTCTAAACAACACCTGCCAAGCACACCCCAAGAGTAGACAGGTAATTCAGGTGGTGGTTATTTCTGCCATGATGGTGGGAACAGACTTGGCCGACCCAAGGTAAGGGTATATGGGCTCTACCAGATGAAGGCATTTCTGATCTCCAGGAAACACAGCACCAACCAGCCCTGGGCAGCCCGGCCAGCCCCGCTGGAAGATGCGGTCTCTCCTTCTTTGGATGAAGGACAAACCTTCATCCCTCGGTTATATCAGAAAGTGCACCTACTGGATATCACAAAGATCCTACTTGGAAAATCCAGAGTCACAAAACCTACTGTACAATAAACAGTTTCACTCGATGTGATGTTTTTAATGACTACTTTCATTTTCATGTGATCACACGTGCCCTGTTTCCTTAGAAGGGTGAAAGGAACTGTTTTTGTGTAGAAACCTAGGGAACAATTTTCATCCAATATGAAAACATGCCAGTCCTCGGTAAGTCAATACATCTCTCGGTGTGCACAAAAGTGTGCGCGTCATCCACACAGGCACCTGTAACAGCGAGGTATGATTTCAAAGACAGCCATTCACCGACTCCTGAACAGCAAATACATGTATTCAAAAGACAAGGTACTCAATCCAGAGGAGGTAGCCAAGTGAAATTTTTTAAAGAGCTGAAGGAGTTCATGCATTGAAACTCCAAGTGACTGGGAAAAAAAAAAAGAAGAAAAAAAAAAAAAGCACAAATGAGTAACTGTAGCCCAGAACTTGGCAGAAACTTATGCACAGATAATTTACGTAACGTATGTGTTTCACATTCCTACTGTTCTGCACCACGCTGTAAAACCTGCTGTTATTACATGCTATACTGGCATGTCTATTACTTTCCAACAAGAAAATCATTACTTTGGCCTGCCTCTTGATCTTGTTGAGTTTTGTATAGCTCACCTAGCCATTTCAAAAACACAAGCTGAAAAATTGTCTATAAATCAGATATTTGACAGAGAAAGAAGTACTCTGCACTATTTAGCAAAGCGAGAGCTGTACTGCATCAAATTCTACTGCCCACTTTTTAACTGTGCCACCACTTAGAAAAAATTTCACTAATGTAATGGTTCAATATTCGATATAATGAAGTCGGCTCAACAGTGCTCCTCCAGTCACAAAAGAGACATTACCGTCTGCCGTTTGTGAATAAACTTTCCTTTGTTGTGATTTAATCAACCTTCATTTTTAATCTGCATACATAAAACATTAAATGCTAGAAGCTTTAATTACTTTGAAAAACACTTGCTGAATAATTTAATCTCAAAGCACAGTTTTCTCCATACCAAGAACCTCAAGAAAGTCCTTAAGGGCAAAATCCTCCCAGTAATCTATCAGCTAAAGACAGCCTTTGTAGAAACAGTTAAACTCATTTTCAATGACTAAACGCTACTTCTACAAATACTTCTAAATACAGGATACATCTCCATATCAAGTGCAATGTCAGGAAGGGAGATACAATATGGCAAAACAACATTTTAGATTTGACCCAGTCTCAAAATCCCAATATACCAGATGTAAAACAAGACTTTTCTTGCTGGGAGGAAAACACCTCCCTGAGGTGTAGAATAACTGATACACCAAAAAGATGGAGTCACTCCAGTTGATCTAGGTGGGCATTACTCATCTGCACAGCCAAACAGGTATCTGCTAAAGCCACGAAACAAGCGTTAACATATTTCTGGGCCTCCAATAACTGACTCAACATCGTACATATTCACAAGGAAGACACACACTAAATCTCTTTCACTGCAATAGTCCCTGCAACTAAATGCAGAAAAAGACAGAGGTGTTTTCCTCAAAATCTATACGGGAAGTGAGATGCACTATAATTAAAATTCATGAGCTGTCAGGGAGAGGAAAAAAAAAAAAAAAAGAAAGAAGTTTGCATAGTACTGATAGCCAGATCAGGGTCCTAGAGCCAGACTTAACACCAGGTCATGGATGAATACTGACCACAGGTAGCAAAAGTGTAGACTTTGAAATCCGTTTCATAGTCACAGCTGCAGCTTTCAGACCCAAGAGTAAAGACACAGTTTTGTCAAGTGCTCCATGGAAACTTTCCTAGCAGTCGGATTTCATATTTCAGACTGCAGCTCTTCAGGAAAAGGTCTCTTTAGCTCATATATAAGATAACCTATTATTCCTTTGCTATTACCACAAAGATTTACAATAGCATATAAAAAGGGAAGGAGGAACTTTCCATTATTGTCAAGCAGCAGAAGAGGAGAAAAAAGAGACGATTGGTAAAAAAAGGTGGGGTTTTTTCCTCCTAGTTCATTTATGTCAACTATCAGCAATGGTAAGACCACTAATAATTCACTGATTCACCAAGGCATCCCCATCATTTCCCCTCCTGTCAACTGCAATCCATGACATTTCACTCTGATACCTCTGTCTGAGGGCCAAGAATTTTTGCTTGGGCATCTTTCTGGAAACCACTTTTAGTTCAAACACATCAAAAGGCGGAGAGTTCAAAACTTACCTCAGCATTTCTATTCCTTATTTCACTTTTCTTTTTTTCTTTATGTACCAATTGGTTCCTGCTACGATTTCTGCAAGACGGGCACCTGAATGTAACACAGACTGGCACCTGATAGGTTCTTCTCGCCACGTAACTGCTTGCTCCTTCAGCTGATCAAAATCAGAGATTTCAGTCCCATCCATCCCTCCTATTTACGTACCTTGTTCCCACCAAGCTCAGCCCTGCACATATTTTAGATGGTGGATGTGCTCGACTCACCGGTTTTAGTGGAAATCCACTACAGTAAAACAGACATCGCCATTTCCCTCATTAAGGGAAATTGTTTCCATGTAAATGTGACTGCGGCTCATTACTCTACACTATACTTGAGCACACTGTTCAAGTGCAACACAGACAAACAGACACAAAAGAAAACCAGTTTGCTCAGGTATTTTGCAAGTTGAGAACAATTCGGCATGACGGTCTCTTGACCTTATTACCAGTGCAAATTCCTACAAATGCTGGAAAGACTCAAACTGTTAAGAAAGCAACACGTAATACCGCATCCTCGGTGGCTACAGATTACTGAAAAATAGGTGAGTGGTTAAGAGTCCGTCCTGCCCAGCTGAGTCACACGGGAATGTGCTGACAGCCAGAACAGACCAGGAACTTACAGACCTTATCTGCTGGGGTTAGACAAACAAGGAATACTAATTCTATCCAAAACCACAGAATTATTCACATAAAATGCTGCCTTAGAGTTTGCCCTATTAACCACTTCATAGCCAATCGTTGAAACATATACTGGATCATACCCGACATAGAATCATAGAAAGGTTTGGGTTGAAAGGGACCTTAAAGATCATTTAGTTCCAACCCCCCTGCCATGGGCAGGGACACCTCCCACTAGAGCAGGTTGCTCAAAGCCCCATCCAGCCTGGCCTTGAGCATTCAAAAGTACTCTCATTATTTACAATTTAAGAGTATTTTCCTAGAATAATGGATGGAGAATGGATAGTACAAGGAAATCAGATTAAACTAATTTTCCTTCCCATCAGTATATTCTTAATATAGTCTTTTTTCAAGACTTCACAAATTTTCTTCATCAACAGGAGCAATCTGTACTGAAAAGAATGGAAAATCCTGCACATGCCATTTCCAGATAAGCCTGCACTGATGGTCTCAAGGGTGGCTATTAACAAACTCTGCCATAATTCCTCAGCAGGAGTGGCACATGCTTTACCACAGCCACCCATGGAGCCGCGTCAGTGACACAGCTAATGCAGCCTTATGGTATTGTGACACTTTGGTAGTAGTAACTGCGCCTTAAGTGACAGCACTGTGATCACTACATTTAATACTGTCTCAGGTTCTTGTTTTCAGGACAGAAAGCCAGAGCCTTAGCCAACTACCAATAATGCTACCTTCCCGCAACTCATCTGGATTGTAAGCATACTCCTAAATCTAAATATTTGTGTTGCTCTCACATAAGTACACAAATATCACCCAGTTTAGACTCACACTAACTGCTAACTGCTCTTACCAACAGACCCACTCCCCATCTGTGAGACACCTTCTCTATTTTATTGCTCAATAACACTTTTAAAAGTTTTCCCAAATGTGAACTAATCTTTAAAGCACTAGACGTCTTCTTGTCCATCATAGGCAACTCTGACATTTCAAATTTCCAGAATACCATCACACCTCGAACACTTCTGAAATTGATTCTGAATTGTTCTGAAAAACAATTCTGAAAAACAGCCTTCAAGGACCTACCCAAGTCACCCAGAAATTCTGCAACCAGCTAAGAAGAGAATAAGGGCTTTTAATCTCCGATTTCCTAATCTCCATCCTCTTTCAAGTTAGCGGTACTCTTTCAGATACATCCACCTACATAGGACTATGGAAAAGTCTCAGTTACAAAAGATGCTTAAGCTTTATAAACCTTCAGTAAAGCTCATATTCATTTTCTTTCCTTGTGTCTATTCCCTCTCCCACACTCAGAATCTGAGTGGTCCTCACAGGCATCTCTCTAGTGAAACTGAGACCTCTTCACCACCTGCAACCCATTCATTTTTGCCAGTGTATATCCATTTTAACTGGGGAAGCAACAAACACTGGTATGTTTGAAAAATGGCAAACAAATACCTCTGAACATGTAAGAAAAAGATCCAGTGTTGCAAGGAAAAAAAAAAAAAAAAAAAAAAATCTCACAAGCAGTTTCACCAGGCCTGCAACCAAGTGAAAAACAAAACAAAAGCATACAGTTGCTTTGAAATATATGCACTTAAGCATCAACACCTGAGTTTGTTAAAGCTATTTAACTGTATTGATGTATTAGCAAGGAGAGAGAAGCACAACTGGAGAAAGAAACGGCTTGTGTTAAGGACCTGATGTCCACAACCTGTGTGTTTCTGGGGGTTAATCTGATCCTGGGGACCACACACCCATTAGCAGCTGGAGCACCCCAAGTCTGCTCCTGGAGCACATCACCTTGCTTAATTCCACCCCAAAGGAAACCACTTCACACTCTGAAACTTGGTGCAAGCCAAAGTTCAGTAAGTTCAGTAAGATCAGAATTTGTTTCACTGGTACATTTTTTGATCCAAACTAAAATGCTACCATGGGTTTACCCAAGAGTTATTGCACTGCGATACCAAAATTTACTGCAGACCAAAGGAACGCCGAAGGGCAAGCTTGCTTGCAAACACTCGGAGAATATTACTTCAGTGGAAGTATTTCCTTGCCTAAAGATGAGCAAACACATTCAGCATCTCCCCACACCACTGCAGGGGAGATGGAAGAAGGAAGCCTGACGAAAAGAAAAGGAATAGGTAATTAAGAGTAAAGAGAATTACATCTTTGTAAGTTATAGTAGTTTAAAAGATATTAACAACAGGAGGTAAGGACATTTATTTTCTCTACATTTTCAATTTTTTACTCTGACAGAAACCGCTCTTCCTTTTTAGAGGGAAGAGGAAAATCTCCTTTACTGAAGCACCATTTCATCCCAGGAAAAAAGTGCTGTTAAGTCCACTTACGCTGGCAACTGAGAGATGAACTAAAGCAAAAGCTGGCATCACATCGCATTGCACTTGCCTAGCTCACATTTTGGAAAGGAATATTTACCCAGTGAGAAATAAGGCCAGATTTATGAACAATATAACTGACAGTTTCCTAGATACAAATAACACATTTAATAAAGTATAACCTGAAAGAAGCAAAGGATAAAGGGGAAAAAGTCTCAAAGCTGGTTTTGAGGGGGACAGCTGTTCCGAGTTTGAGGGGTTTTTGTGTTCTTGTTTTGGTTGGTTTGCTGGTTTTTAGAATAAAAAGCCCAGTTTGGATCCCCAGTTGGGCTGGGTACTGTAGCCCTAAGTAAAAATAATGCAAGGAGGTGGCCAGAATGAGGTAGGTAAACAGACCTCAGGAAAAGGAAATTTTCAGTGAAGAAGCTTATTTTTTTGTTACACACTGAATATATTCCCCTGCTGACATGATATATGGCCCTGCATGTCCTTCTTTCAGAAATTATCTATCATCTACCCATATGGGTTATACAGAGTGAGACAGCTATAACAGATTTTTGGGTTTGGTGTATAGGATGTAAATAAGAGCAAAAAGATATGCACTGATACATAAGGCCGTGCTGCTCACAGAATTACTACACTAAAGCCTTTTCTCCTCAAGTTTTTCCTCGTGTTGAATAAGCAAGGGGTTCTATGTTACAGCTAATTACGCTATGAGGAAGAAGAGAAGGAACCTCCTTTTCCTAAGTTCTTGTATGAAGATGATACCACCTACCATGAAAGCCAGAACACTCTGTTTATGTTTACAAATATAAATACAGCAGAGATCAGACATAAGGATTCAGATTTCCTCTGACATATCCATATGTATCCCATGAGGATTACTCCATTTTCATTTGCTGACCAATGCATTCTTTAAACTACAAGCTTACTGTACATTAATGTCATTAATGTTACTGGACAGCAAATTAGAGCATGGAGTTATCCTGATAGAATAAAATTTTATCAAATGTCTGTCTGTCTTCCATCACTGTCCCTAAAGACACCATTTGGGCAGCTGAGACAGGTTACCACAATGACACTCTTGTTTACCAAGAATCTGTTCTCTTCCATGCCCTGAAACCTAACAGTTTCCCAATAAATAATGAAACCCCTGGATCAGAAGGAAAGTATCATTCTTCAGATGATTAGCAAGGGGGAAGTAACAGTAAAGAGACAAAGATCTTGCTTAGCTTACAAAGAGAAATATCACATTGGTGAAGAAAGGCAGAAGGACTGTTGGAAGAAAAGTGTTAGGAAAAGAGTAAAGATGGGAAGCTGAGGGGAAAAAAGTATGATACAGGAGAGAAAGACCTGGAGATGTAACAAAACTGAAGGGAGAAAGTAGTGAGAGAGTTCTGAGAACTGCTCATGCAGAACACAGCATTTTACAGAATCAGAAACGTGTCTAAAAAGAGAGTGTAGAGGGACAAAAGAAACAGCTCAGGACATAATCCACACAGTCACCAACAAAAGAAAGACTTTGCTAGAGTCTTCACGTACCCACCCAGATGAGCTTTCACCCTCCTTCCTTCAGCTGTTGCTAGCTACGCCAAAATGAAATGAGCAATGTAGGGTCTTAACACTGCTGCTTGGGACTCTAACATCAAGCTCGTTTCTACCCACAGTAACAGGGCCCAAAAAGGGGCAAGTTCCTTCTTTGGTACAGAATTGCATATAGAGACCCTGCAAGTCATATAAGAAAATTTATATACTATATATAGGTATAAACCCTGTCTTTCTCATATCGGGTGAGCAAACAACTTGCATTAAACTGACAGCTGCCTTCAGGAACCTTTTCAGAGCCTGGCACATAACACTAGAAATGCAGTTCTGTCCTTTTGAATTTGAAAACATGCCACAACACTGAAGATTTACTACAAAAACCTCAGAGAGTGCCAGTGACAACATTTTGATAACTGCCTTTCATACAGCTTGAGTACTGCAGCTCCATCCATCTTACTGTGCACCAAAGGTCTTTTTTTTCCCCAAGACATAATGCAAATTATATGATTAGTCCTACAGACATTATCCACACAAGTAGTCCCACTGACTTCAGTGGGGAAATCCACGTCAATAAGTACTTTAGGAATGGGCCAGGATATAGAAACATTTTCAGCCATCTCAGGGACCGAAAGGTAATATATATTCAATACGCCACAACACAACAAGCCTTTGAACTAAAAATAAAAAGGAACCTTTTGCAACCAGTTTCCTGGCTTTGCAGCTACTGCCTCAGGAAGATTTAAACTTATATTTATGCTTGATGACATCTAATTACCTGATACAATCATCTGCGCCCTAGAACAAGGCGGCCCTTAACTAAACTTTTCAGCAGGATCTTTCTTGTGTTGCTATTCACACTAAGACATTGCAAAAATCTTCACAAATAAGGTGGGAATTGCTAAAAGCAGATTTCCAGCAGGGACTATCAAGAAGATCTTCTTGAACTGCACTTTTTTCTGACTAAAGCCACCCAATCTTTATAGTAATTTTGTACTTATTTAGAACTGTCATTAGGCCATCCCATTTAAACAGTTCTTCCATAAGATTCAAAATCACAGCACACCATTACTCCTAATTAAGTGTACTTAAGCTCAAATTCTTACCCTGAAAGACTCCCCTAATATATATTAAATTTAATATATATATAATGCTTTGATTTAACAGTCTAACTGAAGCCTTAGGATGGGAAAGAGGGAAAGGAAGTCAGCAGCCTCTGCGCCATCAGGAGTAGAAAGAACAGAGGATGAACGATCCGTCGCACTGGCAGTGTTTGATTTAGTTTCTTGCACTTGCCCAGCATTTCAAACAAGTTTAATGGTTTTCCCACTAGCATTTGGAATTTGCTCCGTATTTCCAAAAAGAAAACTCTAGTATTTGCCCGGTTTGTTTTCTGGAAAGCTAGGAAATGGGTTTTTTTTGTCTCCCTGAGGGAATGTAAATTGCAAACATTGCCCTTAGCAGTCTAAAATAACCCCCAGAAGACTTTGAAGAATCTTTATTCTCCTAAAATTATCACATTGTTTAATACTTCCTAATTGATTTTCTTAGACATTATCCTCCAAACATCAGAGGGCTTTTATCTTGGTTTAGAATTGTTCAAAACTATTTACAGATTCTCTACATAAATAACACATAATAAGTTATGTGGCTGTTGCCAGCAGTGTTAAGAACGATTAGAAAAGGTCTTTCAGCTTCAGCCTCAGATCTGTAGGTCATCCAATGTCCTTCCTAATGGATAAATACAGTAATTTATCATCATCAGTCACCATCGGCATTGTTCTTTTTACTATCATATATTCATGAACATTATTCGATGCAGCTGACTGGAGCATAAAAGAAGCATATGATTAAAGTGGAAAGGGACAGAGTTTGAGACAGTTGAGATTTCATGGCTAATGCGTGGACTTGAAATATGACACAGGTCTTATAAGAGGTACAAAGACGGTGTCAACAAATTACAGCTACCTGCTGGCAGGACATGGGCATTCGTAGCAGCAGACAAGTCTACCTACATTTTCTAGTGCAGTGCTAAAGAAATTATAACATGTGAAGTATAGTCTTGTACCCCTAAATGTTTTTCCATGGGCCAGCCATATTTCAAAGCTCTATCAGTTACAAAAAAAAAAAAAAGAAACACAACAACAACAACCACCCTAAGATACTTTTCTAGAGACCACATAGTACATTCATCGTTATTACCACTATAGAAAGAAAGGCTGTCCACATTTGCAAGTAACACATACATGTAATCTCTGAACGCCCTTAGTTATTAAAAAACGCTAAAATGTTAGCTTTCAAATTCTAGAATAACATCAAACAGCATCTCCATTTGCTTGAAGAGTTCCTCTCTCTTGTTAAATATGAAAAATAGCTTGCCTGAAGCAATACCTTCAGTTAGAAGGTACCAAAAAGAAGTATAGAAAGTATGTTTTAAAATAGCTAATACAATGTGTATGTTCAAATATCTGAGGCTACTAAGCTACAGCATGTCTGCAATTCACTTTAACACAGAAGATCCAAAAAGACTGCCCCGTGTCACAGTTTTTGATTTACTGCATTAAGCAATCCCTTTAATCCACCTGCAAAGTGGAGAGCTCTAAACACTGAAAAATCAGGTGCTGTGTTATGCTGCAGAGGTTCCCGCATGCTATTTTGAAAGCAAGACACAACGAAACCTGCAAAAAGGCACGGGAACCATTAGGGGAGGGTACAAGGAGCAAGACAGCATCAGGATGATTGCCTTGCCCTGCCTCCACAGACAGAGACATCTTCACGGTTGTGCTCCTGGCAGTTTCCCAGGGCAGAGGGTGGATCAAGCACTGGAAAGTTCGTATTAAAGTTCTCTGTGTTAGAAAAAGTGAGTTTCTCTTCAGAAATCACTTCTGAATTTGGGATGTATAGAGAACCACACTTACATGTTATACAACCATTAAAAAAAAAAAACCAACAACAGCACATGACTACTACAACTACCCGAGATCCCATACTACAGACCATTTACAAGATGTCCTGTAAAATGATGCTTCTCAATTAACACGAGAAGGACTTCACCAAAAGTGAGATTCTACTCATCCCTGCTCCACGGAGCTCAGACCAGAAGACTAGAAACACAATGAAGGTGGAAGATGAGCTTCAGGGTTTTTGTCCTAATCACCACCATCGGGTACGTGACTGAATTACATCAAAACAGCCACACGGCGAAGAGAAAGTGAATCAAGGCCACTTGTAGTATTTGAAAGACGATACATCCCATGCCTTCCCCTGGAACTTGAATCCTGAATGATATTCCAAACCACCACAGTTAATACATTTTCACGTGAGCTTCTTGTGCTGCTGGTGATATATTCAACAGATATTGCAAGCCTGTAATACTTCTTTCTGGATCCAGCCCGGATATAGTATGGCATATATATAGTATACAAAACAGAATTTAAAAGTTAAAGCTAAGATTCAGATGTTAACTCTTTACGAAACAATCTGAGCACAATAATATAATCTTATTTCTTCACTTTTAGTGGCGTTTTCTTTACTTGATGTTTCTGGCATTATGTTGAACCTTGCAAACCAGTATGTTCAATATATATTGCTGCAACAAACCAAAGTTCTGACAGGTTGCTAAGAGGGAAAAATGCGAAGTCACTTTGGATTACGTACTAGAACAGAATTTCTTTTTTCAGCCTGAATCCAACTCTGAACACAACCAGGAGTAGGGGACATGGACTTGACTACCTAACTAAATCTTTCAAGTTACTGAACTGTGGTACGTATATGATTAAGAGTTCAAATATCTCCCTGACCCATCAAACTCGAGATGACCCAAGTGGGAAGGGGAGAGCCCTTTTACCTTGATAAAACCCCATTAAGATGAATACTGCTCTGAACAGACACAGCTATCCATCAACATTTTTCCCACTGCAAGATCAGAGTCTATCTTTAGGAAGAAGAAGTAAAGCAATGAAGGAAGACATATGAATATAAACCATTTTGGCTTTAGTCACTGCAAAAAAACCCACAGATTGTTCTCCTTTCTTCAGATGTGCTTTTAGAATACATCCCTTGTTTAGTGACCACAGAAACTGGTCCTGAGATAGACAAATTTCAGCTCCATAAATCAAGGCAGTGAAGCAAACAATAGTCAGTTGTGCTCGTTTGTATACTAAACATGTAATTTAAATGCTTACCAAATAATATCCCTATTTAGTACAACACAATGCAGTCTGATTTCATTTTGCCCTACCTGTTTTTATGCAGAATAATGGAGTAGATTCTAAATGATGTAAAGAAAACAAACAAACAAAAAAAAAAATCTGTTTTTTCTTCTATTTTAAAATCAATTTTAAAAAGACCTTAAGTTGGAAGAATGAGAAAGGCTCAGGAGAGAATGATTATAAATTTCAAAGGTCTTCCACACAGACAAAGAACAGCAAGTAGCACCAGGTGGTGTAGATCATCTGGTTTTTTTGTAAACAGACTGAAGCCTCACAAAGGTAATACCTAGAGGAATTATCTTAGTTTTTCATCTGCAAAGACAGCAACATTCATCAACCAGCAAGTCATACAGGCACATTATATTTTTCAAATACGTTGTGTCCACTGACTACCGAATAGTTGTGCCTCCAAAAAATGATCACTAAACTTCATTGTCCAACACCCCAGGAGACAGCTCTTAAAAGCTACAAGATGAAAAACACTACTTTTGAACTCTCTGAGAGAAACTGAGGGAGCCACATTCACCCCCGACACAAACGCTGAAGTGACATAAGTCTGAACACTTTGATAGAGCTTTCCAGAAATGAGCAGAAATACAAGTAATTTACAGCTATTTTCCTTTCTACAGATATATCATCTGAGCATAAAACTGTAATTTTGGCAATAAATATGAGTCATCGTTTAGCAAAGAGCTGAGAATAAATCTGGGTAATTTATCAAACTGATTGCCGAAACATCAATAGTACTGTTAATGGAAGTTGTTATTAGATGCCTTGGCCCAGGGGACGCTTAGTTTAAAAATACCATCAGGGGAAGTGTGGGATACGAAGTTGTATCCAATTTATTTATAAGCCGATGGCTATAGATGCTTTAGTCAGTCAATCCAAGCTTTATTTAAGTGGAGAGTCCCAGCATTAGCCTGCTATAATTTGAAATTACAGCTCAGGTCCCAAAGCCTATAAATTTACCACAAATGCATCAACTTCAGTATGACTATTCTCAGGAGCGTCTGTAAAACCAGACTTTGAAATCAGAAAAGAGCTTTACAGTCAGAAAATCTTCCTGTAATTCCTTGTTCCTTCTTGGACTTCCCACAGGTCCAACCACTTCTCTACCAGCTGCTCCTGCTATCTCAGGAAAGCCTCTCAATGCAGATGCAGCTTCTTGTTAAAAAGAAATAAATAAACTACAGGTGTCACCCGTAGCGACACTACAACCTTATACACCCTCACCAAGCAAAATGCAACATTAAACAAGAGTATCCGGACAGAGATGGATTTCTTCAGAGATGGAGGGCCACAAAAATGATGAGGGGGTTGGAGCACCTCTGCTACGAGGACAGGCTGAGGCAGCTGGGGTTGTTCAGCCTGGAGAAGAGGAGGCTCTGGGAAGACCTCATAGCAGCCTTCCAGTACCTGAGGGGGGCCTACAGGAAGGCTGGAGAGAGCCTGTTTACAAAGGCCTGTAGTGACAGGACGAGGGGCAATGGCTTTAAGCTGGAGAAGAGCAGATTTACATTGGACATTAGGAATAAGTTCTTTACCATACGGGTGGTGGAGCACTGGAACAGGTTGCCCAGGGAGGTGGTTGAGGCCCCTTCCCTGGAGATATTCAACGTGAGGCTCGACAAGGCCCTGGGCAACCTGGTCTAGTTGGGGGTGTCCCTGCTGACTGCGGGGAGGTCGGACTAGATGACCTTTGGAAGTCCCTTCCGGCCCGGACCATTGTATGATTCTATGATTCTTGAAGGCCCTAAGAAGGCTGCATTTTCCATATGGACCAAGCAGTGGTACTCCAAGCAGTGCTTGGGGTATGGAAAGCGCTTTCCACATGCCCCAAGCAGTGCTATTGGTTATGGAAAACCATGGTGAACTTATGAGCCCCTGTTTGTTCTTCTCCCCACATCCATCCCCATCCATCATGGCTGCAGCTCTCTAACTGCAACCACAAAAAGCCAAAAAAAAAAGCTTCTAACCCATAATATCTCTCTGTTAGGATCACAGCCACATCACGCTGCTGTGCTAAGGACGTCTTCCAGCATAAATCTAGAGTCAGGCACAGCCTGTGTCCAAGCCCTGGCCAGGGCTAAACAGATCTCAGTGAAGGTGCGTGAATGGCCTCAATGTTCGTAGAGGTCCACCAACCTCAGCCTTATTCTATACAGAGCTTGCTGCAGGATGTAGGCCTGCATCCTTATTATTAGCATTTAAACCCACAGAAAGACTTGCCATCCATTAAAAGCAACCTTTTGTATGCGATGCCATTATATACCGCATGACGTCCCCAGCACCTAAACCAAGAGGCAATCAAAGTTGATTCAGTATCAATTTTTACCAAGAAAAGCAAACTTGGTCTGGAAAAAAACTGATGCAAATATACGCGACATCACATTTACACTTCATGCAGCCAGGCACAGCAGGTAGACCAGTGGTGTCCCATTCCACCACTGAGGGACGCTGAGAACTCCAGAGCACTTGGGTAATAACATTTCTATATTTAGGATAAATTCCTAATATTTAGAGCGTTTTAAATTGAGAACTTACTGCTGTTCCTCATTATGACCTAAAAAAGCAACTAAGCTGGTAATTTTGGGCATATAATATTAAGCCTGCTTTAAAAAGATTTCCACCTCCAAAACCAAAAAGCAATTCTGGCAAGTCAACATGTCTGAGTTGAATATAAAGAAGTAAGGATTGGTTAAGTTCAAGTACTTTTTATTACATCTAAAAGCAGTATCCCTCTAAAGCAAAACAATGTCCCTGAAATTTATGAGCTCTGTGAACCTCTGAGACTATTTAAAATGATCTTGACTTTTCCATAAATTCTGCCAGCTGCATGAAATTTAAGCACTGATGGAAGTCACCCACCTCTTTCAGGTAACGTAACTTACGCAATTAATTTACTCAAGAAGGCTCCTCAAACTCTAACGTATTATTTTATCAGTATTACATGAAAACATACCATAATGCAGACACTTTTCAGCAAAAATAAAAAAAAGCATGCAGCTTTAAATTTATTTAAATGAATGGGTTCACTGGTACTGGAAGGACTATCTGGAAGCTTAAGGTACAGCCGGGGTGTGCGTGCAGGACTGGATACTCGGATACGGGCTTTCTAAAGCACGCCTGTGGACAGCAGCTTCCACTGCTGGCGTTTTCCACCCAATGTTAGTGTATCAGAGAAAATTAAGCTCTGTAGATGCACGTAAGGGAGAAAGAAAATGTGAAACGGCGCTGCCCACCTCCCGCAAGCCCCGATGGACACGCCGGAGTTGATAACAGAAGGCGGCGAGTCCTGACAGCGTGTAAAAAAACCCCAAAACCCTAAATATCAAAATACCGCTAGAATTAGCGCATTTTTAGGTGTTTGCGGGTGAGCTGCGTGGAGGGGAGCCCTCACCCGCAGGCGGGGAGGGCAGGTGAGAGGCTCTGCCACGCCGCCCCGCACCGCCGCCTCCGCAGCAGCGGCGGGGGGGGTCGGGAGGGGGTCCCCAGCGGGGGGTTTGGGTGGGAGCGCGCACAGCCCCCCATCCCTCCCGATGCGGGAGCAACAGATAACGGCGGTCTGGTAACGAAAACTTTGATTTTGTGCTGATGACAGCCGAGTCCGGCTGCTCCCCCGGTACCCAGCCTTCACACGGGGAAGCCGCCCGGCACTCGCCCCAGCGCTTCGATAGCGAGCCGGTACCGAGAGCCGCCGGTACCCCGGCCAGCCTCACCCCCGCCAGCCCGCGGGGAGGCACCCGTCGGGCCGAGGGACGTGACCGCCGCCCGGCCGCTGCCAAAAACCCTCCGGGAACCCTCCCCGGCCCAGCACGGGGACCGGGCGGCGATGCGGAGCGCGGCCCCCCGGGCAGCCCCGCCGCGGGCACAGGGCGTCCCCCCGCGCCCCGCTCCCGGCCGCACAGCACCGCCAGCCCCGGCCCGCTCCCTCGGTGCCACCGCTGCTTTCCCGGTCCCCACGGCCGGCAGGGCAGGATACCCCCACCCGTGTGTCTCCTCCCGGCGCAACTCGCTGGGAAGCGGAGCGCAAACTCCTGCGGGACCCGCCGCCGCCCGGGGCCGGGGTTGACCGACACCCCAGCCCCGAGGCGGGGCCGGACAAGGCTGGGTCCCCTCCGGGCGGCCCCGCCGCTCCCCCCCGCATCCCCCGACGTGGCTCCACGGGGGTCCCGCTTTCCCCGGCCGAGCTGCCCCGAGGGCGCCCGT
>JAOXNO010000078.1:9139464-9179068 GCA_028565335.1 Limnodromus scolopaceus | reverse complement strand
ATGTTTCCTAATATCCAACCTGAACTTCCCCTGGCGCAACTTGAAGCCATTACCCCTTGTCCTATCATCTGTAACTTGGGAGAAAAGACTTGGGAGAATTCAGTTATTAGAGAATATCCTTATGGACATTTGTAATTACAAAACTCAGACCTGTGAATGTGCACAAAGGTGGATTACAAACAATGTCAAGAACAGGATCAGGATTGAAAACAGGCTTAATAAACTGGAGAATTGTTGATCCAAAATCAACAATGTGAAATTCAGCCAAAAAGCGTGTAAAGTGCTACCCACGCAGAGCAGAAATTAGACGCCCCAAAGCCAGAAGAGAGTGAACTGCAGTTCAACAGTAGCAGAGAAACACTGTTCCACGCTCCACGTTGCAGTGAGCCATGAGCTAAATACAACTAAATAAAACAGCCTAATGCTGGTTCTAACAAAGCACTCCTTGGTCCTGGGACAGATGAAGAGCAGGGCTTACATATGTGGCAGTAAAAAGATTATTTGATACCCTTAATATTGATCTTGTGGGTCTGTGGCTAATTTTTGGTCACTGCACTACAAAAAACCAAGGTAGGGAGCCACAAGACAAGTCATTAGGGAAGTGTGAGATCTGAGGAGCATTTGGATTTGTATAATCCAGAGAAAACACGATTTGCCTAGATTTGGTAAATCTCTCAGTATGTGAAAATGAGTTAAAAGATAATGGGTATCTGTTTTTTTCAAAAGCCTGTCATGGGAATAGACAAGTATTTTCAGTAGAGGACCCACAGGAATGGTTCAGGAGAGCAGTTCTAATGGTAAGGAATTTCCCTCATTACCAACTGGATTGTAATCGACCAGGTACTGTCAGAGCTGGTTTACAGGCACTTCGGGAACAGGCAAGAGGAATCTGAAGAATTCCTTCCAATCCTCAGTTTCCATGGTTCCTGGCATCCCCTTTCCCTTCCCTCCTGCACTCAGCTCTGTGTGGTGGCTGAATGTGGTCCTGAATTAACTTTTCATCCATCCTTAAGATTGGCGTATAAATAAATCCAATGACACTTTACCACATACCTGAAATTAAGCACATGCTTAAGTGCTTTGTTCAACAGCAATATACTTTAAGCACATACTTTAAAACTCTGCAAACTGTGTCTTTATCGCTTTCCACAGTCATTACAACGGTGACATGGGTCTAAATTATTGCTACACAGGAACGTAATTGCCTGTTATAAGAAAGAGACCTAGAAAAGGGAAGAAGAATGCAGAAGACAACTGCTGATCTTCATTTTGTATGTTCACCTTTTTTTCAGAGCAAACTGATGAAAGTGATAGTCTTCTGCATAGTACTGTTCTTAGAGAGGTATTTTCAATTGCCATGCAAATTTTAGGTCCAATAATGTTCACGCCACATACAGGTGACTGCAGGGTGTTAGCGCTCCAGTACACCGACGTGAGTGTAAGAACAAACTGTGTACATCTGAGCAAAGCAGTTTAATGCAATAAACTCAAATATGATTTTAAAGCAGAAGGAAAGCGGGGGCTCTCATAATATTTGAGGCTTTCCAACCTAAAAAAAAAAATAATTAGATGGCTGCCTTGATGCCACAAAACATGACTGGTCTCATAATGACTTTTTTTGGGAAAAAAAATCTATGACAACCCCTACGCTTTCCATATTTATTTTTTTTTTCCCTGGCTCCCTCTTTCACTGCTACTGAGCATATATTTATTTTGATCCTTGGGTTTGAACATTGACAGTTACTTTGGTTTAGTCAATACTTAGCTGTCTGATCAAAAGACCTTCAACAAAAGTCAATATCTATGTTTTCTTACATGGTAGCAAGCAAAAGAAACTTCAGGATTGCAATTTACTATATCACCTGTCAGGGTTCACAATCTTTTTTTTTAATTGCATATTTTATGGTATGCTTAAACTGTACTTAATTACCTGCTGCAGAATGAAATCTTTACAAGGGTATTCCATATCACATCTTTCTACTTGACTTTATTTAAAGAATGAGGTGTCAGTATCTTCCTAATCTTGAAGCACAGTCTACCATGTAAAGAAAATCATATTTAAACACAAAGATTTAAACACTATTTCTCAGAAGGTCTGTCACCATTGGACTTTTCATGGAAAAAAAGATAAGAAACAGAAAAGAGGACAGGAAAGTTTATCTAAAAAACAGACCATCAGAAAATTATTAGTAATTCTTAGTGTTCATACAGTCACTGTTGAAAGTGGCATTATCAGAGACGTGTCATCAAGAAGAAGAATTACAAAGCCACATAGAAGACAAAGTAATTTGCAAAAGTACAGTAGGCCATCACAATGATGCCAAGATAACTTTAAGTGACAGAAATTCTATATATGTTCATGTATTAAACACTCTAAAATGGCACTTAACCATTGGGGTCAGGACATAATTTGACATCTTTTTTAATACATTAATGACATTTAGTGATCAAAACTAAACCTTTGATAACACATCCAAAATGTGACTTATTTCCCACTGAGGACTTGTTTGTCATTCCTTGCCCTTTAATGAATAAAAAAAAAAAATCACAGCCCTAAACACAAAACAAAAGTAACTATCAACTGCTTCATTAAAAAATAACAGCTTGAAAGCACATTTTGGAGGTGGTTAATAAAACAGTTTCATTAGGGTTTACACTATCTCATGTAGTACCTACAGTCAATGTTCTGTAACAGTTACCCCTCACATGAGAAAGAAAATTATGAATACTTAGACATTCAGGAACGTCTACTCTGGACAATATTCACCAAAGTTAAAGCTTTTTCCAGGCTTCTGCATTTCTTCAGAGCAACTCAGTTAGTTCCAGCCTCAGCCAGCACCATTCTGGAAGCAACAGGTAACCATTCAGACACTGACACCCAAGCTGAATCTCTGAATCCCACCAGTAATGAGTATTTTGCTGCATCGGTGCTGTTCTTAGCCTCCAAAGGCAGAATTGGGTACCTCATTCCTACAGAAATTCAACATTATGAATGTTAATTGACTGAAACTATTCAGATTAAAGCGGCCTTCAGCTTTCTGCAGGTTTGATTAAACAAATCAGTATTTCAATTTACATGATTGAAGCATTAACTTAGAGTGCTTAATCTGAAACCATTTGACATGAAATACATGGCAAATGTGCAATATGTGTTTTTTTTAGCCAATTTTAAATCCATTAAACCCAACTTTCCACTTATTCTGTGGCTCCACATCTTAGCATTAACCTCATCTAGGAAACCCTGTCAAAAGATGTCTGAAAATGTAAGTATAGGATGTCTGTTGTATTGCCTTATCTATCCTGGCAGAAATAATAATGATAAAGAATTCTAGTATGTCTATCATAGAATTCTGTGATTCTATGAAATGGGCAATATGTGGATTGTTTAAAGCATAAAACAAGACTTTAGGCTCAGCTCTCAAGTGAAACTCAGCAGCCATTCAGTATTGGAGACAGAACTGGGTTCATGCCCTCTTGCAGCACTGGCGTCTCTGGGACACGGCAGCATTTCACAGCCTTAACATACTGTTACCCTGATAAAACTTTTCCATGAGTACCTTTTATCAGCCATCTTTTTGCATCAAATCTTTGACTTTTATACCTAATAACAGAATAACTGCGAAGCTGCTTTGTCTTCTAAATCTTAACATAAGGCAATCCATCTTTCATAACAAGAGGAGAAAAAAAAAGTGGAGGGGGGGAGGAAATTACCAAATTTCCATCCTTTCATCCCGTTAGTGCTCCCGAAAGAGCACCAACATTTCAAACCCTTCTTAAGAGCTTGTCAACCAGAGCAATAATCAAATTAGAAAATGAGTCTGCACATTTCAGGAACAACCATTCAAGTTTTGTTCTGTTCTAATACGACAAGTTGTCTGCTGGGTTTGCCTCTGTGGCAGCAGAAGGTGGCCCACTTTTGCTAAAATTCAATTATTTCCCATTTCCAGAGAATAAAGAAAACACTTTAACTCTTCAAGCTATCCTTCTAGTGAATATTCCAGTGAATTAATACTTCTACCCATTCTGTAGTATTAAAAATGCCAAATATTCAGCCTACTTTGCTGTTCTTTTATATTTTTTGAAATAATTTACATCTCTGCAAACCAAGCCACATACACATTTATGCTAACTCATTCTGTGAATTACAAAAGGTGAAAACCAGTAGATAATCAAGCCCACAACATATAGTTATTATTCTTTCTAAAATTGCTCTGTTAAGTCCTAACTTTTTTCTGTTCTTGAAAATTATTGTTTGCTGGTAGAGAATGTCATTTCCAAGTTCAAGAAGGAGAACAAAAGAGAAACAAGCCATTCTTTAGGGAGCATGTCAAAAAAGGTCAATCATTTTTTATTTCCATATAAAGAATTGATTAACATAGCTCAAGCTTTATGAAAATGTGCTTGCCTCGAAGAAACCAGTATCTACTGCAAGAAGAATAGCAAATCCTAATATTGAGTGCAGCTAATAGCTTGAATACAGGTCATATTATAGGGTGTACAAAAAGAAACACTTATTTTCTAAGCAATAGCCAAGCCAAAAGGCAACAAAAAAGCAGCATCAGGTGAATGAAGCCCTTCCACATCATTGTAAAAAATATCTTTTTTCTGCTGATTAACAGCAGCTCCAGTATATGGCCATATAGCCATAATGATATGGTCTAGGTAAATTTGGAAGGGTTGTCCAATGACAGATGCATGCTATGGATTTATATCTAATGGAAAAGCAACATGTCAAACCTCCTTCAGTCATCTGAGTTCCCTGAAAAAAATCACTGTTCCCTCTCCTTAGTTTCAGGGTTGATACTCCAAAATACACAAATACAGTGAATGAGACACCCTTTCTGCCCTGAGAGTATTTCAAGTTTAATTTCCCTACATATCCTCTAATGAGAAAAATCTCTCTCAAATTGAAACTGACACATTGCTACTTCATCCTCTAAAAAGAAAACCTTCTGTGTATTTCAGTGAGTGCTAATAACATCTTGTAACAGCAATGACCATCACCCAGTAAATGATCACTTAAACCAGGTGAAACCAAACAGACTATAGAATAAAAATGTCAAGTCTTCACATTCAAAAAAAAAAAAACACACCTCAAAATGTTGAGTCTGAAACGATCATGTATTTTGTGTATATACATTGACTACCATAGTTTAAAATACCTAATAGCTTTGGATGTTAGACACACTTACTTTCAGAAGAGAAATCAGAAAACTGTCACATGTACATTTACTCCTGTACATGAACATGTGTTCCACAAAACAGTACACAATTTCATTGCATTTTTAGAAAAACTGAAGATATTCTAGAATCAGTAGTGGGTGCAGAAGCTGTTGTACGAGCAAGTTCTTCTCTCTCTAAAAATTCAATGCTTGCCATGTTACCAGAGAAACCCCTCCTCTGAAGAAAAATATGGTACTTGTTAGTTCCAGTAAACAAGACTTCAAAAGTTTTATTATACTGCAATATCTTTCCCATTTTACCATTTTTTAATTAAATCAGTTACCTGCTTCACTTTTTTATCATTAATAACCTAGTCCTCATTTTTTCTTATCTTTTACACTTATTTTACAGATTTTTTTTCATTGCTCAAAAGCCTGCTAGAAGCTTGTGCACCTCTGACTTCAGCCTGGGGCTTTGCAGCGTAGGTGTGTTTGCAGCGAGGAGCAGCACCCGTGCTGACATGCTCCCCTAGGAAAAGTAGGAGAGCTGGAGTAAGCTGCCATTGCTGCATTTGCCTGCTGAGCTATTTTAATAATGTCAAGTCTCACCTTTAATGGGTGAGTCTCACACATCTGTTCCCCAGCCCACCCCAGCGCTCGCAGCCAACACAACTCCAGGCTTTTCTCCGGCTCCAGGACAGACGCGGGTGTCTGCCACCTGCGGCTGCACACGGGATGCTGAAGCACAAGAAAAGCTGCTCCACAGAGCTGCCAAAAAGTGTGTGTCGGCCTTCTCACGGGCTCAAAGCTGTGCTGTGATGGACCTGTGGCATTGCATTTGGTTCCTCCCTCCCTTTGACACCGGGTTTGCGCTGAGTGTTTGTTATGAACCCTTACACTGAGCCTTAAATACTGAGGTCTCCAGGAAGACCTTATAGCAGCCTTTCAGTAAAGGGGGCCTACAATAAAGATGGGGACAAATTTTTTAGCAGGTCCTGTTGTGATAGGACAAGGGTTAATGGCTTTAAACTAAAAGAGGGAAGACTTAGACTAGATACAAAGATGAAATTTTTTACAATGAGGGTGGTGAAACACTGGCCCAGGTTGCCCAGGGAGGTGGTAGATGCCCCATCCCTGGAAACATTCAAGGTCAGGTTGGACAGTTGATCTAGTTGAAGATGTCCCTGCCCATGGCAGGGGTGTTGGAGTAGATGACCTTTAGAGGTCCCTTCCAAACCAAACTATTCTATGATTCTAAAGCCACACACAGCTCTGAAGCAGCGCTTCGTAACCTGTGCTGCCACTGCTCCCTGCTCATGCTTTATGCTTCGTAGCACAGCGTGTGTTTTCCAAAGGTTTCTGCTCCTGTTTTTTGTCTTTACCAGCTAATCCAACCAGTAATTAGTCCTTAAAATCATAGCAGCAGAGGAACTGGTCCCTCCAAGACTGGAGGTACAACCAAATTGAATGCATAAATCTCTAAAGACCCTGAAGATTTGCAAAGCGTCAGCAGATGTAACGAGTAGAAACAATGAGTCAATATGAGTCACTCATTACAACAGAACATTACAACGCCATTAAATCCTAAAGCAGAATGACAGCACCTAAATACTTAATTTGAAAGCAATTCCAACTTCCTAGAGAAAATTTAATAAACGGGCATTTGACAATAAGCTGAAATGAGTACTATGTACCACAACCTTCAAATAAGCCTGTCAAACAATCACAAGGTTCTAGTATTATTGTATGAAGAAACGTCTTTAGGGATGTAGATGGTGAGCAATAGTTTTTCCTTGATTTTAATGGAACAGCACTCTCTGTGGACATCATTATGGACAAAGATGTGTTACACATCAGGCCCCAAAACAGTGTGGGTTTTAACCTTCCTTTCAGTTATGAAAAAAGGTTAATACTCTCACATTTTCATGCCAAGTCTCAACAGACTAGGGTAAGAAAGAGAAAACAGAAATTAAAGCCAGAACACTAAATAAAACAATGTATCTGATGAGCCATTATTTCATTTCAAAATACTGACAATAGTGAACTTCTGGATCAATGAAGCTACTGCAGGAAATCAGCCTATAACTACCACTGTTGGAAGAAAAAAAAAAAAAAAAACTAACAGAGCTTGTCTATGGCAAAAATAAAAGAATTCTGCATTTATTGATAGTGACTCTTTAATTGGTTACTGAATGTTTAAATCACAGGAAAAGAAATAAAAAGTTGCATTTGGTTTTCTTGCTCTAACCCCTGGGGTATCACATTGGATATATACGATGTCCATCATAAGGACATGTAAATAGATTTTACTTTTATGAAAGAAAATACTCTGTTTCATATGGCTAAACAAACAGATACATTCCAAAGTTTTATAGCAATTGACAAAAGTCACTGTTAATAGAACTACTGATACCAGGAATAATTTCTTAGCATTTTTTTAGACTAGAGGTGAAAAAAATCACAATACATTGCCTTTCTTTAGACAAAAACCAAAAATATTTTTGAAATGGCACGTTCATATGTAAGACTGATCACAGACTGAAAACTTCATTCTCCTCCAAAGAAATCCCAGCTAATCATATCAAAATACAAAAATCAAGCAGAAAAAGCCCACACCTGTGAACAATGCAAGCAATGAACAAGCCTGAGCTAAGTACTGTGCAATTTTTTGCATGGACACAGAGTGACAACTCCACAGACCTTTGCTTTCCTTTTCGCTCTGGGTAAGTCCCTCCAGGACTAACAGCACCGGCTACTATTACATGTAGGTTCCACTTATCAAAGAGAAAAGAAAAGCAACTATCACTATATAGGTTGGTCATAAACAAACTGCAATTCTTTTTCAGTATAATTGAATGTATTTTTATCAAAGTTACAGGAAATGGCTAATTGTGTGCACAATGTTTTTAGTTTTCTTTCATGAGATAATGTTCAGTATCTATCTCAAAATGGATTACATAAGTGTATAAATAAACCACAGTAATCTATATAATCTCAATGTGAAAGGAAAGAAGATATCAGAGATCATTTAATAAAAGGTTTAACAGAACATCCCCATGAACCCAAACAGCATCACAAATAAAAGTACATTCACATTATATTTATATCAGATACAGTTGTGATGTCGCATGGTGAAGACAAAGACCCAAAAAGAAGCCTGAAACACTCTATTCACAAAGATATTTTGAAGTAGCCATTAAAGTTATAAAACTTTGATTCCCTTTTCAAGCATAATAATCCTGATCAGCTGATTAAACTTTTGCAGTTCAGAATAGGACGGTTTATCCGAGGTGATGCTATAAAAATAAACAACCATCTCACAAATTTTACTTTTCAAGGAAAACATCTAGAGCAAAGGTGAGTGTAACAAATTTAAACTAGTCAAAATCTAGTTTTTCAAAAGCAGTTGTGGCATCAAAACAGATGGCCCTGAAACCATGCAGATGGCCTTTAGAAACAAAATCCTGATTTGTACTTGTTTCTTTCCTGTCCTCTCTCTTCTTTTTTCTCTCTCAAGTGATAAATCACAAGCCCTTAATCTAACACATGTTTCTTGGGGGAGGAGAGGGGTGAGAGAGGGGAGGGGATGATTTTCAAAACCAAGGTTTTAATACCTATTATAACATGAAAATTCAGATCCAACGTTTTAAGACACAGGATAACATAAGGTAATAGAGAAGTACTTAATGCTCACCATCATATCTGCATCTTCTGTGTTTATAGTCTTTCAGTCATATTTGCTCTAATGAGTTTCAAAATTCATCAAAAATTTTGCCAAAATCTCTTTTTGGTTTTGAACTGAATTTATCACACATGTTTCTTCCTAGAAACACGTTGATACTATTTTTTTGTTAGACAAATGGGAAAAGGTACTAAACTGAGTGATAGAGTTCTCTCATTAAAAATAATCTAAAAGAATGACAAAATCCAACCTTATTATTAAGTCTTAAAGTAAGTCTCCAGTAAGACTGGATTCTGTAAACTTAAAACCAAAAGAGAAGGAGCTAAGAAGTCAAAATGAAAAACATTATCTTTAGCAATTTTTTTTTTTACTTACCTGAAATAAAGAATTAAATTCAGAAAAAAATAATTACCATTTCTTCTAGAATTGTTACTGAAATGGACATATTCCTATTGAAATGATTTTGTTCCAACAAAACTGCATTTTCTGATTAAAAACTGTCATTTAGAAACATTTCAATCAATCATTCCTAGTTCAAAAAGAGAAGCTTCTACTTCACTATCTTCTAAATGTTTAGTCTACTTATTGAGTTAAAGCACTATTTTATTGAGCAAATATTCCAACGCAACAAAACAGGGAATTATTTTCTCATGCCTATTATAATGACAAAGTGTTGGTATTCGTGCCAGTATCACCTATTTTTTTCTAATTCTAGCAGCTTAGCAATAGCTTATAGATATTGAAAATATGCCATTTATCAATCTTGGACATCTTCCATTAGTATATACTTTCTATTCTATTCTCTGATTTAAAATAAAATGTGTTAAAATGTATTACATTTGCCAAAAGCAACTGCCTACTTAAACTATTTCTCAAAGTTATTTAATATCTCTTATTATTAGGAACTCATTAAGGAAACTATTCAACAAAGTTTAAAACTTCTTTAATGTTTAATTGCATCTTTCATCATTAATTACATCTGCAGATAGACATAACTTTTTAAATCTTAATTTTCTCATTTAGGTTTGAAATAGAGTTCGTTGCCCAATAAATTTTATTTTAGTGCAAAGACAAGGCCCGTGTATTGATGAACCTTTTAAAAGAAACCTACAGCTCAATCAGAATAAAATTCTCTTTATCTACCATATCATAACATGAGAATTAAAACTCAACTTTGCTGCTGGAATTTTGAGTTCCATGGAAAGAGTCTTTAAGATTTATTATTTACACATTTTATAATATAAGTTAAAACAAGAAGACTTTTTGTTTATAAAAACCTACTACAGAAGTAAGGCTCCTGAACTTATTAGTGAAATGAGAGAAGTTTTTGTTCTCCTTGTCAGAAAAACAAACAGCAAGGAGCCCGAAGCAAACATCTACGTATCTAAGGGTTTGTCTGAGTCGATAGCACCCGACACAAAGCCTTTCCCACAGCTCAGGTTCTGCGAGACAAGTGCTCCTTCCCAGCTTTGGTACACGTGAAGATTTATATGGCACATTATCTAATGGTAAAACACTGGCATTCGATGTCTCCTACATTGAAACAAACACACTTCTCTTCTGGCTTAAATTATATCTGCTGCGCCTTCACAGACACACCGCCACTGAAGAAAAATGATCCTGACGTTATTAGGTCTCGGAAGGGTGAAAAGCTGACTGATCTGACTGAGCAGCAGAACAAGCTCATGAACTCTCTGTTTATGAATATATAACTCATTCTGCAATGGATTTTTAAACCGCAATGTGGGAATCTTTCTGAGATAACAAACACTATTTTGTTCAGTTCAGCAACATGAGGAACACACAAACTTTTTTTTGTCTTTGCAAATAACATTTACCATAGACACCATTTTTTTTAACCTGTATCACTCATAAGAAACTTTCCTCCTTCACTTTCTTTTCCTTCCTTACCTCTACCTTTTCCAACATAAGCAATTTGAATTGTCCTATCTGCTACTTGATTTTTTTCTGTTCCTTTACTTCCAGAACTGCGTTATTTTCTAGTATGGTTTATATAGGAAGTTCAGGTTTATAAACAACAGATATGAAAATATTAGAAGTCACAGGACTGTACTTATTATCTTTTAAAAAATATAATTAGCAAATGCTATTTAGGACAGGGAACCTTCTGTCTATTAAACTTAGCTGTATGAAAAGTTCAGATATAAGATGTTTAGCTGGAAGGAGACAGAGAAGAAGGAGACCGAGTTACCCATGATATTTCTAGAGATGGAGATGAACAGGCAGCCAGTTGTACGTATCCCACTGTTTTCTAGTCCTCAAAATTTCTGGTTATGATAGAAGAGTTTTGGTTAAAGACTTAACTATTTGCATTATGCATCCCCCAGGAAGGAAAATAACATATCACTGGGTGACATATTAACATGACATAAGATAACATAATTATAATGAGGGATGCTCAGTATTAGGTAGGCCCTGCTGTGTGTGCTTGGTGTTCATGTGCCTATTTAGGTGGCATAAAATGATGTAATATTTAAAGATGGACATTGTATTTACATTTGCACTTTGAAAATTTTTTATTATTTTTACCTACCAAGTTCTAGCAATATTTTCAGCAATATTCCTACTACAGTCAAGCTGAGCAGACAGCAGGAAGACTTTGGAATAATGAAAATATCCCTCACCAAGTATTCCACTTTTTCTTTTTTTTTTTTTTTAAATAGTGAAGTTGCATAGCCAACTCCAAGGGACTCCAATTCCTTTTCATTTATAAATATAAAAATCTTTTTTCCATTTTCACCAAAACATATTTGGAAAAGCAGCTTCTTCAAGTCAGGCAAACACAGAGCTACCACTTCAGTTTTGATGTGAATTAGTCTGAAGACAGACACTTTTTTCAGATAACAACTCTAAAAAAATTGTTCAGGGTTAGATAAAAATAAGATAAATGTAACAGACTCTTTTTGATGCGTTCCTTCAAGACTATTTCTGTGACAGATTTATTATTCCTTATTCTCTGTGCAAAAGGCTCCGTGGCTGATAAGGAAAATGAAGAAGACCGTGGACGTCTCAGTCACAAGTTTTTTCCTGCTGCTAGGAGTACTCTAAGAATTTTTCCTATTACTTATCAAAAAGTTTTTAGGCAATTTCATATATTTTGGCAAGACTGCTGCTTCCAGATATTTTTGTAAGTTCAGAGCTCAGACAGACAGGCTTACTGCATTTTAACAGAAGCAGTAAATGGTTCACTGAAAAACACAAACACCTTTGCTGATTTGTTTTTAATTGCTAAATCCCTGTTGCTCTTAAAGATCTTACCGCTTTTGAGTCAAAGCTTATCACCTGAGGACTCCACAGCACGGAAGCTGTGATTTATGCATGCAGTCCTCCTCCTGTATTCTAAGTTCACTGCTTTTATGAATCCCATGTGTTGTTTTTTCCTTGACCTCACTTTTCAGATGAGGGAGACCGCTTATCAACAGCTTCCAAACTGCTGATTTACCTGTCTCTGATAGACAGCCTTATGCCACTCGTATCATTTATCTGCAGGCACTAAAGCATATAGTTTCCAGCTGGTGCAGCAGTGCTTTGTCCTGAAGAAATAAACAATCTGTTTTCAAACCCAGCAATGACTGGGACCTGCCCTGACTAACAAATAGCATTTTCTTCAAGGTGGCATCTGACAATTAAACAGCGCTAATTTCAGAAGATGTTTCTTGCTTCATTAAGGATTATTAAGAGATTAACATTTAATCCACTCTAGTATATAAATGATGAGGGTGTGGATAAAATATTGAATCTCATTCCTCTGGGTACAATTGTCTTTCAGCACTTGGGGAGAATAAATTGCTGGTACAAGGCATAGGTCAATGGTGCATCTGTTTGCTTATTTGTTTGTTATCAAAGATAAAAAAAATTAGACTCGCCCAAGTGAGGAATCTGGATTTTATGAACAGATGAAATCTCCTCAAAGGTTCCCAGTCTTTCCCACACTGCAATGTTTATGGAGATTTTGAATCTACAGAACTTTTTTGCTTTTACTTAGGAACATATCCTACACCTAATATAATTAATAGTTGACTTTTAAAAACCATCTTTCCATGTCTTTGAGTTTTACGATGATGTGTTAGGCATTGGAAAATACTGTGTTCAATCCGTTTTGCTGTTTGCCTTATGAAAGTACTGAAGTAATGCTTATGCCCTTGATTTTCAAAATGAGATTTTAAGGGAAGAATAATATGAGTTGGATTCTTTCCAATGGTCTTGTTCAGTCTTTTGGCACACAGAGATAATACTTTGAAGAGAGG
Organism: Limnodromus scolopaceus; assembly: GCA_028565335.1. Classification (NCBI taxonomy): domain Eukaryota; kingdom Metazoa; phylum Chordata; class Aves; order Charadriiformes; family Scolopacidae; genus Limnodromus; species Limnodromus scolopaceus. The sequence goes on along the minus strand of JAOXNO010000078.1, from coordinate 9,165,956 downwards.
AGAGAATGGGAATGACTTAGTTTGCTGAGGAATCTTAATGTTATTTAAAAGCATGGCTCCTGTGTTCATAAACGCACTCTGATCATGATTCTTCACTCACACCCAGTGCTTCTGTAGTCTTCTCCCTTAATACTCTTTTCCAGAATTGTTCCAGATCCTTTCCTTCCAGTCTATTCACCTTATCTTAAATAACCCACAGTACTAGATGAATCTAGCCCCAGATGACTACAAGAAACCCTGGTGGATGCTAAATAACCATTTTTGGTCTTTCGTACACAGAAATGTAGGTGCACTTGTAGCAAGTGCACTTGCAAGTGCATTTATATCAAGACACAGTTTTGATATAGATGGTGCAAGAACGACTGTGAAGACCTGCTGGCACAGACTGCTAGTGCGTGTTGAAGTCCAGAAGCTCCAGCCACCTGCACGGAGGTAAAATCTTTACCAGCACATCTTCATCACTGATATCCTTCTGAATGGGTTAAAAGCCCCACTACATTCCTCAGATGAGACAAGGAATGCTCATCCATGTGAGCAAGCACACTCTGGGACTGCTCCTCATGGGAAGTGCACTCAGCAGTTAAGGAATCCCAACTCTCCTCGGTGGGATTAAAGCACCATTTGGTCCTCCCCGCTGGATAAGAATAATTTACAGAGTGCCTAGGGACCATTCACCATTGTTGTTCTTTTCGCCAGTATTTTCCATCCTCTATCCACCTACCTTGAATTTTTTGTCCTTCATTCTCAATTTAAAAAACTTGGCAAATGTGACTTAAAATTATACCTGTTTCTAGTGAAAACTTGAAGTTTCTGTTTGTTGTTCCAGTGCTTTGTATGGTTTTTTTGTTTGTTTGTTTGTTTTAGACTAGTTTTTAGTTCATTTATTACATCTTACAATTCAATAACTTCCACATACAATAACTTAATATACTTATGCTAACTGTTAAAAACAATCTATAACAAGTTCAGAATACTTGATTTTTGCTCTGGAAAAAAAAGACCAGTAAAATAATATCATTTGGATAAATTCAGTCATAATCACTCTTTTTTAATTCACCCAAAACAGTTCAGGGTGAATTAAATTTAATTGAATTTAAAACAAAACTCACTCACAAAATGAGTGAGTTCAATTAAACGCAGAAGTTACATTGCCATGAAATTATCGGATCATATGTAGCCTTATATCTTCAGTCAAGAACTATTTGCTTTGTTGTATTTGCTAATAGGACAATGTTAACTGAAAATTACAATAAGGCTTGCTATTGGAATTAAAACTCAAAAGAAAAAAAAAATTATACTTCATGCATGATTTCATTATTCAAGAGCTCCATTACAATGACTTTCTCTCAGCTCTGTTTTATTAACAGCATTATTTGGTTATAATCTGGACTTGTGTTTTCAGAGGTCTAATACACAGGTAACGCAATGCAGATCTTAGAACTAATGAAGCTTTTTCAAATACATATTATTTATATACACACATCTTTCATTTAGTATAATGTTTGCCAGCTCCATTACTTTATACTGACACGTGCATTTGGGAAATCTCTTAGATATACACGTTTCGTAAAACAGCACTCTGCCAGGCACTCAGAGAAGTTTCATAATATTCTAGGATACTACAGAGAGGAGGATTTTTAATATTTTTTTTAAAAAAGGTAAAGATGGATCTCACGGGGACTCTATAGCTCTAGTGTTTGCACAGTTCTGCAGCCAAAGAGTCTTACATGTGGAAAGACATTCACCCTATCAGGAAGAAACGTTAAGCCCACAGTGAATACATTCACAATCCAGTTCCCTTTTCTGTAGGGTTTGTTTTGCATTTTTATTAAAATAATTCTCTTATCCTGGCCAACAGTAAATATTAATTCTCAGTTTCTCACTAGAGATAGGTTTCAACTACAAACTCGCACTGGCTAATGGGCTGGACTCCTGAAACTTGGTAACTCATTTAAAACTCAAAGTCAAATGTAAGCATGTAGCAAGCGGGGAATTGCCATCAGCTGATACCAAAGTACTTTGGACACAAAAGATTTCAATACAATGTTATCTTAGTCTAGAGCATTCTGATTCAGGGAGACTTTCAGTATCCTATAATGATTTTAATACATATATTTTTTTATCCACAACAGGAAACTCAGCAGAAAAGAGAGAAGATCAGCAGAAACCTAAGACAGAGGGAGGAAAAGCTTCCTTTCAAACGTAGAAACAGAGTAGCTAATTCCTGCTCTTCTCCTTTACTGAAATCCCCTAGTACCACTTTCCCAATCTCCTGTCCCCTGACAGGAACCACACAGATGTCTCAACTTCTCAAGGTCTAACAGTTGCACACAGATGTACTGAAAAATGACAAAAATAATTATGCATCAAACCTTATGCCAAATTCCTTTTTTCAATATAATTTGCATTCTGACTAAGCCAATCAGGTAATTTCCATTATCTGACATAAAGAACATTGAATAATAAAAGTGCTCAGTTACCCAATTTCGGCCAGAAATATGAGGAGGCATTTGAAAGACGGAGTCACAAGAATACTGAGCAGAACATTTTCATACAGACATGCAGTCGAGCTTCTGTATTTCAATGAGTAAGGAATATTATCCTTCTTCAAGTATTAGATAAGGTGTAGGTGTAGGAGAAGGAAAGAGACCTTTCAAACGCAAACACTCTTGGTGAGTCACTGCTATCACAAGAAGTAGAGTAAATCCTACTCCTTTTCAAAGACTTCAGAAAGGCATTTAGATGTTCTGGGTCCATTTATCCACTTGTAGGATCCAGAGACAGGTGAGAAGCAGTGGAGAAAGAAAAAACGACAGACTTTCAGGGCACTCTCCTACCACCCACTCTTGTACAGCTCACAATAGTTACAACATTCTTTACTGCATGCTCTTCCTACTTATTTTGCCAGTGCCAGTTAATAAATTTCAGTCATCTCCTTAGCTGACTACCTAGCAAGACAGAGAACAGTAAAAGCCTACACAGGCACTGACAGATCCTGACTGAAGAGGTGGAAAAATGGTAATGTTTTTAAGAGAGTTGAATTTAAGCTTCTAGCAAATGTGAAACCTCAGGTGAAAAGTTGGGATCATTTCCTGAAGTCCTGTTTCGCCTGCACCCACAGCCCAATCAGCTGTGCTGAACAGATAATAAATCCCCCGTCAATCTGCGCCAGCCCCTGTAGCACTGCAGCAGTTTTGCATATTCAGGCATAATTCTCTTGTGCAAGACTAGACAGGAAAATAATTTGGTAGTCCCACACTTCCCTAGGCCTGTTAATTAACTGATTTCTCTCCTGGTTTACTCTCCCCACCTGAAAACTGCGTTTTCCTCAAATAACTTATCTGGCATTTTTTAAGGCTTTTAAATGACCAAATCAGGTTGAGGAGATGCAAATTAGGTATGGGAAAATAAACAATTAAAACTCCATCCAGCTGAAAGAAATTTTGTCTTGAATTCATCTGCTCAGAGTTCCTCACACCCTGTGTAAGCTCAAAATACCTTCTATGAATCCACTACAGCATTGGTAAACAAGGGGAGAACAACAGACATCATCTACCTGGACTTATGCAAAGTGTTTGACACTGTACCACATGGCATCCTGGTCTCTAAATTGGAGAGACACGGATTTGATGGATTGACCACTTGGCAGATTAGGAACTGGCTAGATGGCCACACTGAAAGGGTTGCAGTCAACAGCTCAATGTCCAAGTCGAAGCCAGTGATGACTGGCGTTCCCTCAAGGGTCAGTACTGGGACTGCTGCTGTTCAACATCTTTGTTGGAGACATGGACTGTGGGATTGAGTGCACCCTCAGCAAGTTTGCCAATGACACCGAGCTGTGTGGTGCAGCCAACATGCTGGAGGGAAGGGATGCCGTCCAGAGGGATGTGGACAGCCTTGAGAAGTGGGCCTGTGTGAACCTCATGAAGTTCAACGAAGCCAAGTGCAAGGTCCTGCACCTGAATCATGGCAATCCCAGGCACAAATAAAGGTTGGGTGGAGAATGGTTTGAGAGCAGCCCTGAGGAGAAGGACTTGGGGGTATTGGTGGATGAGAAGCTCAACATGAGTCCGCAATGTGCGCTGGCAGCCCAGAAAGCCAACCGCATCCTGGGCTCCATCAAAAGAAATGGGGCCCACAGGTCTAGGGAGGTGATTCTACCCCTCTACTCTGCTCTTGTGAGACCCCACCTGGAGTACTGTGTCCAACTTTGGGGTCCTCAGCACAAGGACATGGACCTGTTGGAACAAGTCCAGCAGAAGGCCACAAAATGACAGAGGGCTGGAGCACCTCTCTTATGAAGACAGGCTGAGAGGGTTGGGGCTGTTCAGCCTGGAGAAGAGAAGGCTCTGGGGAGACCTTATAGCAGCTTTCCAATATCTGAAGGAACCTATAGGAGAGCCGGAGAGGGACTCTTTGTCAGGAAGTGTAGTGACAGGACAAGGGGTAACGGTTTTAAACTGAAAGAGGGGAGATTTAGATTAGACACCAGAAAGAAATTCTTTACCGCAAGAGTGGTGAGACACTGGAACAGGTTGCCCAGGGAAGTCGTGGATGCCCCATCCCTGGAAGTGTTCAAGGCCAGGCTGGATGGGGCTTTGGGCAACCTGGTCTAGTGGGAGGTGTCCCTGCCCATGGTGGGGGGTTTGGAACTCAATGATCTTTAAGGTACCTTCCAACACAAACTATTCTATGATTCTATGATTCTATAAATTCATCCTCTACCTTGGAATTTTTTATGCTTATAACTAATATATATGAACCCCATATAGGTTGTAATTCAACTTTGGACAGCTGCTGAAGTTTTTCTCTGAGACTTTCTGAAGCTCTTTTTAGCTTAGACACCAACATCCTTTATATTTTAGACACATATATTAGATATCTTAAATCCTCCCACAGAAGAGGGAGTTTACCACAAAAAATAGTAGTTTGTGGAAAGAACAAGGCATACAAATCATAAAAACTCATGAGCAGAGCATATTAGCAACTCTTACCAACAAAAAAAAGCAGACAAACAGTAATTATGTATAGTACTCATCTGTAAGTAGTGTATAAGAAAAATAATGTTTCAAGAGATAGATTGCTTTAAATCATGAAATGCTACCAACAGAGCTGTCCTTTATTAAGACATGTAATTATAGCTCCATTTTAGCTGTCCTTTGTGACACAGATTACAGCAAGGTGTTAGCAAAGAAGGACTGCTATCTTATAATGATACACAAGCAGCATATTACCATTGTAGAACGCTTCCCGAACAAAACAGAGCGTTAATTGAATGTTAAATTTCTGGATTTGGCACTTGCAGGCTTTGACAGGATTGGAATGAATGGTAGCCCACTGGGAAGCAGGAAAATAATAGCCATCGTAATGCTGCTAAGTGCACTGCAGACTGCTGATCCAAGGACATATGCAGCAGTCAGGTGGATTTAAAGCCACTATATTTACATCTGTACGCAGCAGGAATCACGCAAGGCAATGGCGTAGGGAATGTCTCTATGAATAAAATATAATACAAGGCTGTTTCTTAAAGAAAGGGAACCGTCTGTATTACAGTCTGAAATGACTGGGCACAGCCCATGTTCTCTGCTAGTTCACACATTCGCTTTTCCTTCAGTTTCTTGGCTCTAGCTCAGTATAGCTACTGCACAGATTAGGGATGTTTAAAGGATACTGCCTGGGTGAAGTGTAGCTGGAACTGCAGGATCACTGGATTTACACAACCCTTCTCAAAAAGCAGCAGCCCCCCTCCTGGAAGGAGGCTGGCGAGGTATGCACAAGGACGGACCCCAGCCCAAACACAGATTTGCAGTGCTCCGTAACTTCACTGAAGGCGGTCACGTTGTCCCATATTACCCCATCACACCCACTTACCCCAAGAGTACGCGTCGGTGTTTGCAGTGCTCTTTTACTTGTGGAGGAACAGACTTGAGAACACTCTGATCTGAAGTTTCTCCGAGCTCCGGGCCAAACACAAAGCAACGCACGTGTTAAAATTGCCTTTCCACGGCGCAGTGGAGGTGCTGAAGGGCGGCTGTGTATGGCAGAGCCCTGGGCATCTCCGTAGAGTGAAAAGAGCAGCAGCACGGGCAGGCCCGCAGTTAGCACAGGCAGGAAAGTCCTCACGGAGCCTGCTGATGACACAAATTTTGCAACGCTCTTGATACATAAGCGGGTTGGGGTATCCCACGAGGCTGAAAACTGAAGTAATGGGTACTCACGGTAATTTAATAATACTGAGTACAAGGCCACGCATATAGCGATGAGCAAGAATTTCAGTTACAAACTGAGCAACCCAAAGTTAGAAACTGCATAGGAGGCAAGGGATCAAAATGCACCGATCAGCTGTGGAGGAAGTGGGGAAAAGGAAAAAAAACAGTAATTTCTTGTGTGGGCAGAGAGATACTGCTGAGAAGATATGGCAAGTACTAACCAGCATTGTACAAGGCACTACTTGTCTTGAAGGCTCTGAACAATTCCATTTATCTGTGTTAAAACATAAAGAAGAATTAAAACCTCAAGAGTTTAGTAGAGAGGCATCATAACCAGGGGAAAGTCTTCAGTCCTATGAGAAAAAGCTAAAACAGCCTGGCTTGTTTAGCCTAACTAAACAAAGGCTGGGAAGAAGTATGGTTGCTCTCAGAAAACACTTCAGGGACACACCAGGAAGGCAAAAGACATTTTTTAAGCTAAAGGATAGTACTGGCACAAGAACAAATGGGTATAAATTGTCCTGAATATATTTAGGCAGGACATTAGAGGATGATTTCGATCAGAAGAGAGAGGTCCTAGGACAGCTTCCCAGGGGCAAATGACCAGAACAGTTTGTAGATGGGATTTATTTAGATTATTAAAAGGATTGCATGATAAATTTACACATCACAGCATAAGACTGCTTTTGATGACCCAGAAGCTCCAGGAATCCTGCCTCCCCTGTATACTGGCAACTGCATCTGAAACCAGGACTTAAAATTAAGCAAGGTCTACTCAGTCTTAAGAAAATTCATGTCTGATTCTTTTCCAGCCCACACCCTCTAGTCATGCCAATTTTCATGTAAAAAGAATGGGTCACAGTATATTTACTGCTGCCGAAAATTACTATTACAAGCTACCCTTAAACACATTGTCTTGTTGAATCTCATCAAATTAAAGATGTCAATGTTAGGTCTTCTTCATGCCAATCTACAGGTGCTCTAAGTCTCAGAAATATTTGTTCTATTAATATGATAAATATAAATAGACAAAAATTTTAGAAATTATGAAGCAACACTATCATGTATTTTTATTATAATTTAAAGCATTTTAGGTAGTTTAGCAAGCATTAAACAACGAATTCCCACCTTAAAGAAGTACGTTGGAAATAAGGATTAATATTTTCCATTTCTTCTAAGCATAGATCAAAGACAGGAGTGTGGTCTACCTCTTTCATATTTTCCTTGAAAAATGCTAAACTGTAGCACTGAAGCTCATGTTTCCTTATGCTGACTGAAGAGCAGACAACATTTATGAAAATTGAATAATATTTGCATAGCCAATGAACATCTAATAACATGCAGTAAGACATGTAATGTCAAATTTGCATGAGATAGTATCTTTTATAAACAGCTAATGTCTCTCTCATTATCCCCTTTATGAGTCAGTTGTTGAGGGTTTTCTTAAAAGGCTCATAAATTTCATTTGATAGGTTATAAAAATAACAACTTGATTTGGATATTAGCTTAAAATGTTAATCACATTTCAGATTGCATATGATATAAATCAGTGCTATCAGCATTTATACACACTACAATAAGGTGTCTCCCATTTTAAAGCATTCCTGATATCAACGTTGCATAGTATGAAAAAGTTTGATCTGAAATTGTAAATGTTAGGGTTAGTAGATGTTACTAAGTCTACTTAACCCATACAGATTGCACCTGTAGTGCAATTTCTGGGTACCTACTCACAGTCAAGAGGACTAGGAGGTGTGTAACCCTGCATCATCTTTACCTATATACTGCAAAATATTGTTAAAAACCACTATGAAAAGATTTAACTTTTAATGAGAGCTTCTGGTATTTACTATTCGCTACTCACATTTGTATCAGATAGAATGATTAGTCTGTGATTAATCTAATTAATGTTACACTCTGGTTTAGTTTTTCCTATATAGCAACAAGCAGTCATGTTATTACTTGAAATCTCAGGCTTACATTCAGTGGAGTTTTATCTCATCTGCCACTGCGAACAGAAACTGGCAGTTTTCACTTCATACGGTTTTGCAGATTCACAGTGAACACTGCATTTTTCTTCCTCTGTTTGAAAACAGAGCAAGATACTCGCTCACATTCATAAAGCGTGAGTGAACAGAGAGGGCTCTATTCTGTCCACCCTCACCAGGTTCAGGCTGGTGTAACTTGGCACCAGGACAGTAACTTCTAACTTACCCTTTTGTACTGGAAGGAGGCTACCAAGTTCTGGGATTTTTCTCAGCTGAAGCTGGATGAAGTATACACAAAACAGTTTGCAAAATAATGAATGGTTTCAGCAGTCAGCCTTCATTATTGCCTGGAAGACTAAATGAGCCCACTACAGTTGTTTACTGTATTTCAGATATTTCCTATAGTAAGTATAGAAGTTCAGATACTGTTTGTAGTGATTTAACCTTGTTTATTTATATAGAGTAGTCTAAGCTGCTGCTAAAAGCATGCACTAAACTCATGCACATTTAGAGTAACAAGACGCAATAAAAGATGGATTGTGTACTACTACGCATTACTGTTAACTTTTAAATGATTTAAAGCTAAAACAATGCTTTCTTTGTAAGAATCCCACTTCTGTTCTCACACTAGATACACACTGATTTAATTAAAATGATTTTGGTACAACCTTCCCTGGAATAACTGTAAGACAGCAGATTCAAGTCTGATGCAGAAAAAGAACACGCAAAATTCAAAAGGTTAATTTTTTTCAGGCTTTCCAGCTGACTCTCCAACATCACAGGCACAACAAGGCAAAACTGCTGTTTTAGCAGTGACCTGTCGGCTTTGGGGTATTTAGAAATGCGACTGCTCATGTGCAAATTGACTCAACGCTGAGTTTACCCCAGTTTATCACACCTTGAATGCTTCAGACACAGCACTTGCAGAGTCCAGCCGCACCGTGCCAGCGGAGCAGGCTCCGTACTTCCCAGGCACAGTGGCTACGGCTGCTGGAGGTTTGCACAGAGGCATGTCCATCACTTTATGCCTCAGTTTTACCATTCACAAAACAGGTTCCCTCAGCGCAAACTCCTGTTTAGAGATCAGTGCTGATGATTGATTTATGCTTTATCCACCCTGTCTCTCAGAACTGACTACGAAACTTTCTTCTTGATTGAACCACACAAATACCCATCCATGCATTACTTCAATATACAGTTAATTCAGTAAATTAGTTTTATCCCTTCATTTTCAAACTCCAGTCAAAGAGTTGGAAAGGAGAGACTGTTACTGCTCTTTTAAGCTGATGGAGGCATTTTGCCCTTGGTTTCTATTTCAGTCAGTTTACCTGACCGTTGCTGCCTGAGGTGCATAGATCATTCAGGTACCAAATCATCCTAACAGAGACCAAAATGCATTTTATGAAGCTAGGAAGCCCTGAAGGATAGCACAGGGGTTAAATGACTGCTTTTGTTCAGCTTGTTGCTTTGATGTGCCAGGGATCTTCCCAGGGGATCTGGCAGCAGGCCATGCATGTGTCTCCTGAAGTGGCTTACCTACTGATTGGAAGAAAGCACCAACATTTCATCCTGCCTGGTGAAGTTTAACTTAGAAGAATAGACAGAAACTGAATAAAGGTAGAAGAGGAGAAGAAATAACTCCACATCAGCTGAGCCCTCCTAATTGCTGACCCCAAATTTAGAGCAGAGTTTTGTGAGCTGCTGTTACTGCCGCAACAGAAGGAATCCCTTCTCCATAGAAGTGCTTGTTTCTCACCTTCCCAGAGCCAGTTATGGTCTGGCTCACTAGACAAGCAGGATTACACAAATATTTTCAAATTTGGCAGTCGGCTCAAGAATTTCTTGTACAAAGAGGCCTGCTAGAGTTAGAGGCAGCTTAAAGACAGACTTCTCTGAAGCTGGAAGTAAAGGACAGAGGCTTTTGACATCTGGTGCACCACAAGGAGTGACACCTTTTTCACCACCACCCTCCCCTACGCCCCCCTTCCCAGTGACCTCTCCACCAAGCAGTTGGATGTGAAGCATTGTACACATCCTTGCAATGGGAACGGGTTACACCAGAGAAAAAAAGTAGATGTACAACAACAACAACAACAAAAAAAAAGCAGAATGATCAGGAGGAGACTGTTGACTCAGCCAAATAGTATTTCCTGGTAAACTGATAAACTTGCCCCACCACACACTCCTACTTTCTCTGCTCATGTGAAAATTGGCATGAACTTCAGTCAGTCTGATTGTATGAGGCTGGAGAGCAGAGCATCCTCTTTGCGTGTGGCCTTCTTCAGAAGACAGAGAGACGTCAGATCTCTGAGTAGAGGGCACAGATGTTTTCACCGGGGCTAATGAGCATCAGAGGCCATGCTGAGAATGGCCGGTGCAGGACACGCTCTTGAGAAACACAGGTTGGACCTGCCTGGGCAGAGCCTACAGAGTGGACCGATAGGGCCCTTCATGCTATTGCTCAGGTAGGACCTGGAGATGGAGGGAAAACTCCCCAGCTTTACCTTCTCCCCCATTTCCTCTGAGTTTCACAGTAAAAGGCACATGATTTAGGTTCGCAGTTGCTAACAACTTAAAAAACTAAACCCAATAATGCTTATTATATTCAGGCATGGTGCATTTTACCTTCTGCTGGAATCATCTCATGGAATGCTGATTTTGAGAGCTACCTTCCTACAGTGAGAATGGGATAATCAACGAGAAATTATACCAAAACAGACCTGAAGTATGTAAACAGACAGGAACAGTTTGTACGTTCCAAAGCTTGCGCAGATCTGCTTTTATTCTGAGTAAATGATAGATCTGCAGGTATTTCAGCCAAAATGAGGAAAGAAAGAGAACATCAATATTTATTTTTACTCTCTATGTATTCCTATTTATTAATGTTAGTACGCCGGCTGTGAATCACAGCATTCAAATCTTATTTGTGCAAATTTACATTTATAAATCTGCTTTATCTACGATAAATTAAACCTTGAAGGCACCAATAAGGTGGAGTCTGAGAAAGGAGCCAATGAACTGCTGGAGTCACTGTGGAAAGCAATCTGCTGTGCAGGGTGAGCATGACTTTTAATCATAGGCAGCAACAATGAAGGTTAAAAAAAAGCCTGCAAATGCTAATTAGAAATGATCAGCTCAGTCCTTCACAGGCATATACACACATGTAACTTCAGCTGCAGGCAGTTCAGTGTGTCTCCTCACATCCCAGCATCTTGCACACAGGTTGTACTCAAGATGCAGCACTTGGCACCTTCAGCAGTTGAACTGCCTTGAAAATTTAAACCTCACCTCAGTAAACGTGCGCTGATTCATGTTCTAGAGGAGCTCCTACCGAAACTTCTCATTGAACCTGAGGGTCTCCAGATTAAGCTAAATACTTAACCAAAGGCCCAAATGCCTATGATGATTGTTCCTGTAACCAGCCTCAGTGAACACAAAGTCGACATGAGGGGATACATTCACACGACAAAGCTAATCTTTTTGGTATTCTGTTTGGAATTTTATACTCTCCATTTTTATTACAAAGTTTTAAAAGGTATTTATTAACTACAGAGAGAAGAAAAAAAAACCTAGATTAGCAAGACAGCACAATCACATCATTGCTGAGTTGACAATAAGCTGCTGTCAACTCTTCCAGCGTGTGCAAAATAGAAGAGGGTTTTACAGCCTGTCACCATCTCCTGACAAGGAGGTAAGGCGCTGATAACGATCAAAACAAGGCTCCTTTCTGAGGTTTAACTTCTCCCAAGGATACTCTGCAAGATGACAGTCGTCAGTTAGTTCACAACTAGAACACGTTTTCCTTCCCAGAGTGAAAATTGTGCTCCTTCCCAGAAACACCCAGAGAGCTGAGCTCTCTGCTTTGAACTCCCCTTTCCAAGCCTGGCAGGTAACACAGGGGCACCTGAGCCCTGTTTGACATGGCAAAGGTTTTCACCACTCATCCCTCAGGGATTTTTACCAGTTTCCAGTTACCAGAAGTAGGTATTTCACCGCTGTTTGTGTTATGAGAAGCACCGACTAGATAATCCAGAGGGGTCCTCTTCATGTTTGATAACTGTTTCTGAAGCAATAGCAGAAATTTTGGAAATATCACCATTCTTCACTCCTAGATTCTTATTCCAGGAATATCCAAGCAGTAAGAAAACAGAAAGATAGAGATGGGTGCAGGAGATATTTGCCTCTACTTTGGAGCACACATTTAGACTGCTTGTAAACAACAGGTGAAAACAACAGACCACCTAACTACAGTCCTAAGGTAGCTAAATGAGGCAGATTGAAAGTGAGGGCTTCAGACACATTTAATGAGTGAATGTTGATGCTTCCAGACCTACAGGCCAGATGGTCCTATTTCTACAAAGCCCAAGGATGGAAAAAAGTAAAAGCCTCCAGGTGTCTACTGTACATTTCAATCTGTGATAATATTCAAGAAATGACAAGTCTGATAAATTAAAACCCCAGGAGGCAAAGCCAAAAACAAAGAGAATTTATAGAGAAGATATAATTTATGCGGTGACTTATGGAAACAAAATAGCAATTAAAGCAGCTTCCTGCGAAAGATTTGTAGTCATTTTATTTAATCCAAAATATGTAATTTTTTTAAAAAAAATGCTAATCTGGAACAAATTATTATTTGCTAGCCTTCTCCACTATTAAAGTTTTCTTTCTCCTTTGGACTTACACCACCTGGCATGTCCAGTTCCACCGTTAATGGCTCTTATGTTGCATACTAATGTATTATTTACACTTTGCACTAACATTATGTACGGCCTTGCTGCTACAGTAAGTCTCAAGCAGATGGATCCTGTGCTTCTGCAGAAGCCTATCGCAATAGAAAAGGGACATTGCCTGCACACCAGGTTGACTCAGAAAAAAAAAACGCTGCAGAACTATCATCTGGGTGAGCCATAATTTGGGCATATAACATTTTAAACACCACTTTCGACAGCTGTGATTTGCTGATTTCAGTTTAGCTGCACCAGTTTTCATCAGGAATGCTTTTACATTAGTAATTTTTTTAAATTTAGAAGAAAAAAAGGCTATTGCCTCCTTGATTGAAGATAATGTTGCTTGAGCTATGACATTCCTTATTCCAAGCAATATAAGCAAGGTGCTCTGAAGGCAAGAGATTTATTTTCTCAAACAGGCAGGGAAACACGCTATTGAACTTATTAAAAATACCCATGTGGGTAATCTCATTCCAGCTTCAGTGCTCTCTAGTTTCAGTACAGCAAGGTTTTACAGCATATCATTTTTGTACCATACAGTCTTTCATTAAGATTCCAATTTCTTAGAAAACAGGAGGTTCTTTATTTTTCAAATTTACCTATATTTCAACATGCTGAAATCATTTATCACCAGGAAGCAGAGGTGCTGCCATACGAATACTCACTGAGTAAGGCATTAGCGCATCCAGGTAAGGGATCTGAAACAGAAGCCCACTGAATTTGGTCAACGCTACTGCAAAATCAAGGTAAAGTACAAAAACTCCAGATTCTCGCTCAGCAGATGTGAACTCAGAAGACTTGTGATATTCTAGACATGAATTTGAAAGTTACCCATCACACATGCTATTGAGGAGAAAAAAGATTTTTTTAATAAATGACATAAAGACCCAAAAGGGTAGAAAGAGAAGGCAAAAGAGTCAGACTATGATAAACAGGACCCTGTTTTGAGGAATCATCTCCAAGGGAAAGGAACAAGATAGTTTTGTGCACCCAGTGGTATAGAAGCATGGTGGGAAAAGACTTGATGGTTTCAGGAGCCAACAGCCAAAGGAAACAAATTAGCCTACAACAAGCAACATCGTACTTACTTCCCAAAGATCATTTACACTCTACATTAATTTTTTTCTTTGTGACTGCTCCGGATCATGGTCCCTAGGAGTGAGACCACACTGAAAACCATGACCCATTCTGGAGACAGCGTGACCCACTGGAGCAGTGTGGGAGATGTGACACTGCCTCTCAAACCTGGCAGCTCCCAGACTACAAAGCGCAATGAAAGTCTATGTCCGGAGTTCAGATGCTCCATAGCACTGGATGAGCTAATAGCTCCTCTACTGTTTTGTTTCATCGGGGGTTTCTTCTGTCTTTTTTAGTTCTTCTAAGGCATGGTGGATGGATGGACTTTCCAGTTCCACTGCCACAGAGATGCTCACTTCAGAATGAATTCAAAATAGAGCATATGACAAAACACACTCACCACCATGCCAATTGGCCCTGACGAGCACACTCAGCTCACTGATGGTGTCCAGGGAAACACAACAGCTCCCCAGATACCCACATCTCCTTCCTTTGCATCAAGCAGGACGTAGCAACAGAGGAAAATAGAGCCATTCAAATATTAATGTTGTGTTATGTTAAACGTGGTGTCATTTTCCTTTGACCTCCTCCCCACTGCTTTTCATCATCATATTGCAAGAAAACGAAGGTGCTGTGACAACTAAGTGGGAGAAGAAACACGCACAGAAGGAAAGAATTGTATTTTTTAAAACTGCTGGATTTTCTAGGTTATCTATCAGAAAAATCTGATACTTTGGAGTTCAGCACTCTCACAGCATGTTCTGGGAAATGATGAAATTTGCATATTCTATCAGGAGGTGAATTATAAAAGTAGCATCTATTTACTGTATAATGAACTTCAGTGAAACTAGCTGTCACTGCAGAGAAGTCTTACATCAAAGGAACCTTGTAAACCAAGACTTTCATAGTAGAGGTGCAGAGTATCATTTCCATAGCTGCCCCCCACAGCTCTTTGGTTTTCTTTCTTTTGCTGGTTGGAGCCGTGTGTTATATTTAGCCACCGCCCCTGCATTCCAGCTCAGTAGGTCCATGTGTGCAATCTCGCACTTACTTTCCCTCTACAGTTATAAAATTTGTGGTTAATGACAAAGGACGAAGCTGTTCTCTCCCAGAGTTCATCTCTACAGAACAGGCAGATACCGCACCACTTCCATTTTTCCTGTTCTCCCACAATGCTGCTCTAAACACACCCAGTTTTGGGTCTCATTAGTGGTTACTGTTATTTTTCTTTTTTTCTTTACTTTTATACATTATTTTCCAGTTGTGTTTCTCCTTTGCAGAGAAGAATTTTTCCTCTCTAAAATGTGTTTTGATCACTGAATCTGCAAGCAGCTGCTTGGGTTTAGAACACTAACAGTGAGCATGGTGACAGTCCTCTTAAAACTGCCAGCACTCATCCTGCAATGATTTATTATTTCTGAGCTCCCAAGACTTAAAAATGTACACTACAATAATCATTTAGTTAAATAAATATTAGAAAAAGATTAGATTGATTAGAGGAAATTATTAAAAGCAACAGTTTCCGTTATAAACCCCTGAAGAAATTGATGGAACAGAAAAAAAGAAATCACAGATCACAAGTAGAAAACACTGATCTAGGACACACCTCAGACTTGCAGCATGATCAACTATGTGCACATAATTCCTGCCTAATCTGCCTTTAAAGATCTCCAGTAAGGAATACTCCAGAGCTATACTCTTCAGGCCATCTCTTCCAGTGCTTCACCATCCTCATCATTAGAAGATTTCTCCTCACTTCTACCGCGTCAGTTTTCTACCGTGCTACATAATGGCATTACAAGCCCCATCACCACATACTCAATGAGACAATATTAGGAACCCTATGATGTTTCCTAAACTACTTCATGCTTCGCAACTGGCAGAAAAAAAATGGCAGTGCATAAGGGAAAAATTCATGACCACAAATTTCTTTTACCATGAAAAATCAGCCCACTGAAACTGGTGTTACTTGAGACTCGAGTTGTATCAAAATTGTGATATCCCCTGTTCCAAGTCAAACCAGTAAAGAGCCCAGCGTCAGGGCAACAGGAGCTGTCTTTGCTGCTGCTTCAGCTGCAGAAAATGATCCAGGTCACTGTATTTTTATAACTCCTGAAGAAGTTTTAGGATGATTTAGATGATGAGAAAAGGACCAAAGAGATGTTATTTTGGAAAGATGTGTAAAACTCAGAAAGGTGTGGTTTAAAAATAACATACTGCTGCACATCTTTACTTAGCTCACAAACGATCTTTAACTTGGATTATCCCAGAATCCACTTATTTGTTTCAGAAATCTGGGCCTCATTTTTTTTTTATGTCAAGATATAAAATCAGAAAAGCCACTGATTTTTGGGAACCATAAGCCTTTTCAAATTAAAAATGTTTACAGTATGTTACATCCATATTCTTAGAAAGTAACATGGCTTGGCTATGTAGAAACAAATTCTTATTCCCTTATCTCTGCTGAAAAACACCTTATTTTACAATGTACTTCACAGTTTCCAGATTAGTTACACTATTCTACTAGCTCAGTGCCTTCCTGAAACTAAATAGAAACAAAAAAAAAAATTCTCTATAAATGATTCTATCTTTTTTCAGACCTTCTCTCTTTCAACGTCTCAGACTAGAAAGTGGAAGATGGTGTGTATTTTGAAGAAATTATGCAGACTGCAGATTTTCCACTGATGTTAATGCTTACATAACCGATCTTCTTCTCCTTGATGTTTCTGCAATCTTTACAGACCAAGATACTCTATATCGGCATTTTCAAATAAGCAAAAGCTAAGAATCTTGTAAACCAGCCTCTCAAATGTTTTCCAAAATCTCAGTTTTCACTAAAATACCACTACTAATACAATTTTTAAAAGCTAGAACTCTGCTATGTTTGTCCTGGAAACTTTCCAATTCGAGAATTGCAATCCCTGCAGATATATCTATGTGCATTTGCTGAATATCTGAAACAACAGCTGACGTGACCTTTCAGTAGCAGCTATCTCTGCTCTGATCATTCTTTAAAAGACAACATCATCATCAGCTAATCCATTGCACATCAAAGCATAAAAACATCAGTAAATTCTTAATTAATTTAGTAGCCTGCTCACAGCCAAATATAATAAATAAGGTCCAAACAACCTACCAACCTTATCCCAAACATTATTTTAAACTAGAAAGAAGCGAGGTATCTAAGAGCTTTAATAAGGGCTTCAAAGGATTTTGCAAGCTATCTACTAATTATACTTCACCATACATGCATGAATACAAGGATCTGATGTAGTCCTTTAGTTTGATCTGCTATTAATCAATGAAAAGTGAAGTACAGCTTTCACTATACATCCCGTGTTCTAATTCCTCACCTTGCAATTGAGTCAGTGTTGGCCATAGGTGCTCAGCTAAATTTTCCACAGATTATGGTACCTACCAAATAGCTGGAATAGATTATTTAGGCCCATTGTGTCCAAACATGAGCTAGTAACTCACTACAGTTTTTATGAAGTCTGTTATTCCAAACCTGACCAGCTCGGGAGGAAAAGTTCAGAGGTCCCCAGCACAGGAGCTCTCTGGCCGGGCAACCTTGACTTTGCATATAAGTTGAAGAAACTAAATACTTAGTATACATAAATACATTTTATCAGCAGAACGTCAACATTCTTAAT
Organism: Limnodromus scolopaceus; assembly: GCA_028565335.1. NCBI lineage: Eukaryota > Metazoa > Chordata > Aves > Charadriiformes > Scolopacidae > Limnodromus > Limnodromus scolopaceus. The sequence goes on along the minus strand of JAOXNO010000078.1, from coordinate 9,148,302 downwards.
AAAGGTATATAATTACCATTAAACAGTCAGAACTTAAACTACTTGCTAAGAACAGAGCAAATCAGAGGTGGTGTTGTGAACTAAAATGTGTCTCTATTTGCAGTGAGGATAGCGAGAAGGGAGAAGGGGGCTTGGCATCCCTCAACAATGAATTATTGGGCTACACAGCAATAAACTTAACACTTAGGTTGTAAAAGGAACCATAAATGGAACCACAAGATCCTGATTTATGTACTAGATAGATCCTGGTTTGAGATCTAGATTAATTCTTTAATAAAGATGCTATCCATCACCGAAAAAGACCTGCCTTGGTTGTTTATTTGCCTATCGTGAACAAAGAGTGTTAATTATGTTGTTTCAAATATAGTAGGCCTTCCGTAATACTTACAGTCTGCCACACTGCAATATGTCTTATGCAGGAATGCATTATATTTTCAATTGAGAACGACTTACCAAATTGAAAACATAATTTTTTGTCATTGTAAGCCATATATTATATTACAGCTTGCACTGCTACAGGATAGCAATAGAAAAAAATCAAATCTGTACCTACTTTTACTGTAAAATATAAAGTTGTATATTACTTCAATAATCGGTAAAATGAATGTCACTAGGGATGAAATGAAGCTAAGGATTAGTTTCAGTAATGTCAAAATGTTATTATCTATTCTGAAAACATTTTTGCATACAATAGTATAAATGTCTTAAGTTGAGGTATTCTGACCATTTTTCTATCACCTGGAATAGAAATGTCATCAGGACAGTAGCTCTTACACAATCTTGCCTCGTATTTATTTTGGTTACAGGTTCTCTTCTAGGACGAATCAAAACACCAGCCAAATTACATTAAGAAAAAAGTATTAACCTGATCACAGCTAAAATGGAAGGTGAGCTGATACTTGGTCAGCCCCAGTTGGCACTCTCCGTTCCTACTTTTGACTTTTCCCACATTGGAGCTGAATGCTACAAAATAAAAGCTTCCCCAAACCCAACACATCCAGGCCAACTGAGACAGGTATAACAAAGCCTCCAGGGATTTACCAACTCAAATTTAGGATGCAACTTTAAAATTATTATAATTTTCTCATCATTACTCACTGGCACAATTCATTTAGGTCTATTATTAAATTGAAATGCATGAAATGTGGGTTAAAAATCAATGACAATTAGCTTTGTGTAAGATGTTAATATCAAGCTTTTATATGCATTTGATTAAAAAAAAAAAAGAGCCAACAGTAGCTCCTACAATGTCAGCTAGAAATGGAAGAAAAGGTTTTGATCATAAAAATAGGTATTTCTGATGTGAAATGTAGATTAAGTTGCAAAGGCATAATCTATTTTTTTAACTCAATACATTGTTTTAAATCTCTGTTTTATTCTAACAATTAAGTACAAGTACAATGTATTGTGTTAAAGAGCAGTCAGGAGCCTAATTATGTAACATTAGCTCAAGCTCACATTGAGCCTTACCCAAATATCACTGAAACCAATGAAACCAATGAGTAGCTTCCATTGATTTCAGCAAGATCCATACTCATTTCCTTCCGACCAATAATGTGTTGGCATTTTCTAATATCCTTTTGCAGGGTTCTTGGTTTGCTTCCCCTGAGACCTCTACCATAGCTAAAAAAAGATAATGGATTTTACTTTATTTTTTAATTGAAAACAAATACTTCTATATCATTTAATCCAATTTCTGACAATTATCTGCATGGCCACTTTATTCTTGTCTTGGAGTTAAAGTCTCCAGTCATTAGGATTTCTTTATCTGAAGTCTCTGGATGAAAAATCCTGTTATGGTGAAAATAAGAATTCTAGCACTTCTCAATTTTAGAATTGAAAAAAAGTAATGTTTGGAATCTTTTCTTCCATTCCACCTTCAATCACAAAATGCAAGCACTCGGTCTTATTAAAAATCACATATCAAAACCTGAAGTTTCTTGAGTATCAGCAACTCAGCTTTGGCTTAAAAATTGTTTTGCACAAATGTTCAGATAAGGTGGTTTTTTTCCCAATTCTGTCTTGTAATCCTGAGAGTTACATTTTTTATCACTGTATTGCTAGTTTCAGCTAAAAAGTTTTATTCCTATTCCTTCCCAGGTTGTCAAAATTATGCCTTTAATTTGCATTTTCATTCCTTTGGCTTCAAACCTATAGTACAAATTTGTGCACGTTTTTTTGTAAGCCAAGAAACCAGTACCTAAAAGTTTTAGTAAAACCTGCTTTACAGAAAATTAATTATAGTTTTGATTTACAGTTTAAAAGCCATAAAATCTTTTTTTTATTATTTTTCTGAATATATTGGAATATCCATTATAATTTGTCTTCTTCAACAACTTCCATTCCCTTTAGATCTTCCCTTTTTCTCTGAAAGAAGTTCCAGTCAGTAGCCATGTAGTCCTGACTGAAACATGCACCAGTTTGACCTTTTAATTTTGTTTTCATTTACTTTAAAGATAACACAAGACTGATGTTAATGTTTTGTAGCTGGGACACCTGTATGTTGTCAAATCTCCTTTAATACATGGTGGTTAAAAGTGCTTATCTGACGCTCAACCTGTACTCACACTATCCAAAATGTTTTTTCTCCTGATTTACATGATTAACTTATTTAATGAGGCAGAAAGAAGGTCTCATCCATTGTAGTTAGTCACAAGCAATGCAGTACTGAATAAACAGTAACAGCACATTAATCTCTCTGACTTTTCATTATTATCCACTAACAGGAATACATTTGTACCTGCTTTCATGGTTAAACGCACTGTTTTCTGGTTTTAAGAAGGAAAGAAAAAAGCAACTCCAAAATTATGACACAGCATATTAAGAAATGCATTTGAGATATTGAAGAAAACGCATTAGAGCCCAAGAGGCGCAGCTTGTGCACCGCCATCTGTTAGAGGTCACGCAGACATCTGACACCATTAGAGAAGTTTAGGAAAGGAGAGCGCAGGAAATAACTCACCCACAAGGAGGGAAGCAAGTGCATCAGGGCTTGCTCTCTTCTTCTTTAAGTGGGACTAAAATAACCAGAAATGAATAAAAGATCCTGGTCTTCCACGTGTGAGACAGGGAAGTCCACAGTCCTTTTATATGCACAAATGCATGGAGTCTTTCTGTCTGCTCCAGCTGTTAGCCCATGCTGGTGACCTCCCACACAGAATCAGTGTCCTCAGAGGCAGAAAGCATAATTATCTATTATGTATTGCCTTCTCCTACCATTTTCTCTCCAAAGAAGTAAAGGAAAATAAAAAAGGCATTTAGTGCCATCTATAGCATAGTTCAGCCTGTCATCCTTACTGTGTGAAAGCATCTCCAAGCACAGCCTACCTCCCAGTCAAATGATCACTTGGAATGGCTGATAATTCATGGACTTCGTGTGAACGGCCATTATGCAACAGAGAGTACATGTGATCCACAGAGAAGTATGATGACAACAGTGAGACACCTTCATTACTGTCTTGGCCGGTTTTTTTGGTTATATGACACCTTAGCTCTGGGAGCTGCCCTGTGTCAGCTGGACCACTATGCCAATATTAAAAGTCTCTCACTGTAAACACTGTCTGCCTCAGCAACACAGTGTGGACATACAGAACAGCATTCCCAGAAAGTAAACCCTTCTGACTCATCCTCATCTTCTCAGTCAAACCACCACCAAAGTCTTGAATCATGACACGTCTTGAAACAGCTTTTTTCTCCTTCCAGAATGGTTGGAGCAATTGAAGATGATATAAAATGCTCCTTTACAATCATCTCCATACTAATGAGAAAACTGCTTTTTGCAGAAGCCCTGTTTTTAAGACACCATTATCTAAGAGATGATCAAGATATGGGTGAGGAACAAGCTCCAGAGGTAACATCTAGTCATTACTTCATTAGCCACAATGGATCAAAATTTGGGCAAGATCTCATAAAAAAGCAAGCCCATGAAACAAGCCACCAGCCTCCAGGTCCTACTGAGACAGGAATGCTGAGAGAAGGTAGAGTATAGATAACCCCACACCTCATAAGGTAGCCTCCAAGAGTCATGTGTGATGGGAACAGACAAGATATGGTGGTTCATTACCTTGCAGGTAAAAATACCAAGGCAGGACCAAAAGTCCATTGCTTTGGTGATCCGGCCTTTCATCTGAACTTTTGGAAAATTTTGCTTCCTACTAAAAAATATGGAGTACAACAGTTGACACAAACCTGTTCTGAACATTAATTCTCCAACCAGGCCACTGACACTTGCACTCACAAACCAATAAGGGAAAAGATCCCTCCAGCCATGACCGTAGATTTTCCACAAAGGCTGCACCTCCCCAGACCCTCAGACAGGTCCATGTGCCCACACCAGTTTGCAGCAGCTCCTTTCTAGCAGACTACAGGGAGTGCATGTGTAAAGCAGGAGAGAAGCAAGCTGTGAGCAGCAAAGTTTAAGAAATATGTTCATACATATTGCTGATAACATACATTTGCCACTTGATAAATTTTCTTTGTAAATATTTTTCCCATGGCACTTCCACATCATTGTCATTAGGAAAAAAACCTCAACAGAATCAAATATATTAGAAATGCAGGAAACCTTTTAATTTAAAAACTATAGTTTCTGTTGCTTTGCGTTTTTTTCATTTGTTTAATTTTTTATTTATTTTTTCCTTGATTTCTACACACACCAGAACCCTAGATCAGAAATTACTTTAACACAGTATGAAGAGAGAAAGCATAGTTTTAACTTTGGATTATTTTTTTCTTTCAGAATCTATGAATATCATAAGCAATACATTTGTCTTATCCATTATAAAAAACCTTTGTTTCCTAGGAATTAAATATTAGGTAGATCTACCTTTGCATGCATAAAAAGGGCAGTACCATTGACCGACAGTACTGTAGAAGATGACAACAACTCTAGATCAGATTCTGTTCACACAAGATTTTCTGGGGTGTTTTTATATACATTTTTTTCTAAGAATAAAAATCTTTGAAGGAAGGACTCTAAAAGTAAGGAAGTGAACAAAGCCAGTTTCCTTTCAATTTTCATCCTTGTGCAGACTTGAAAAAATATCTGGCTGCGAATCGGAATTTGCACTGGGCTGAGCTGCTGTTGATGCTATTTGTTCAGTCCCAATGCACAAGAGCAAGACCACAATCTTCCTAATCCACTGGATTGATGTAAAGAAAGTAGACATTTTGGAAAGACAAAAGAGCTGTTTAAGACAAAAAGAAAAAGTAGTGATCAATAGGAAATAGAAATTTCTAAATGTAGAAAACCAATGAGAGCAAAGAAACTGAAGACAGGGGAAAAAACAAAAAAACCCAAACCAAAACACACACACAGACACACACACAAAAAAACCCCAAAAAACCCCCAACAAAACAGCAGGACAATGTAGAGAGAGAGGGGCTGGGATTTGCTTTTGTCTCTTTTCTAAACACATTGCAATAATATAGGCCTACGAGGAGGCAGAATGGTAACACCTTTAGTAGTACCAGACAGGGAAGAAAAGTTCAGTAATTATTACCCATCTGTATTTGGAAAGAAGCCAAGCGTACCTCTCCCTTCACTGGCAACCAAAGTCCATAGTAGACAACATCTACCTGGGATGACTTGTACCCAAGATTTGTAGCTTAATGAATCTTGGGGCTTCACATATGCTCCAGAAGACTGCAAAACTGTATTTGTAATAAAGTGTAAAAAATTTGACCTAAGTGTTCTTAGTAGGAAATAAAGACAAAGAACTGGCTTGCTATCTGATAAAACTGAAAAAGAAGTTATCTATCAGAAATAGATTTGGGGGAATTGAAAACAGCTGTAACAAAAAGAAGTAGATGGTCCTAACCAAGATATTCTTAGACGATTTAGAAACAATGTCAAGATGACAAAATTCACAGATAATGCAAAGAATGACCGGGTGATAAACACCAAAGACACAGCAGTCATAGGAGTAAACACGGACTGCTTAATAAACTGGCAGTATTCAAGTAAGACATATCTTAACATAGTCAAGTGCAAAATTTTGCCACATACACTGATCATCCTCACAAAATGAAACACTACATCCCTGAAAGGGGGATGGGTCACATTGCATTAATGCGTCAATGTGAGTCGCCACCCTGTGGTTAAAAATGGTGATTACTAAATGAATATGAATAGGGAGGTATTTTTCACTCTGGTGAAAGTGGGTATAGCTTTAGTATCCATTATTTTTCATTTAAAATATTAAGAAGTACAGATTATACCTCTGCCAAGAAAGAATGCCTTACAGTTGATGGCAGAGCTTTTTAAGCTTATCAGAAAGATGAGTGGAAAAAGACTTGATTACAGAGTGCAGGACTGCTCAAGATGAAAAACTGTTGGTTCTAAAAGGCTGCTTAATCCAGTTGTGAAGCCAGAATAATAACCAGTGCTTGAAAGCTAAACCAGGCAAATTGAAACGATGTGTATGTTTTAAAAGTGAGAGATTAGCCAGTTGAATAAACAGAGGATGACTGGTTTTCTGTCAGTAACTATTGGACTGTCTGTTATTCTGGGAGCTTTTTTGTCTCTGACCATAAATTCCACTCTGGAACTAGGAAATGACTCAATAAATCTTTAATTTCCAGTGGAAACAGTTTATTCAAAAAATTCCTAACCAGCTTTAATCAATTCATGGATTGTGCTATATACAAGTTTCCCCGAAGTTGAGCACAGAACTGTTTATAAAAACCACAATGGATCTAATAAAATAAAATATTTTTAAAAAAATACAAAAATATGTGCCATATACTCTAGACTCAGAAGATAGTAACTAACAAGTATTACCGGCTTATGCAGCTGCTCTTTTTGTTCAAGAAACACAGTATATATCTCTGTCCTGAATTTCTAAATTTATTCTCTAAGGATAACCTGAATAATCGGGTACTCATCAAAAGAACAAACCAAAGAACAACACACACAGCACAATAACTCTAACTACATTACATAAGAATAAATCTAAATTAACCTTAACTTCATGCGATTCCAACAGAATTGTGTATTGTCTGATTCAGAGGAGCTTTACTTGTCACTTTATATATCTCATATATTCTTGCTTAACCATTCAACACAAAAATATTTTCCAGCTCTAATATTCCACCCTATTAAAACAGTGTTAGAGACAGAAGAATTTTTGTATACTGGAGTTTTTCAATATTTTTGCTGTAAAGAGACTACAGTTAGAAAAAAATGAATGGAATAATTTTCCATAAAAGCATGAAGTCTGATCTAATCAAAAACATTTTGCAGTGGAAATGGGGAAATGTAGAAAATGAATAATTTTGATCTTCCCAACTGAAGAATGCAGAAAGGTTCCATTTCAGCTTTCATTTTGAATAATTTCATTTCCATCATTTACATATAAACAGAATAACCACAAATAAAATGAATTAAAACATAAAATTAAAGCTACTTGACCCCAAAAAGCTTTACGGTGTCTTTGTACTTCCAAAGAAATTTCAGGACAACATTGTCTGTTGTCTTCACAGGGCTTCCCTAGATGTAGCAAAATATATGTCACATACACAGATCATGTTAGTATCACAGATATGTCTGGGGGTCATCATCGTTCATATCTCCCATTCTGTCTATGCTGGTCTGATCAGGAGATGTCACTACAGTCATCTTACAGGTCTTCATTAACGAAGATTGCTACTTGATCAGTTAAACAATTACAACTTCAGAGTAGAGGAGGAAAAAAGCACATCCTGGACCTTTCTATTTGCCTCAACTGACAGTCCACCCAACTATGAACCAACATGACAGGGTGATTTGCAGGTGTTTAAACATAGTTGCTCCTTTGTTACTCTACCATTAACATTCATTCTCTCCTGGCAATAGCAAATAATCCACTACAACCAGATGTGCTAACATGCAATGGACATCAGGACTACTAGATTAGATATTTTCCCTGCTAAAATAATTTATTTCTCAGAAAATTGCAAAAACTAATTAAAGGACAGAAATGCAGTACTAGATAGACCCTTCAAAGGCTGATACCTAGTTATTCCGTCGAGCAGTTTCAGTATAGAGATGCTGATCTCTGTTATATTTACGAAAAGGTAATAACTAATGCTGGGATTGAGAGCTCAACAAATAACGTAAAAACATACCAGGTTTCACCATTAGTGCCTGGGACACAATTTCACAGGGAAGTTTTGGTAATTGTGTGCCATTACTTTACTTTGCTATGACAAAGTCACCTGCTCAGTTGATGTGGGGCAAGGGGTGGACATTGTCTACCTGGATTTCTCCAAGGCTTTCAATGCTACTCCCCACAGCCTCCTCCTACAGAAACTAATGCATTAGGGTCTAGACAAGTGGTCTGTGCAGTGGGTGAGGAACTGGCTGACAGCATGCCCCCAGAGGGTGGTGGTCAATAGCTCCTTTTCAAATGAGCTATCTGTCACAAATGGGGTCCCCCAGGGATCGATACTGGGTCCAATGCTGCTTACTATCTTCATAAATGATACGGATGATGGGATCAAGTGTACCCTGATGAAGTTTGCTGATGATACCAAACTGAGGGGGTTGGTATCTCTCAGAAGGGAGAGAGAGCCACCCTGCGGGAAGACCAGGATAGGCTGAAGAGTAGGCTACCAAGAACCTTTTGAAGTTCAATAAGGACAAGTGTAAGGTCTTGCACCTGGGAAAACATAATCCAGGAGTGCAGCACAGCCTGGGATTGACCTGGCTGGAGAGCAGTTCTGTGGAAAGAGACCTGGGGGTCCTGCTGGACAACAAGCTCAATATGAGTGAACAGTGTCCTGCTGCAGCCAAGAAAGCCAACAGGACTCTGGGTTGCAGCACCAGCAGAGATAAAGAAGTCATTATCCCACTCTACT